>CM052884.1:32165207-32189806 GCA_028534135.1 Potos flavus
TCAATGAGTTAGTTCTGATAGGGGCTCAAAAGGTATTTGGAAATCATTGTTGACAAAAAGGTCCTGTTAGGTGACTTGAGGAAGTCATTCCATCTCTTCACCTCGATTTCCTACCGTGAACTGAGTGTCAGTATCCGTGACCGCCATGGTTCTTTCTCAGTCCTCCAGGGGCCACTCAGCTTGGGCAGCCCTGGGACAGAAGCTGGGTGTTGGTCCCTAAGCCTTTTCCTTCATGCTGTTCAGGAAGCTAGTGGTGTATTGTTCAGAACAATGGCTCCAGCTTAGCTTCTCTGTACCTCAGTTTCCCTCTGTGTTAAATGGAGATGATGTGGTGAGACCACTCACCACAAAGTGTTGTGAGTACTAAAAACGATCACTTAGCAGAGACTTGACGTGTAAAAAAGCACTCCATCAATATAAGCTGTTATTACTATTGTTGTTAGTTGTTTATTATTATTTATTATTATTACCACCTTCCTTCTAATCAACATCAGTTGGCAATGAGGACAGCTTATAGGAAGACACAAATTTAGGAAAGGAAAAAAGCAAAATTCCACTTATGTATCTTTACCTATCAGAGAAAGAAACAAGTCTAATCAGACCTGTTCTTAAATGGGGAAACTGAGGCAATGAGCTATGGAATTGCAGATCAAAGGCTATCCAATGAGTCAGTAATAGCACATGGAATCAAGCTCAGAAATGGATTTTCTGAAGACAGCGGTAAAGGCTGTTCAGTTCTCAAGTCTTAGGAAATTTCCCAACAAGAAAGCATTCTACTTTCTCTACCCTAACATCAGCCTGAAGGCTATCAGTCAAAGAAAGCCACATGCATACCTGCACTGAGGTATAGAGGGTATTAGAATGAAGCAAAATTTTAAGGATAGGAGGACTCGTGATGATAAGCTCTCTGAAATAATTTTTTTTTTTTACTTTTCAAATTTTTTATTATCTTTTTATTATGTTCAGGTAGCCAACATATAGTACTTCATTAATTTTTGATGTAGTGTTCAATGATTCATTAGTTGTGTATAACACCCAGCGCTCATCACCACACGTGCCCTCCTCAATACCCATCACCCGGTTACCCCATCCCCTCACCCCCCTCCCTTCTGTAACCCTCAGTTTGTTTCCCAGAGTCAAGAGTCTCTCATGGTTTGTGTCCCTCTCTAATTTCTTCCCATTCAGTTTTCCCTCACTTCCCTTATGGTCCTCTGCACTATATCTTATATTCCACATATGAGTGAAGTCACACAATAATTGTCTTTCTCTGCTTGACTTATTTCATTTAGCATAATACCCTCCAGTTCCAACCATGTCAATGCAAATGGTAGGTATTCATCCTTTCTGGTGCAGCCATTCTGGAAAACAATATGGAGGTTCCTCAATATGTTAAAAATAGAGCTATCCTATGGCCCAGCAATTGCACTACTAGGTATTTATGCCAAAGATACAGATGTAGTGAAGTGAAGGGGCACCTGCGCCCCAGTGTTCATAGCAGCAATATCCACAATAGCCAGACTGTGGAAGGAGCCGAGATGTCCTTCAACGGATGAATGGGTCAAGAAGATGTGGTTTATACATGCAATGGAATGTTACTCAGCCACCTGAAATAAATTTCTCTTCCCAGAGCTCTCTCGTGGAGCCTCAGAGTACTGACCAGTAAGAGGAACCATAACTCCCCATCCCACTATAAAGACAGAGGTCATGGACAAGTGCTCTAGGATGACCCACTTGGCCACAAATGCATACTCTGTAACAATCACTGACCACACAAACGGTCGCTGAAGGTAAAAAACGTGCTTTGTCCTCGTCTTCACTCACCTTCTGGAGACACAGCCAATGCTCACTAAATACTACTTCGATCAAATCCTGATGGTTTCTCGCCATTATTCCACTATTTAAATCCCTAGATTTATGTCATACAAATGCATTTAAAGTCAGAAATCAAAACTGAACCTAGCACATGTAAGCTTTTGTTGTTATTTATCTCCCCCACATTGACTCCCTCTATAGACCGAGATAATCACTGCTTTCCCATTCTCGCTCATGCAGTTTGGACAGAGATGAATGACCCCACACCCATAGCTCCAAAGGGGCATATGTGATACAGGACTAGATATCAGAGCACCTCATCTTCCTGGTCTCAGCAACTGGCTCAGAACACATAACTCAAAAGGGCCAGCAAAGAACAAGGAGACTTTTTCTGAAGCTACAGAAAAGGAGGTGGAGATTCTTTTCCATGGGATCGAACCCTGGAGCGTATGACCCAACCCCACCCAGGTCCTGCAAATAAAGGCAGAAAGGTAGGACACGGAGCTGAGAGATGAAAGAAGCCACATCTGGTGATGTCGTGGGGGCCCCCCAAATTCAGCAGTGGTCAAAGCCAGTCTACTACCTATTAGCTACATGGCTAATAAATTCTCCTTATTAAAAGGAGCCAATTGAAGTTTGTTTATATCTATATTTGTTGCTTGAACTTGACCAGTGTGTTAGTTGGCTGGGGCTGTCATAACAACACAGCACAGACTTGGCGGCTTCAACAACTGAAATGTATTTTCTCACAGTTCTGGAGGCCAGAAGGCCAAGATCAGAGTGTCAGCAGGTTTGGTTTCTTCAGAGGCCTGTCTCCTTGCCTTGCAGTTTGCTACCTTCAGGCTGTGCCCTCACTGGGTGTCCCCTCTGTGTACACATCCCTGGTGTCTTTCTTTGTGGGTCCAAATTTCCTTTTTTTTTTTTTTTAAGATTTTATTTATTTATTTGACAGAGAAAGAGAAAGCAAGCACAAGCAGGGGGAGCGGCAGGCAGAGGGAGAGGGAGAAGCAAATTCCCCGCTGAGCAGGGAGCCTGATGCGGGGCTCAATCCCAGGACCCTGAGATCATGACCTGAGCCGAAGGCAGAGGCTTAACCAACTGAGCCACCCGGCGCCCCGAAATTTCCTCTTCTTATAAGGATGCCGGTTATACTGCAAAGTTTTAGGAAAAGGATAATTTCAACCTTGAATGCTCTACCTGAACCATCTATGGATTATATTGAGGGCAGAATAAAAACATATCTAGGCTTTCAAACCTCAGAATTTATTTTTAATAGAACATCCGGGGGGAAGCTATTGAGGATATTCCCTAGCAAGACAAAAGAGGAAGCCAAGAACAAGGAAGACATGTGCTCCAAGACATGGAAGCAGTGAGGAAATCCCAGGGAAATGACGGTTGTAGCACGCGGAGGGCAGGCAGTCTGATGATAGAGCCCCAGGAGCAGGCATCGGGGGGATACAGACCCAGCGTATTTGAGAGAATGCCTATTTGGGTCAAGTATTTGAAAATAAATTAAGGATGTAACAAAAGCAAACAGTGCCAGAAAAAGAAAAGACATACAGGAAAAACCCAAATCTCTACAAGAGAGAAAATATAATCGTACAAAATCACAGTCTGCCCTGAATGGTGAAAATGATCTTCCACTCTGAAAGTAAACCCACAGATGGAGCACAGTATACAGTTACAGTGTCAGAACAGAATGTACGTATCATCAATCATGGCGCCGTGTGAATCCAACGGAGAGACGTCAGGAAGTGGGAGACAGGAAGAGGAGCTGAAGGGCAGGGTAGAGATGCAAATGGCCCCGTTTTGCAAAACGAGAGTCAACAAGCGTCTAGAGCTGAATGAGGTATAGAATGGTAACAAATGATGTGGAGCATTTTTTCATGTGTCTGTTGGCCATTTGGATGTCTTCTTTGGAGAAGTGTCTGTTCATGTCTTCTGCCCATTTCTTGACTGGATTGTTTGTTTTGGGGGTATTGAGTTTGATAAGTTCTTTATATCACTTGTCTCAGGGAAATACAGATCAAAACCTCAATGAGATACCACCTCACACCAGTCAGAATGGCTAAAATTCACAAGACAGAAAACAACAAATGTTGGAGAGGATGTGGAGAAAGGGGAACCCTCTTACACTCTTGGTGGGAAGGTAAGCTGGTACAGCCACTCTGGAAAACAGTATGGAGGTTCCTCAAGAAGTTAAAAATAGAGCTACCTTAAGACCCAGCAATTGCAGAACTAGGTATTTACCCAAAGATACAGATGTGAAAAGAAGGGGCACCTACACCCCAATGTTCATAGCAGCAATGTCCACGAGAGCCAAACTGTAGAAGGAGCTGAGCTGACCTTCAACAGATAAATAGAGTGGTTCATATATGCAATGGAATATGACTCAGCCATCAGAAAGAATGAATACCCACCATTTACATCGACATGGATGGAACTGGAGGGTATTATGCTAAGTGAAATAAGTCAAGCAGAGAAAGACTATTATCATATGGCTTCACTCGTATGTGGAACATATGCAGAGGACCATAAGGGAAGGGAGGGAAAACTGAATGGGAAAAAATCAGAGGGGGAGACAAACCATGAGAGACTCTTAACTATGGAAAACAAACTGAGGGTTACTGGATGGGAGATGGGTGGGGAGATCAGGTTTCTGGGTGATGGGCATTAAGGAGGGCATGAGATGTGATGAGCTCTGGGTATTATACACAACTGATGAATTGTTGAACACTACATCTGAAACTAATGATGTACTACGTATTGGTTAATTGAATTTAAATTTTAAAAAAGATATAGAATGGTAAGTTTGTGACAAAGTTTCCAAGGAAACTGATCAAAGAAGTGGAATAATGATATAGCCAAATTGAAAGGTTGCAAGGAGGGGGATGGAGGATTAGGTAAAATCACAATAGACCAATGGCAGAAATTCAGTAACTGATTTCTAACCAGGTCAGTTATTTTATAAATTTATTTTTTTTTAATTTTAAAGCATTTTAATGTTTCCTTTGGGATCACTGCCAAATTACTTTGTGGCCCTCGTTTCACGCACAGATTCGAATTCTCATGGGCCGCTGCCAGGTCCCAGCGCCAACAAGTCCTGGGGTGCAACCCCCTGTCTTTTCATCCATCCTGCCGTGAACCCCATAAGCAGCAAAGCTTCCATGATCTTCCATAAATCAAGGGTTTTTTAATAGCATTTGATATTTATATGGTACCTTTCATCTGAGGGCCGCAGTGCATGTTACAACATTATCTCACCACGTTCCTGTGGAGAAGGTAGGAGGCAGGTGCTATTAACCCCATTATACATATGGGAAAACTGAGGCAGAGGGCTCTCATGACCAACCTGATGGTTGGATCTGTCACTCTGAATTAAGGGGATAACCACTGAGCCTCAGGACCCTTCTAAGCGATTCTGGGAGATCTAACCTGTTTTTTGAAGTCCTCCTGAAGAGGATTCTTTCTGAAGACACCCGTGAGTGGGCCTCATTATGGGTTTCAGCTTTTCCCTTTCCTGGAGTGGAGCCATGGAGAAAGGGGAGTAAGTCACAGAGAGTGGACAGAGAGGCAGAAATGAGAAAGAAAGCCCTAGTTAATTACAGCCAGAGTCTTACCATTCACTAAATAGACCCGCAAGTATCTTTAATGCCCCCATTAGGTTTTCAGTTGAGGCTTGAGGCCAGGGAGAATTCTGGGAAGAACAGAATTAGCGCTCATTGATCAGTTGTCCATCATTTACCCGGAGTCACAAGAAATACTGCATCAGAAAACATACAATGTTGCATTGTCAGGTAAACGCGGGAGAGGAAGTGAAATCACATTTTAGGAGAGAGTAAGAAGAGCAAAGGCTTGAACAGTTATTTTTTTAAAACCTGCACGATTTTTTTAAAACCTGCGGGTTTTTTGTTTGTTTTTATTCAAGGGAATGGGTCCCTAGTGTCTCTTTTTCTGGAACAGGAACACTAGGTGGCAAGTGACAGAATATGACTCAGTGGTTTCTGTGTGCGGGGGGGGGGGGGGGGACAGTCCTAAGGGCTGTTGACTTCCCCAGCTCGTTTGTGCCCTCCTTCTGCTTCCCTCTTCTGCTCCTTCTTGGCCCTTTCCTTTAAGTGTAAAGAGCAAGTCTCAGGAATGCCCCCTGGACGAGGCTAAGTAGAAATAAGTAGATCTGCAGTCTGTGACCATTCTTTGCTGAGTCCAGCCACCATCCTCCCTCGGACCCACCCATCCTGGGTAGGCTCAGTTCCTCAGGCAGGATCCCCTCTTGTCTACACTGCAGGGCACTACCAAGTCCCCTAGCAACAGATGATTTGTCTTGCCACTACTAATAACTGAATTTTTAAGATTTTATTCATTAGGGCACCTGAGTGGCTCAGTCAGTTAAGCATCTGCTTTTGGCTCAGGTCATGATCCCAAGGGTCCTGGGATCGAGCCCCGCGTCCGGCTCCCTGCTCAGCGAGGAGTCTGCTTCTCCCTCTCCCTGTGCCTTCCTCTCCCCGTTTGTGCTCTCTCTTTTTCTGTCAAATAAATAAATAAAATCTTTTTTTAAAATTTTTTAAAAGATTTTATTTATTAATTTGAGAGCGAGCACGTGCATGAGCGGGGAAAGGGCAGAGGGGAGAGAGAAGCAGGACGTCCCCCCCATACATACCCCACCCCTGACTCCACCCACCCCCAAGGAACAGGGAGCCAGCAGTAGGGCTTGATCCCAGGACCCTGGGTTCAGGACCCAAGACGAACGCAGATGCTCAACCAAGTGAGGCACCCAGGCGCCCCAATAATTAAATTATTATTAGTAAATATTCTATTCATTGTAACTAATGTTATCAAAATCAGCATAAATATGTATAATCATTACTACTAGTAGTAAGTTTATTTGATTTACAAAAACCCCTGTAAGGGTTAAATGGAATTGTCCATGAGCCCTCACGAAATAGACCTGCAGCTCTCCAGGCACAATATTTTCTTTTTTTTTTTTTGGCACAATATTTTCTTAATTAGCAAAGTGAAAAACTGAATAAGAGAATCTGTGCTCTGCAGCTCTTTCCCCACAGCCCACCCCCCACCCACCGGGCTTTGCACTCTCACAAGGTCCAGGCGCCCTCTAATGGTCATATGTGGTTACAAAAGAGTCCCTCAAGTTCACCCAAAACCTGCTTGGCTCCGTCCCCTTGAGGGACAGATAGGAACCATGAATCAGACGTGGCCTCTCAGACCCTATGGTACCTTCTGATATTCACAAGTACTAAAGCCCAAAAAGGTAAAGATCAATCCAAATTCCTCTCAACTGATCATTACAAAAGGAGCCAAAGTAAAGTTTTGAAACATACATGAAAGCTATTTAGTAACTCCGTAGAGAGGTTGAGGTCATGAGACTTTCTTGCTTGAAACCAAAGAGCCACAAAATTACAAATGGACGTTAGACCCCACAGGTGTGAGAGAATGTGACACTCGTGCGGTTCAACTGCCCACCAGATCTTCAGTCCCTTCCCCCACACCCTAGCAAAGGGGCCAGCCAGCCTCCCAAAGCCCGACTTAGGCGTGAGTCCAAGTCAGTGATGAAAATCAAAAAGCTGTCTGTTCGTAGGGCGAATCTGGAAAGTCCCATCATCCTTTGAAAAAAAAGAAAGAAAAGACAAGATCTATATTCTTAATTTCCCATTTAAAATTAATTATCCAGTTCATTAAAGGCAGATGAATTACACACGTGTAGTTTCACGCTTAAAAATCCCAAACAACAACTTAAAAAGCAAAATCACTCTTCCTGAAGTTATTTTAGATATTGCATATCCAGTGTCAATTCTACAGATGACCAAATAGGATTATTGTTTAACCATGAAGGATAGTACCTATGTTTGTCTCCACCCCTTCCTGAAAACTCCCTCCAAAAACACAGTATAAGAATTGAAAAGGATGAAAGAATGAGAGAGGAGATCACAGAGCAGGAAATGCGAATTTATTGGGGTACAATGGAAAGCAAATACAAGCAGGGTACCTAACATAATCAGAAGGGAGGAAACTGGACTCCAGATGCCTAGGGAAGAGGACACTGATATGAATCCCGTGGACCCAGCAGTTCAGCCTGGAAGGGCTCAGGAACCTGAGTCATCTGGTTCGGAAGGGGGAGGTAGAGAAACATCTCATGGGCTCAAGCATCCCTTAGGATCTCTGCATCCAGCCAGCAAACGAGAGAAAAAGAGGGTGGAGAAACATGCATGAAAGACGATTATGGGCCAAGCTTGGAAGTAGCACATTTCCCAGCAGCCTATACCCGACAGGCTGTAATATAGTCCCACGGCCACACCCATCTGCAAGGGATGCTGGGAAAGTAGCCTGGATCTTTGTCCCAGAGAAAACAGGAACAGGATTTGGTGATTACATAGCATAGCAATTTCTGCCACAGGTTGAAATTCTTCTAATCCACAGAGCAAGTTATAAAGTTCTCAATGCTCAGTTATACGGTGCTCACCAAACACTAGATCCTTTATAGTCATAAACCATAACTCTTCTGGGGGCTAACGCTGCATGTTTAATAATAAATCCCACAGTGTTTGCATAGTGTTTACCCTGCGCCAGGCGTGGTTTTAAGTACTTTACACAGATGAGCTCATTGAATCCTCAAAACAATCTGTAAGATACATATTATTATTATCATCCCCATTTTACAGACGAGAAAACTGAGGGATGGAGAGGCTTGTAAGTGGCTCTGATCACTCAGCAGCTAAATGGCAGAGCTGAGATCAGAAATCAGCAAATACAGTTCCAGAGTCTATATAGCTCTTAACTTAAATTCTTCCGCCCAAAATTAACCCTATATGGCATCAATAGGAACATTCTTTAGGTTGTCTTAAAGACAGGGAAAGAGGGTACATAGTGTGTTTCTCAGGAGCTGTCCCAGTATTCGTGGCTCTACATGGTGCAGCTGCCATTTTCAATCTGGATCATAACCAAGAAGCTCCGTCTCCTGCCACGAGGCATTTGCCAGCCGTCCCCACAATGACAGTAAGGGTGACCAAGATGCCAGGATGCAGACTAAAGACCTCAGCAAGCATCAGCACCGGCGGCTGTTCCTGGCATCACAGAGGACATGGTTGAGGGAAGCCCCTCCTCGGCAATGCCCAGTGATCATAATCATGTCCTCAGAGAGTGCGATTAAGGACTTGGCAGTCAGTGCTCCCTCGCACGATATAAGTGGGTGGCATTTATTCAGCATTTACGCCCCCATCAGGGACGGTCACATGATGTTTCCTGACTATTACCTCTCTATGGACAAATAGGCTTTGCATGTACTAGGAACTTGTAATCCCCACTGTAACCCTATGAGTTATGAGGTCATCCTGCTATTATTGTGATCCCCATTTAAGAGATAAGGAGACTGGAATATGGAGAAGTTAAGTAATTTACCCAAATACATACAACTAGTACAGGGCAGAGAAAGGTTGTTAGTGTCCAAAGACTTCGTGCTATTGGGTAACAGTTGTGTGACTAATATCTGGACAGGGCGGGCTAGACCACTGCAGCCAGGATTCTGCAGAGTAGAGAGCCAGACTGGATAAGCACATCACCCCATGATGTTTTAACAAGTCAAACAACTGTGAGTGTGCCTCATGTTTCTTATGCTGACCTATGATCATGAGTACACGTAAGTACATATATAAACATATAAGGAAACGTGTGTATAATACTCATATGTAGGTGAGCAAGCATATACACACACCAGATAGATTCAAGTGTCATATCTTCTATCTCTTAATTGGAAGACTCAGGGCAATTCTTTCTCTATGAAGCTCAGGTTTCTCCTCTGTGAAAGAATGCCTCTCTCGCAGGGCTACTGTATGAAATGTACCTGAAATCTCTTGATAAATCGGAAAACTTGATTTAAGGCTGTGAGTTATTGTGTGTATATGTATCTAAGTATAACACAGATTCTTTATCGGCCTGCTTGACATTTTTACCTTATTACCTCTACACAAACCTCAAGTGAAATTTCCCCATCCCCCCCATATCTGCTCCTAGAAGCACATTCATCAGGGAATGATGCTAAGGCTATGCTTTGGAGGATGGTTGCATTACTTTGGGGCCTGAAGAACGGTGCGTTCTTGTTAAAAGGCATCAAATAGTATAGACGTTTGGCAGCATTGACTAGAAAAATCTGCCAAATGCCACCTCTACCAGACCAAGCTGGGGACCTGATGAAGCCACATCTTTGTTAAAATTTGCCCCCTGTCCCCACCCCCGGCTTGAGTGCTACCTTCCATGGAAGGCAGCCTGTCCAGGCAGTGTGGAGTACATCTGAGTGCCCAGAATCTTCTCCGGTGGGAAAGCCCCAGATCAGAACGTTAGCTCAATGTCACGGGAAGAGCACAAAAATGAGAACCTTGACTGCTCTCTCGGTTGCGAGCCAGGTGTCTGACCAGAGGATCCCTGAGTTCACTTTCTCAGGGGCTTATCAGCACGTCGGTCGTGGCTTAGTAGCAAATGTAAGACTTGGCAGGTTGCTAAAGGGACGTGTGTTCTCATACGTGGGAAGGGGCGGCAGCAAGGCCAAAGACAAAGAGGGCATTCTCCCACAGCCTGCAGGGGTGCCTGGCTGGGAAAGCGGGCAGAGAACTGGAGCAGAGCCCCTGGGGCTCATCCCACTGGGCAACTGGGGGACCAGGCTCCTGGTCCATCAACGGCCCTCTCCTCCACACCCCCGCCGAGTGGAAACACATCCCTGACCAGGTACCGGGTTGATGGGTATGTTTGTGTGTCTGTGCTTGAGGATAGACAGGATTGGGACGGAAAGCCTCGATGCAGCAACCACGCTGTCCAAGCCAAATTTAGGGTGACAAGTATGAATATGAATATATGGGGCGCATGAGACAAGATTACTTGATATGAAGTCTATGATTAAGGAATTCGAGGGATTGTGATTTTTCCCACCTGCCAAGCATGTTGAGGCCCAAAGCTATGGTAACTGGATAGACTCAGAAGAGCTGCCCCATTGCAAGCTGTGTGACCTCAGACAAGCTCCTTAGCGTCTCTGAACCTCAGAATGATCAGCAGCAAATGAGTAAAATAGGCCTAATAATGATGTGTCTGTCTCCAGACTATTGCAGAATGAAATGAGATGATGACTGTGAATATGACGGCAACTACTTTTGCTATTATTTCCAACTATCTAGCTATCTAACCTTGAACGAGTGGTTACTACTCTCTCTGGGGCTGTGCTTCCAAGGAAATGAAGGGACTGGACTTCTGAGAGGCCTAAGCACTTTAACCTTCTCTGCCGGGACCCAAGAGAATGTATCAGCTTCTCACCATTTTATTAAGTGCCCACCTTGGATGCTGCATGGTTCCCCTTTCCAAACGTGACCCCAGTCTCCCCGTGCCGCACCCTCCCTTTCCTCTTACGAAGATCTGCAATTTTCCTGGAGAGTTAGCACAGCTGTATTCAGCAATTGTATGCAGCAAAAGCTGTGACTCCAGGTATCGAGGAGAAATGGGGGGCTTTTGGATTGGTACCCCCTACAGGATGTAAGAAGGCTCGGCCCTGCTTCCAGTGCCTACTCGGCTGCCCTAAGTAGGCGTAACTGCACGTGGACATGAGCAGACCTGCACTGAGTAACGGATCTGTTATTTACCAGCTGGGAGACCCTGGAATCTTACTTCACTGCTATGAGCCGTTTCCTCCCATAAGAGGCTGTTTACCCCACAGGGATGTTCTGAGGATTGAATGAAATCGTGTCAATCATGTGTCGAGAGCAGTAGTTGTACACACTGTTGTTGCCTATCGTAACATCTTATTTCCCGTTAAGTGTTACATTCTCATTCTAACTACTGTGAGTGATCATAATGGGGAGTGACATCAGAAGTCTCGATAGCCTTCATCCACACCAAGGAGCCAGAGGCAGCACCCTATTCAGGCATCGGCTCTCCATAGCCCTGAATTTGGATCTCAGATAGCAATAAACCCCTAGGGGCGCCTGGGTGGCTTAGTCAGTTAAGCATCTGCCTTCAGCTCAGGTCATGATCCCAGGGTTCTGGGATTGAGCCCCTCGTCGGGCTCCCCGACAGGAGCCCGCTTCTCCCTCTCCACCACCACCTCGTGCTCTTTCTCACTATCACCCTCTCTCTCAAATAAATAAATTCTTAAAAAGAAAAGGAAAGAAAAAAGAAAGAAACCCCCAAGCATTCTTGTCCTGCTTAAGCCACTGTTCATTAGTAATGAACAAGTTCATTGTTCATTAGTAATCATGGGTTCCTCTGGGGGGGGTGGGGGAGTAGAAAGCTTAGGCTCAGTTTTGTCCCCCAAAGAGAGGGCCCTGGCTCTGCAGACTGCCCCAGGCTGCCCCTGTGGTGGCATCAGGACTCTGTGTCTGGGACCTAGGTGGTGAATGAAACACTAACCATGAGCCAGTTTACAATCATGCATCTGAGTTGAGAATGGGCACAAAGAGGGGGTTAAGAGAGAACCACCTGATGCAAAATAGGAACCCCTCCCTGGGTCACAGAAACTCGTTCCAGAACCCGAGTCCCTGAGCACCATCGTCACAAGCTTCTCTACCAGTGTCACTCCGCAAATGACATACTGAGTTTACCCCCAACTCATTTATGCTCAGGAACAGCGGGTGCAGAGAAAAAGACAAGATGCCAAAACTTTCCCTCTTTCCACGTGCCTCCACCCCAGCTTCTCGGAAATCTCCAGGGTTGATATTAACAAAGAGGAAGGGAGGAAGGAAATTTTCCACATAAAGGAAATGGGAGGCCAAGAGGATTCAGATCCCCTTAGTTCTTTAGTCAGTGGCTGCCACGCATTGAGAGCTTTGTATGAGGAGGTTTTTGAATATATTGTCTTATTTGCAACCTGTCAACAGTCCTCCAAGGTGAGTGCTATGGTCAGTCCTGCTTTCTAGATGAGGAAATTAAGGTGAATGATGTAAAATGTGTGACCTTGACCTGGCCCAAGGTCACATAGCTGCTAAGCGAGGGAGCCAAAGTTTGGCTCCAGGACCTAATTCCTAATCATTAGGGGAGCTCCCAGGGAATGGATGAAAGCACCAGAACAGGGTAACTGTGAGTTCCCGAACATTATTTCTGTCCCCCGATCCTTTAAAGAAAGCCTGTTGAGCTATTATGAGCCAGATGCTTTCACATTTACTGTACTTCTTTTGGTCCACACACCACCAACTATGAGGTCGATACTTTATTTATGGGGGGACCTGAGGCCCAGAGAGGGGAGAGTGCCCCCCAGCCCACGTTGTCCACCAATAGGGGAGCTGGCCTTGGTGTCTCCCTTTTGGGGCTCTGAGGTGACTGCTCTCCCTCCTGGTTCTGCAGTGGCTGGCCCAGGCAGCCTTCTGGTATTGGTGGTTTTCTCTCTCCCCGAGACAGGCTCCACGTGCACAGGCATGCTGCTCTTGACCTTGGCCATCACGGCCATTGTCACCAACCTCCTACCATACCTTCCCAGTGGGCAGGCGCTGAGCCTGCCAAGATGACAGATGCGGTCTGGTTTTTCCATGGCTTTCTTGGAGCTGGACTCTTGGTAAGAATGAGGCTTAGCTCCCTTGCCTCCTCCAAGTCACCAAACAATCTCCTCTTGGGGTCACTTTCCCTGGGCCCCCAGAATGTGGCTAGCTCTCTCCCTCTGTTCCCCACAACACATGACACATAAGTGCTCAGCACACAAGCATGTATTTGTGCTCCCCCTTTGGGCTGTGAGCCCCTCAAGAACACAGCCCCAGTCTCATTCCCCTTTACCCTCTAAGCACCTAGCCAGCAAAGTGCTGGCTTTGACTAGAGTTTAACATGAGCTTGTTAATTACATGAGCGATACACTATAAAGAGCACAATAACCGAGTATTTGTCAGGTTCATCAGGTTTCCACCTCCCATCAAGGCTTCCCTAGGCAAAATTATGGGGTTGGCCACCTTTTCCTGTAAAAGGCCAGATAGTAAATATCTCCAGCTTTGCGGGCTATGTAGTCTCTTGTTCAACTACTCAGCTCTGCCACCAAAGGGCAAAAGCAACCACAAACAGTACATAAACGAGTGGGTGTAGTCATCGTTCCAATAAAACTTTATTTATAAAGACAAGCAACCTGCTGGATTTAGCCCACCACCTTCAGGTACCGAGTAGGTGCTCAGCAAACGGATAGTTGCATACACAGGGCAGGAAGAACCCGCAGGAAAGGGTGACCATCTTCCTTCCTATTTCTTGTCCCCACACAGTAGTATGCGCAGTGACCATCTGTCCCCCGCCCCCCTCCACCCCATGCTGCCAGAGGCTGGGCCATCTTGCCCAGGAGCGCATTCAAATCAGCAATACCTGGGCAAAGCTTGTCTCGTTCTCAGCTCAGAGCCCTTCCTGAGAGGCAGCACAGACCTCCCTGAGCCTCGGTAAAAGCGCGAGAACGTGAAATGAGCACACGCAGGGCGCCCCGCACATACCTGGAGGCCAGTAACGTGTCCTCCTTCCTGGCTCCGGTTTCCAGCTCCTCCGCCGACCAGGACCAGCCCAGTGCCTTCTCCTGCCTTGCCGCCACCTTGCTTACTCCCGCAGGATATTCGTCCGCTCCACCATCAAGCAAATGCTGAACCCCCCTCGCTCTCCTCACCTGTAAGCTATATAGGAACATCAGCGCCCACCTTCTTTCAAGATCTCAATGAGCAAATGCTGAAACTACTGAAGGGCGTTGAGTCAAGCAGCTGGAGGGAATTTAGATTCTGTAGTAGCAGGATCTCGGGACCTGATTGGGAGAGAGTCACTCAGAGGGAAAGCATTGCCCAGTCCTCGGGAAAGCAGAGTGGAGCATCAGTCCCTCATTCTCCTCTTTCTTTCTTTTCCTTTCCCCCTTTTCTTCCTTTTTTTCCCCTTCTTTTGGTGTTCAGTCAGTCTTCAGGGTCTGTTCTTGGCCAGCTCTAAGGCACGAGAATGCGGCGACCTGGGGTTGGAGAGAGGAGGGTGCATTGGCGCCATCTTGAAAGGTGGAGCAGGCAGAGTCTGAAGACTGATGGTGGTGAGGGGAGGGAGTAGTCCCGGTTGGCTCCAGCATTCTGGCCCGGGCACCTGGGGAGATGCTGGGGACATTCTCCGAGCCAGGGACCTCAGGGGTGCAGCCGGGAGGGAGCAGAGGTTCCCCATCCCCTGAGGGATCAGAGGAAACTTGGCTCGACCTGGAGCCCAAGAGAGAGGCAAGATGGAGAACCACTACGGAGAGGTGATGGGGAACCCCAGGGGCAGAGGGTCCATCCAGGGTTCATGAGCTGAATGAGAGGAGAAAGGAGGCCAGGTCAAAACCCCAGGCTGTGCTGCAAATTAAAAGGCACGAAGGAGGAGGAAAGCTTGGGAAGGAGGCTGAGAAAGAACGTCTAGAAAGTTCGGGCAAAGCCGGAAAGAGGCAAGTGAGAAGAGCTGAGAACATTTCAAGGAGTGAGGAATCACAGTGCCCACTGCCATGGAAGGGACAGGGGCCAGGCCTGGCCAAGCATCTGGGGCACGGGTTCCTGGCTCGAGCGATCCTGGGGCTGGGAGGGCTCCAGATTGCAGAGGGCTCAAGAATGAGTGCAGGTGAGGAGCTGGGCTCCGAATGGAGGGGAAGAAAGAGCAGGAGGCCGAGCTGCCTTCCTGCTTCGAGGAACAAGGTTGAGAGCTTGTTATAGTCCCACAGGGGACACTCTGCAGATAGTAAGAAACACAACCCCTCACTTAGCATCAGTTTCATGCAGAACATGATTGAAGGATCTGTAGATCAACCAGGATCCATGGTTTCTAACCTTGAACAATAATTGTAACCGGCATTTGCACGAAGGTTTAAGCATGCAATTTAATTCCCTTCCCGCAGCAACTTTGCAAAGTGGGAATCACTATCGCCGTCCTTCTGTGGGAAGAAATGAGGCCCAGGCTAATTAAGTCATGTGACCACAGCCACACAGCCGGGCATGGGGCAGAAATGGGCCTTAAACACCCATCTGAGTCCAGAGCCTGTCATGTCTCCATTTCTCACCAACCGCTGCGTCCATGCACCTGCAACACAGGACACGGAGGATGGCATGCATGGGGCCATGGCGGCAGGGGCCCTGTTCCATGCCGCATCCCGGTGACCGGGACATGGAGGCAGCTGGAGGGCTGCTTTTCAGATGCGACACAGAAACAGGGCCTTGTGAGTCACAGCCGCGCCCCTCCCCCCCACCTCCTCCCACCCCCCGCCCTGCCCTCCCCTCCCCGCCAGGTAGACGACAGCCTTTCCCGGGGCTGCCTTCCACCCACAGTCAGTCACAGCCATGCTGAGTAATGACATGTCCAGCGAAATGTCGTCTCCTTGGTAGGGAAGTCCCCTGCAGCCTCCCTCTATTGTCGCTGGAAGGCAGCCTCGTGACATCAGCAAGGCTGTTGTCTCAGAAAGCCAACGCCAAGAATAAAAACTCTCTATTTGCATGGTGCCATGGGCCAACCCAGAACTGGCAGGTTTCTGGGCATCTGGGACGAGCAGACCCGGACTTGGGTACCCCAGGAACTGAGAAACAGAGCCCCCCTTTTTTTTTGTAACCAGGGGTTGTTTTCCAACAATATCATCTGCAGACATAGCAAGACCTTTAGGAGGGCCAGCTTCAGACCAGTCTGTGGTGTGGTTTGGGATCACTCAGGGGTCTGATTGGGAGGAGAGGGACTGCCATGCGTGGGGGTCTGCCTGACCCCGCAGAGATGGGGTTCCTATGCTCCTTCAGGCCAAGGGAGATGGACAAACACACAAATAATACAGCCCCATGGGGTGAGTCCCCGCTGCAAAGGAGCCCGGGGTCTGCAGAAGAGGGAATAGTTTACCTTTGGGAACTCAGAAAGGCATCCCAGAGAAGAAGGTGTGTGCGCTGTGTTGTATAGAATGAGCAGGTGTTTGTGACGACGTGAGGGCCATGGTGCCGGAATGCGGACAAAGGCAAAATCCCGAGTGACTTGTACACCAGGCCGACGAGTCGCTTCTCTCCCTTGAAACCTTCGCCCGCAAGTGTTTCTTGAGCACCTACTACGTGCTAGCATTATTCTAGGCGTGAGGGACACAGCAGTGGGAAAAAAAGTCAACAAAATTCCTGCTTTCCTAGGATTTAGTGGGGAAGAGAAAGACCACGAATGACCAATTGTGTAACATAATGTCAGGTGGAGAGGGCTCAGAAGGAAATAGAGGGAAGAAAAGAAGGCACAGTGCTTTGTGAGGAGGTGGCCTTTGAGCAGCCGCTTGAAGGAAGTGAAGAATAAGCCATGTGATATCGGGGTGGGGCGGGAGCATTCCAAGCGGAAGGAATGGCACGTTCTTTGCACTGAAGCGGGAATGTGCTAGAGAGTTCCAGAATCGGTAAGAAAACCAGGGTAATTAGAGCCAGGTCAAAAAGGTTTAGGAGAGAGGAAGGGAAAGGAGGTCAGAGAGAGGAAAAAGTAGCCACAGGAAGTTGAAAGCAGGAGACAAGCATGACCAGGCCCATCCGGCTATGATCATCTAGGCTGAAGCCATCCCCTAATTACCAGGCCATGCTCCCCAGAAGGTGCTCAGAGAGACTCAGCACACACATCTTCTAAGGCGATTCCCACAATTCCTACATGTCGGCCCCAAACGTGTACCCTCACCACACAGTCTCCCGCTCGTCCTCCTGTTTGACTCAGGGGAACTTTGGGTCCCCGCAAAGGCCCAACATAAGAACAGAAGTAATTCCTGATGTCAGAAGGGTCATGAGAACTAGGACAAGGAGCTCACGAAAGGGACAGTGTTGGACCACCTTGCAGGATACAAGTGTACAGGGACCTGAGGCCCGAAGCTGCCCACAGTCCCCCTACCTCCTGCCACCAGGACAGCCAGGGGTCCTGGCCTAGCTCTTCCTACCTGGAAGGTTCTCATCAGCTCTCTATCCCAGCACTGAGTCACCTAGAGATGACCTTGAAAATCTGAGGGTTTTCTGAAAATACTTCATTTAAAGAAATATGTTCATTCAGGGGCGCCTGGGTGACTCAGTGGGTTAAGCCTCTGCCTTCAGCTCAGGTCATGATCTCAGGGTCCTGGGATCGAGCCCCGCCTCGGCCTCTCTGCTCAATGGGGAGCCTGCTTCCCCCTCTCTCTCTGCCTACCTCTCTGCCTACTTGTGATCTCTCTCTCTGTCAAATAAATAAATAAAATCTTTAAAAAAAAAAGAAAGAAATATGTTCATTGAATAAATGGGAAGCACACACACCCATTATACTCATCAAGCTTTTCCTGAAATTTTTAATACGCTTTATTCATGCCATAAAACAGTTCAGGGCACACAATCATTCAATAATTTGCATAAGGCCTGCAGAAGTAGCAGCAGTTCTGATCTTTGGGGGTTAAGAATACAACTAGGCAACCTGATTTCTATCATTGTTGGGAGGGAAAGCAAACGAGGTAGAAAACCAGGAGAGGAAAGGGAAAGAGCAGGCTAGTGGGCCCTTAATAACTTCACCTGCTCAGCCCCCAGAGCAGGAAAAGAATCCTATAGTAAACTTCCTTTTTTTTTTTTTAAGATGTTATTTATTTATTTGCAAGAGAGAGAGCACAAGTTGGAGGAGCGACAGGCAGAGGCAGAGGGAGAAGCAGACTCCCCGCTGAGCAGGGAGCCTGATGCGGAGCTCGATCCCAGGACCCCGAGATCATGACCTGAGCCAAAGGCAGGCGCTCAACCGACTGAGCCACCCAGGCGCCCCAAGACACATTTTCTGCCTTAAAATAACCTGCCTGGCCTTGACAGGCATGTGAGCTTGCATCCCCCCACCTCCGGCGAGCAGGTGAAAGAATACACTCAATACACTCGGGTAGGGAACGGTCATCATTAGCATGGACCACATACCGACTATTCATTCCCGGGGGGACGTTTTTGCAACAGCAAACACATTCACCAGGTCTCTCTAGGGCAAGGCGATTTTTTTCATAGAGTTTAAGTTCATCTATTATGCATTTATTTCTTGTTCCTGGCCCACGGCCCTATCAGGCCTGGGGTGCGCTTTCTCTCTCCCCGCACCACCAAAAGAAACACGGGGAAAGGTGATCATAGGATTTACCTCCACATCAGGGGGTCCGGAATCCGCGGTGGGAGTGGTGACAGCTGCTGACCCAGAGCTCTGTGCCCAGCGGCGGGAAGCGGGAGGCAGTGTGCTCAGCGCGATAGGACAGATTGGCAGATGCAAGGGCAGGAATGACCCGTTTTGCCTGGCAGGGGTCACGGAAAACTACAAAGGGGAGATGTATAGTTTTCCCACAGCCTCTATAACAAATGACCACAAACTCGGTAGCTGAAGACATCAGAAATGTATTCTCACGCCGTGCTGGAGGCCAGAGGCCCTAAGTGAGTGTGTTGGCAGGCCCCCACCTCCCCCGTTCTGGGCTCTGGGGGAAAACCCATTGCCTGCCCCTTCCAGCTTCTGGTGGCTGTTGGCATTCAGCTTATGAACACGCCACTCCAATCTCTGCCCCCCATCCCCACTCTGCCTTCTCCTCTCTCAAAGCTCCTCAAGACTCCTTCTGCCTCCCTTATAAGGATACACGTGATTATATTGAGGGCCCACCCAGATAAACGAGGATAAACTCCTCCTACTAAGATCCCAACTGAATCCTATCTTTTGTCATATAAGGTGATATTCACAGATCCTGGGATTAAGAAGTGAACATATCTTTTGGGGGGGGGGCATTGTTCAGTTTACCACAGGAGACAAATGAATGGGCCCTTTGAAGGTGAATCGGAGTTTACCTCGTGGCAAAGGGTGAAGGGCATATTCCGAGGCCCAGAGGCAGGGAAGTCCTGGCCCTACCCTGGGAGCCCAGAAGCCAGTGTGCCAGGAGGTCTCGATGCTAGAGAGGTGAGGCTCTGGTGGCCCGGCAAGACCACACCAAGAAGGGCTCAAGTACAAAGTTCCAGGCCGGTGTTGTCTCCTGCAGGCAATGAATGCTTACCTTCCCACCACACACAGCCCACCCGAAAGGGCTTATTTCCAAGGCTGAGTGCTTTCTCTCTCCCAAAGGATAGGCTATTGACCAATGCCTAGTACTTCTAATACACTCCTTTTAAAGTACTGGCGCCTGGCTGACTCAGTCGGTTAAGCATCCAACTTTTGATTTTGGCTCAGGTCATGACCCTGGGGTCGTGGGATCGAGCCGCGCATTGGGCTCCGCGCGGAGCGTGGAGCCTGATTGAGATTCTCTCTCTCCCTCTCTCTCTCCCCACTCTCTCACTCTCTCTCTCTAAGAAAAATTAAACAAAAAAATAAAGCACAATGATATTAGGCAGGGCTCTAGCCAACAGAGAGGAGAGGCTGCTGCAGGAGAGCCCAGGAAAAACGAGCCTGGAGAGAGGGTGTAGAGAGCCATTTGCAATAGCTCCGGAAGACCATGCTGGGGTGTGTCGGCTGTTTCTGTCATCTGGGAGAAAGTCCAAGACCCTCCCATCCTCTGGCTTTCTTATTTCCGCGGTAGCCAATGGAGTAACGCATCACCAAACTGAGATTCAAGCAAGAAGGGACACTGGAGATCTTACTCCCAAAACGCTTCTGGAGATCCACTCCTGCGTGGCCCCCTGAAGGATGAAGGCAGACACTCCAACTTCGTCTGTTATGCATTTATTTCCTGTTCCTGACTCGTAGCCCTCTGACACCACTGCTCTTCGTCCTCTGCAGCACTGCTCCCAGAAAGGTGTGGAAATGTCCCTATGAATTGTGCAAACTTGTTTCCATTTGACAAGGAGGAAAGGGAAAGCCCAAAGAGGCTGAGGGGGCTGCCCAGATTTGTGTGGCTTTCATTTGAGATCTGGAAAGGAAGTTCACGATGATTTTGCCAACCTCGGGGAGAGTGTAAGCTCCTCTCTTCAGCACCAGGACCACATCTGACCGTCTGTGTACCCCCAGGCACCTGACACACATACAGTTGGCTCTCGGGTCAGGTCCCTCCGAATGAAGGCAGGACTGGCCGAGGTGGGACTCGGTCTCTGTCGCCTGAGTCCTGGGATGGTTCTGTCTCTCTCCCACGTGTGTAACTGCTTCCCAGTGTCCCTGATCACAGCTGTTCATCGTCCTTACGATTCTACTTCATACACCACCTCACTTCTCTCTTCTGCTCCAAAGCCCCCTCTCCTGTCTCTTGTAGCCGCCAGTCAGACCCTCCCCACATCCTTAGCCCTCGCGTTGTGCGAGAGCCCTTTCCGAGGGGCTCCCGGAGCCCTTCCATTCAGCCCCGGCTCTCCCCCTCCCCTGGGCCCTGGGGTAGGAAAGCCACAAAGTGGACGTCTCAGGAATAAAAGCTCACTCTTTGAAGCAAACCCATCCCTCACCTCTGTCCCAATTCATTAAGGCACGAATAGGCCGGAAGGTCACCTCCCCTTGACACTGGCGGCACCGCCGTACTCACCCACCCGTTCAGTCACCATGTATTTATGGAGTTTGTGCACAGTAAAGCCCTGTGTTGGTCACTGACTCAGCCCTTAGAGAAACAAGTACTCGTTTACTCACCCAATCATACCACAAACATTTGCTGAACATCCACCACCGATAGGACTCATTTAGAGCGGACTGACCGCTTCTTCTGCGAAGGAGCGCGAGGCCTTGTCCAGGCTGGTGGGGAAGAGCGCTGAGATCGATTACTGATGTCTGCCGCGAGCGCGGACGAGCAGACCAGCAGCACACCTCACGCCTGCGCCGGGCAGTGGGTAGGCGCAATGGCGGTTCAATGGGGAATCAGTCACGTTTCCCGCTCACGAGTTTGTAGTGAATGATTTCATTCTTTAGAGCTGCAGCTGGGGCAGGTGAATGGACAGAGGGCTTCTCGGCTCTACTACTCCATTCTCTGTGCATTTGAGAAGCAAAAGAAAAACAGCTGCCTGGTCTGGCATCTACAAGAGAAGATTCAGACCGTCTTCAATTTACCAGGAATCTCGGAGGATGCGTCTTTAGAAAGCACTACCACCTCCCTCTCCCCATTACTCTGTTCCATTGCAGATGCGGTTCCCTGTGCTTCTGGCCAAGGGCACTTCTGTTCAGGGCACCAAGGGGGACTGTGTACTGTGTGGTCATTTCTTCATTGGGTTTGCTCAGAATCCCCTTCTGTGGACACAGGCAGTGGAAACTACACCTACCCCTTCAGGAATAACACCCTGGACCAGTAGCCTTCATGGCCTTGGGTCAGTGTCCCAACATCTAAAGATGATAACAGCTGACGACCACAAAGAGGGAGTGCTCTCAATACTGACTGTCCTATAAGCGGCCAGGTACCTCCATTCACACCCAGTGTCTTGTTCCTTTCTTCACACCTGCTCCCAAAGCAACAGTATCTAGGAAGCGGTTGGCCAAGGCAAGGAGCCCTAGTGTGGCTGAGGAATTAAGCCATCCATCTACGGTGTTCAATGCAATAGCTTGACTTCATTAGCCCTAATTATTAAACTCAATTGAGTACTTGCTGAGGACCTGCTTAGTACTGGCTAGGAGCTGTCATGAGAGAAAAGAGTACAAAGGAAAGAGAAGACAATTTGCCTGTTGGCAAGGAGCTCACAATCTAATTGGGAAAACAATTACCACACTTGGGGTTGCACAGATATCCTGACATGGCTGGGCCCTGTGATGCACATTTATTTTCCTAAAGGAATAAGAAACCCAGCACCAATGATCGAGAGAGACCCTGTCTCTCTTCTCATTTTGTGTTGTCTCCTTAGCAGATCTCATCTGTCCCCATGGCTTTCAGAACCATCCATCTACATATGTAAATAATCCCACTATGTTTATCTCAAGCCTAGATCTTCTGAATTCTTGACCCAAATATCTAATTACCTTCTTGAAATTTCCTCTTGAAACATCTCACAGCATTTCGGTATTACTACGTCCCAAACCCTTGATGTTCCCCCACAAATCTTCTCTCTCAACCATCCCCAGCCCATTAGATGGCATCTAGAGCCTGTGAGGCATCTTTATTCTTCTCCTTTCTTACTTTCCCCATTCAGTCCACCCCCAAGTCCTGCCAATCCTCCCTCCGCAGTATATCTTGAATTGGCCTCTGCTTTTCATCTAGACCGCCATCACCCACTTCCAAATCCTATCCAGCACCCTTTGCCTCCAACAAGTATCCCACTTCCATTTTGCCCTTCAATCCTTTGTCGTACATGTGTCCAAGGGGTTTTGTGAAATGGAAAGGTGCTGATAAGGCCACGGCATCTTTACATTTAAGAAACCTGTCATCTCATTGGGACTATATAGAAATGGATACGGGTATATGCATAAAAGTGGAGATAGAGACAGAGATATCAAATAATATGTCACCCTGTGAAATATGGCCTGAAAACCTATTCCATGTCCCTCCGTCCAACCCGTACTCTCTGATTCCCAATTTCCCTTACGATTTTTGCTTACACACTATTTCTTCTTATAGTTCACTACTCTCCTCTCTGATGCCGCTCCTTCAAGGCCAGGTGACTCCAGCTTTCCCTCTGAGGTCTTCTCCAGTTACTCTAGACCCCTCAGGTCTCCCCTTTCCAAGATAACAATTATGATGTACCTAAAATATATCACCTACCACATGGCAGACTTTGCGCTAACACCTTATCTGATCTCCCAACCACGCTACGACATTGATGCTATCATTGACCCTGTTTTCCATAGAAAAATCTGGTGTATGGCAACATTTAGGAAATTTCTTAGTGAGGGGGCTGGAATTAGGACCTAGGTCCGTGGGACTTTGAAGCCCATGCTCTTCACCACTCTTAATAGCCCCTGAGATCCGTACAGCAGTTAAAACCTTGTATCACACAATTTCCCACTTCCCCATACGCTCTCTTGTGTGGCTATATCTATACCTACAATGTCTTGCTGAAATGTTGTGCTAATAGAGGGAAAGATGATGTGTTCGACCCTCTGACCAACGGGCAATAATAAATCTTCTGTCTTTATGAAGATGAGAGCAACAAAGACCCGTAAGCTTGGTACGAACTTGTGTGAGACTCATGCTTCTGCACGCTTGTAGGTAGGAGCTCTCTCCCTTTACTGTCTCTCGAGGTCAGGCTAACATTCTCCTCTGACCTGCAGAGACAGCTACTTATTCAACCAGCCCTCCTGGGCCACCTGCCAAGAGCCTGAGCATATCGTCCTCCAGAATGTGGTCTTGCTTTCCATTCTCCTGGGCATTGGGGTGGAGGAAGCCGTGCTCTCTGCCTTAGCCAAGTTGTCAGTGGACTCTGTGACATCTTCTGTGGTACATGTGTCAGAAAAGGACAGGTCAGTGCTTCTAGAACCCAGACTTGGATTCTAGACTTAAATGATTTTCAAGTCATTTTCCCCAATCTGTTCACACTCCTCCCACTCCAACCCCAACGCTTTCAGAGGTAAGCCAGGAAATGCCTTTTGAAACACAGAACTTCATCTGATACTTTGGGCTTGATTTTCTTCCAGGTGAATATCACTGGCTTCTGATCTAAGAAATCACAACTGATTGGTGCATGAAGGAGAATTCCCCAGGTTCAGAAGACCTGGATTTGGTGAATGTTGGTCCCCAGAGTTCTGAGGCGCTGAGGGAAAAAACCCAACTTTCTTTCCAGAGTAGACTTTTGTAAAAAGACAACTGTTTTGAAAACTTGATCTTCTTTGTTAGAATCAACATTGTCATTTCCCCCAAATGACCTCTAGGAATGATAAAAGCTGTCATAAGGCTATATATAATAATAGAATAATATGATAATCTAACTATATCCCAGGTTCTGTGTTAAGCACTTTATCTACATTATTTCAATTAATCCTATGAAGCAAGTGGCATTATTATAACACCATCT
>CM052884.1:32190306-32214054 GCA_028534135.1 Potos flavus
CACCAGGTGCCGAGGCAAAAGTGCTTGGAGAAAGGAGGGATGGAAGGGCTCTCGGTTCTGGAAGAAAGGGTCTAAGTGGAGGGGAAATCTCACTGCACGGTCGCCCAGAAGAGCGGCAAGGGGAGCTCATAATTTCCGCTTCAATCTGTCTTCGAGCACATCTCAGCTTTTGAAATTCCTTCCTCTCCCAGGAGAAACCAATGTTTTCCAGGCCACTGTGGACTGACACTTCTCAAACTCATCTTCTGGACATTTAAAATTGTTTTTCCTTCAGGGTACAACAGCGTTTTTAGAATATGATACACATATTATTGTGAAGAAGAAAAGAGCTTTCCATAGTGAGTTCAGAAATCTTCTCCCTTTACTCTTGACACTTGGCTAGAATGTAAAAATTTTCCCATTTTCCAGAATAAGTAAGGAAAACTCTTGTAATTACAAATATCTGCGAAAAAAATTGAGTTTACCATTCGCAGAGAGGTCTAGCAGACCTCTCTGTCTGCCATGTCTGCTGAATGCTCTTGCAGTCCTAACCCTGACTTGAGAGAAACTTCAGGAGTCAAGGTTCACGGACAAACCAACACACAGTATTTCTTCCAAGTCAAATGGGCAGAAATAATTTTAACACAGGGAGATGCACAGTTGGGTGTGTGTGTTTGGAATGAAGCTAACCTGAGTCACTTGAGAAAATTTGGAGAAGGTTGTTTTTCCTGGAAACTGTAAGGCGAAAGACCACGGGAATTGTATAATACACTGTACTCTTGAGTTGTTTCTCAGAGAGGTAGGAATGAACAATTATGAATCTGCTCTGCGTGTATCCTGGGTTGGATGATGGGTTGCGGGAGAAAGGTTTCTCATTGTTAAAGGAAGAAGTTTCCGATAAGCAAGGAAGGAAGGCTGGAATGACCCATGTCATACCGATTAGAATCAAGGGCAGCAAGGTGGCTCAGTCGGTTAGGCATCTGCCTTTAGCTCAGGTCATGATCCCAGGGTTCAGGGATCAAGTCCTGAATCAGGCTCCCTGCTCAGTGAGGAGTCTGCTTCTCCTTCTGCCTCTCCCCTCCAATTTCCCCTCTGCTCATGCGTGCGCATGCTCTCTCTCTCTTTCTCGCGAGCGCGGAAAAAAAAAAAAAAAAAAAATAAATAAATAAATAAATAAATAAATAAATAAATAAATAAAATCTTAAAAAAAAAAGAGTCAAGGGCATCAGTATAAACTCTAATTTAATATAGATGCAGATGGGTAAGTACAGAAATACAGATGCGTGGATACCTATAGGTTATTACATACGCAGGCATCTCCTGGCTCTGTCTGCTAAGAGAGCTAGAAGCAATGACCCTCCCATAGCAATGAGCACCTCCAGTGCTCATTTTTATTATTTACTTTAAATAACATATGATTTTAAATTTTAAAATTTTATTAGGTTTATTAAGTTATTAAGAAAGAAAAGAAAAAGGGAAATGAGCTTCCTTGTTTAAGAGGCGTTGAGCTTCCCTGCCTCCCCCAACGGCTGTCTAGAAAACCCAAATCATCTGTAATTGGAGGCAGACTCGACCCGCTTGACCCGTGTCTCAGCATCATTGCCGCAGCCACGAAACACTGGGCTCATTACATTCCCTCCCTGATTCAGCCTTTTCCTCCAAGGCAGGGTGTTGAGAGGGGGATCTAAAGAAGTTAGTTGAGGTCATAAAGACAATATCCATGCCCTCTGACCCCTGAGAAACCAGCAGCTCAACCCTGATGTGACTGGGAAGGTGGGATGGGAATATAATAGAGTCAGACCAACTGCTTTGCATTGGATGCTCTCTTTCCCTCCCACAACAGGCCGTCACCTGCCTGCCATTCCGCCTGACCCTGCAGGCAGACAGTACTCCCAAGGATAATCCACAACCCCCTGGTTTGAGTGGGTGGCCCCTCCGTTCCCCGGACATGGCCCCATTGTTGCACCCGTCTTGTCCCCACGCTAGATCCCTCCACCCAGCCTTGATGTGGGATAAGTCTTATTCCTCTCTGTCTCCCCAGTGCCCAGGGCATGACAGGCTGTCAATAAATGTTCAGCGAATGAATGAACGAAAGAGTGAATGACCGAATGTTCCAAGCCTGCAAAGGGGCTCGGGAAATGTAAATATACCGAGTGGTTTATACAGAGTGAATGCACAGCTCTTTCGAAGTCACCTTCTGGGCCACCTGGGTGGCTCAGTTGTTAAGTGTCTGCCTTCAGCCCAGGGCATAATCCCAGGGTCCTAGGATTGAGTCCTGCATCAGGCTCCCCGCTCAGCGTCAGCAGGAAGCCTGCTTCTCCCTCTCCCACTCCCCCTGCTTGTGTTCCTTCTCTTGCTGTCTCTCTGTCAAGTACATAAATAAAATCTTTTAAAAAATAAATAAAAGTCACCTTCTTTCTTTTCGTCTTCCTCTCTCTCAGCACCTGGCCCGCATGTGGACCTTCCCAGAAGGAGACATAGCCGATCCGAGCAGAGTTTCATTTTGCAACTGTCGTCAAAATATACTCCATCGCCTGCCACCACCCTTCAGCTGAGGCCTCTGTCAAGTTCTCAGTGTGGGTCATGATGCAGCATTGTGCTATTGTGATCTGGAATAAAAAATATATATTTTGGTCTCCATCTAGATCTTCCGAAATGCTTAGAATTTCCAAAGTGATAAGAGCAACCAAGATGTCTTATGTAGCTCTTAACAAGGCCCTTTCAAATCACGCTTGAGTTTATGCTAATCACGTGACTTTCGGAAAGCCCCCCCCCCCCCCCCCCCCCCCCCGCCCCAAGGATTGGGACTGAGTGTCAGGGGAACCAACCACATGATTAGAGACTTGGAACTTTTGGCCCCACCACCCCAACTCCCACCGCCTGCAGGGAGGGGAGAGGGGCTAGGAGGTTGAGTTCCATCACCAATGGTCAATGATGGAATCAATTGTGCCTGTGTAGGAAACCTGCAGAAAAACCCAACAGGACAGGGCTGGGAGAGCTTCTGCGTTGATGCACACATCAACGTACTGGGTGGGAGGTGCACCCAGAGAAGGCAGGGAAGTTCCACACCCCTTCCCACAGACCTGTCCTACGACTCGCTTCCACGTGGCAATGCTGAGTTCTATCCTTTCTACGGTCGTCGAGCAAGTAAACTGGGTTCTGTGGGCCAACTGAGCAAATTAATCAAGCCAGAGAAAGCGTTGTGGCAACCTCTGATTTCCAGCCAGTCAGATGCACGGGTAACAGCTGGGCTTTCCATTGGCCCCTGAGGTCGGTGGGTAGTGGGTGGAGGTGGCAGAGGACAGTCTTGTGGGACAGAGGTCTTAACCTGTAGGACCTGATGCTTTCTCCAAAGCAGATAGCATCAGAATTAAGTTGTAGGACACCCAGCTCGTGTTGCAAAATTGCCTCATGTGGGAAAAACCACCACACAATCAGTATCAGAATACAGAAGGATTCAGAGTATTGGATGCAGAATAAAGGAAAATAATAGGATGGGGTTTTTTTCCTTTACAGTATAACACACAAAAATCCTATGATGATAATGTCTGGGAACCTTGCAAAGGCTGGATCATCTGCAAAGCCCTTTTCCTACATGATCGGATCTGACCCTAAAACATTGTCCAGGGACAAATGGTGATCACCATTTTACTGGGGGAGGGGGAACCCGGTTCAGAGGTAGCTGCCCAAGACGAAGCAGGTATGAAGCCCAAAGCTGAACTTCTGACTCCAAGTCCAAGGGTTCCTTCCATGGAATCTTGCTGCTCATTGCCTCATTGAGGAGATAAGCCAGTCAGTACAGAGGAAAGAACGAGAGGGCTCTGTGTCATGGGCTGGAGCCGTAAGGGAGGCCTTGGGAGGAGAGGAGCTTGATCTGGACAATTGGACAGGAGAGGCCGTCCCGGGCTCAGGGCACAGCACGAGCACAGGGAGGAAGCAGGACTTGTCAGGGTGTCCGAGAAGCACACTAAGGAGGCCCAGTGATAGGGACAGTGGCGTCACACTATGCACATCTGGGAGTAGAGGAGCTCTGTTCTCACTGAACTTGTGATGTACAAACGTTCACAAAAAACGAAGCGGAACTCTGGAGCCAAAATGCCCTTGACCAGCACGTGGCGGTATTAACAGTCATTTTGCCCTCCTACATATTGTTAGGGCATGATGCTATGTTCAGATAGTTTTGGGTTTTTGCTTTTTGGGTTTTTTGTTTGTTTGTTCTGCTTTTTACGTTTTTACTTAAATTCCACTTAATTAACGTACAGTGTTATCTTAGTTTCAGGGGTACAACATAGAGATTCAGTAATCCCATACGTCACCCGGTGCTCATCACAAGTGCCCTCCTTAATTCCCATCCCCTATTTCACCCATCCCCCCACCTGCCTCCCCTCTGCTAACCACTGGTTTGTTCTCTATAGTTAAGAGTCTGTTTTTCTGTCTGCCCCTCTCTTTTTTTCCCCTTCGCTCATTTGTTTTGTTTCTTAAATTCTGCATATGACTAAAATCATATGGTATTTGCCTTTCCCTGACTTCTTTCACTTAACATTATACTCTCTAGCTCCATCCATGTTATTGCAAATAGGAAGATGTCATTCTTTTTCATGGCTGAAATATATATATATATATATATATATATATATATATATATATATATACCACATTTTCTTTATTCATTCACCAATTGATGGACACTTGGGCTGCTTCCATATCTTGGCTATTGTAAATAATGCTGCTATAAGCACAGGGGTGCGTGGATCCCTTTGAATTACTGTTCTTGTATTTTTTGGGTTAAATACTCAGTAGCTCGATTGCTGGATCATAAGGTGGTTCTATTTTTAACTTTTTGCGGAACCTCTGTACTGTTTTTCTAGAGCGGCTGCACCAGTTTGCATTCCTACCAACCCGGTGCAAGAGGGTTCCTTTTCCTCCACATCCTCACCAACACCTCTTGTTTCTTGGGTTGTTGATTTTAGCCATTCTGACAGGTGTGTAGTTTGATTTGCATATTTCCCTGATGGTAAGTGATGAACATCTTTTCATATGTCTGCTGTTGGCCATCTGGATGTCTTCTTCGGAGAAATGTCTGTTCATGTCTTCTGCCCATTTCTTAATTGGATTATTTGTTTTTTGGGTGTTGAGTTTTGTAAGTTCTTTATATATTTTGGATACTAACCCTTTATCAGATATGTCATTGGCGAATATCTTCTCCCTCTGTAGGCTGCCTTTTAGTTCTGTTGATTATTTCCTTCACTGTGCAGAAGCTTTTTATTTTGATGAAGTCCCAGTAGTTTATTTTTTCCTTTGTTTCCCTTGCCTCAGGAGTTTAAAGGCTTTGCTAAGATTATTAAGGAAAGCGGCATCCTTCAATGGAAACAAAGGTAGAGATTTTAAAAAAAAAAAGGAGTTTAGGAATGATAAGGAAAGGATCATGTTGTACATTCTAATGGCTGAAGCCTTTGACAATAAAAATGATTCTCAGAATCAAAGAAAATTCAAGGGGCGCCTAGGGGGTTCAGTGGGTTAAAGCCTCTGCCTGCAGCTCAGGTCATGTTCTCAGGGTTCTGGGATCAAGCCCTGCATCAGGCTCTCTGCTCAGTGGGGAGCCTACTTCCCCCTCTCTCTCTGCCTGTCTCTCTACCTACTTGTGATGTCTTTCTCTGTCAAATAAATAAATAAAATCTTTAAGAAAAAAAAGAATCAAATAAAATTCTGCCGCAAGTCAGGAGTGCTGTAACAGCAAACATGTACCAGCCAGGAAGATATGGTAAAGGAATGAATGAAATGGAAAGCTTTTGAGTACGTATGCAGCTTAAAGGTCAGTGTGGACTCGGAATATGTGAGAGACTAATGCAATTAGAAGTCAGCTGGGAGTTATTTATTTAGTCATTCCATAAATATTTGTTGGGCATCTACTATGTGCCAAGAACTGTTCTAGATACTGAGGCTAGATCAGTGAACAAAATTAAAGTCCCTGCCCTCATGGAACTTTGTAAGGAGAAATAGATGGAAAACAATGTGCTTATCAGGTGCTGATAAGTGTCATGGAGAAAATTAAACAGGGCAACTGGGTTAGGGAGTAATGGTGCGGGAAGGGCAAAGGAACATTGGTATTTGTACTCCGTGGTCAGGAAGACTTCTCAGAGGAGGTGGCTTTGGTCAGAGACCTACTAAAAGTGAAGAAGTGGCTCTTTGAGATTTGAAGATTTAAACACAATGAAAAGGCAACCAATGAAACTTTTGGAAATTTTAAAAATTTAATTTTTGTTTAAATGTTTAAAGATTTTGGAGTATTTAATGTGGACTAGGGCAGAGGACTTGGGCTGTAAGACACAGAAAGCCTAGCAGATTCAAGGCCCCTTGGGGAATGCTGTCACATTAAGGCCTGCAAGCCAGTCGGGTCGTGTGGACACCGAAGCTGCTGGAGTTTTCTCAAACACAGAGAATCTCAAGGAGCAAGTTTCTTGTTTGCCTTGCTTCCACGTCAGCCAACTGCCAATGGAGCAGAAACTGGTCTATTTTGGCAAAAGACGCATGATGATACAGTCATCCCTAATAGACAGTGAGTGTGTTTGATTTTGAAGCCTGAAATTAACTCACATCTCTGAGGTAGAAATGAGCTGGGAAATACAAACTTCAACAATTTTTGTCATTTTGATCTTTAAAACCGACCTCGTTGGCGAGCTGCGGTGCTGGGAATTCATTCCCTTCTCTTGTAGTTCTTCACGGAAAATAGACATTTGCCTTGCCTTCCACAAGCTGGCAGGAAATCTTGAGTGCTGTCATTTCGGGCCCCTCTGATGAGCCACATGTACCCTACACTCAGCCCGCAGGGAACATTCCTTCCAACTTCGAGAGCGCATTCGTCACATATCTTATGGGCGCCAACCTGACACAGAAACTCTCATAATTCAAATCCAGTGGCATGATGTGACGAGGCAGAAACAAAGCAAAGCAAAGCAAAACTCAGGGAAAACACAAAACCGGCCCAGCTGTCAGCCCAGATGGCCTGACTCATGGCCTCCATGCCCAGGGGAAGATGGGTTGGCCTCTGATGACACTCCCACAAGCCAAATCAAGCACTCTGAGTTGGACTGTTCTGGGAGGAGAATGGGAACTTAACCCTTAATTACTTAATATCCTAAGAGTCCATCCCCTGTGATATGGAATGTGAACTCTGGGGCCCTTACCTGGGTTTCCAGCTCAGCTTTGCTACTGACTGTGGGACCGTGGGCAAACTGCCTCTTTCCCCACTTCATAGGACCATTGGTAGGGTAAAATGGGATAAAATGGGAACCTACTATGTGCCTGGGACATAGTAAGCTTTGAATCAATGGGAGCTAGTGGTGTTATTTCTTGCCTAGACTCCTGCAGTGATCTCTCAACTCAGCTGGATTCTTGCCTCCAGTGCCCACCTACTATCCCATACAATTTTGCCAGAGTCATCTTTCAGCATGATTCTAAAACCCTCCAGTGATTCCTCTGTCCAGATATGTCCAGATTCATGAGCAGGACATATCAAACCCTTTACCATGTGATACTTCTTCACCTCTGCCATGCCGCATGCCTGCCCTAGAAGGCCCTCTCTCACCTTGATCACCTGCAAAACTCCCAACTCATTCCTTAAGATTCAATGTAACCATCATTTCCTTCAACCTCCCAGTGCCACTCGATGCATAGTCAGGAATCTATTTCTTTTTTTTTTTTTTTTAAGGAGGCTCCACGCCCAGCATGGAACCCAACGCAGGGCTTGAACTCACGACCCTGAGATCAAGACCTGAGCTGAGATCACGAGTTGGACACTTGACCTACTAAACCACCCAAGTGCCCCTTGAGCATTCATTTCTCTACTTCCTACAGATCACTCAGTGTTGGCTTTTATGATGGCACTTACTGCCATTGTTTGTCTGGCGTTCTTCCCCTGTAGGCTGTTCCATTTGGCCAGACCATGGGAGTGAGACTAGGTTCAAGGACTAGAAAGAATAGCAACTCAGACTCAAAAGTGATGCTTTTACTCTGGTTTTCCAGCACTTTAGCCCGCTGGTGATGCATAGAACATGCACAATGGTATGCCATCCTCTGCTCTGTGATGCCAAGGACTTTGGGTGTTATTCTGAAGAGAGAATTGTTGTGAGAAGGAGAAGTGAGGTGATCAGTTTTCAAGAACTGGTTGTAAGGACCAAGACCAGAGGCAGGAGATGAGGGAGAGGAATAAGAGGTTGCAGTTTCCCAGACTAAAGAAGATGACAGCCCAGGGCAGTGGCCGTGGGTTGGAGAGAAATGGAGAGATTTGAGAGACCTCAGGATCCCAGAATGCAATAACTGATTGGAAGCATGGCTGAGGAAGGAGTTGACTGGGGATGCTATTAGTTGAAGTAAGCCAGAAAGTAGAAGCCTGTAAGAGATTAATTCAGTTAAAAAAAAAATACACACAAAATCAAGGGTATGTAATGATGCAAATGGTGAGGGACACTCTTTGATTTCCACAGGGAGTGCCCAAAGTTCAGGAATCTCACCAGCCTGCAGGGAGGGAGGAATTTGCTAGATCAGGGAAGCCGAGAAGTGGGGGCTTTCTGCTTTTCATGCAATTTTAGGACCAGGATAAGAACCATGTAAGATCCTGTCGCAGGTCCTAAGGTTGGGTTCATAACATCTTGCTGCACCACAGTTATATAAGACATTTACTTACACAAATGCAAGGTTTCAAGGTAGTAGGCCTGACCCTGGCTTACTAGACTGTGCATGTTCTGCTGACAGAGACTATATCTACATACTAGAGAGATAGATAGATATAGTAGGTGCTCAATAAGTGTTTTTTTGAACAAAAAACAATAGCATCTATAAACACATATAATACTAACTTCGTAAGGTTATATAAATTTGATGAGATAACTAGGTAAAGCCAGACAATCATTTATATTGGCATCTACTGGAAATTGAAGTAACCATGTTTAGCCTTACCCAAAGGGAGCTAACCTATTTTATCATATTCATTCAATTTTAATATCAAGTCATTGATATTGAATTCAATTCATTGAATATCAGTTCATCCAATTTCAATATCAATATCAATTCATTCAATTTTATCAATTCATTTTGACTGAATATATAGTTTATACAAGACATGTCAAAGCAAAGACATATCAGAAACATATAATCTAATGATCAAATGCTGTGAATAAAAGTAAATCAATGAAAACAGGATGAGGGAATTGAGATTGACAGGTGAGGATGATTTTACGTATCAGGGAAGCTTTCTCCGAGGAGGTAATAATTGAACAGATACTTAAATGAATTGGGGTGTTACACAGACATCTGGGGAAAGAGAGTTCTAGGCTGAGAGAGCAGCAAATGCAAAAACCCTAAAACCTCAACAGCTATGGTCACATTTTCCTATGTCTTGGAATGTCTAGTTATTCTTGTTGGGAAGCTAGACATTATAAATTTTATTGAGTGTTGAATCTTGTTCTATAAAAAGTACTGGGTATTTTTTCTGGTCAGGTAGGTAAATTACTTGGAGTTCAGCTTGATCCTTTTGAGCCTTGTTTGTAGTTTCAGCCTTCACTTTAGGACTAGTTTAGCCCTATAAATAAGGCACTAGCCCTTTGAAGTTTTTACTGAATGCTCCAGGAATTCACTAGTACTACCCCCTCAACTGATTAGAACACAAACATCTTCCAGTTTTCTAGGCATAAGCGCTGGGAATTTTTTTCAATTTCTATGATCTAGTCATTCTCTGCTTGGTCTCCTGGAGGTCTATCCTAAGCCTACATAGTTTGGTACTCAGCAACAGACTCGAAGGGATGCTTAGAAAGATTTCTTCCTCTGTGCAACTCCTTTCCCCCTCTTCATTACTCTGCTTTGCCAATTTTAGCCACCTTAGCCTCTCCAAACTCGAATCTCTCCTCAGCTCAGCAAGGTTGCCATGCTCTGCTTGGATTCTCCCTGCTGCACCACAGTCTGGAAAGCATTTCCAGGGAGCAAGCTGAAGTGATGCACAGGATAAGCATCAGAGATAAGAGTTCCACTCCAGACAATGGCTTTAATTAACCCAACTCAAGCAAATATCAACTTCCCTTAGTTTCTTCACCTATAAAATGAAGACATTGAGCTAAGTGGTCCTTAACATCTCTTCCAGAGTTTTATTTTAAAAATCCGAGAGAAAAAGTGCTAAACATCAGGAAAGAGATATTTATAATTCCATCCTCCACTGGAGATATGCCCCCTAGACTGCTCCGAATGTTCTGGAACAAGCAGTGCCTCTTCATATCTCTAACTGCCCCTGTGCCTCCCTTCCAGAAAGGTGGCTATCCAAAGAGGACCCACCTCCCCTACAAAGGGAGGGACTTCTCATCAGAGCTCTCGGGAGTTTCTAAGACTCAGGGTACCTGTCCGAGTGCAGTCCATACCACACCAACTACCACAGCAGTTATTTGGAGAGAGAGAATTTAATGTAAAGAATGGTTAGCTAGGTTTGGAAGAACTGAAAAGGCAAAAAGAGAAGTCTAAGTTATCACTGAGGTAACAGGTGCAGGAAGTAGTTCTCACCCCTAGGCCTGGGGAAACAGAGGGAAATGGTTGGAATGAGTAATACCCAGAAGCTGGGGAGGAGAGGCCTGATGGGACTGGGGTCCAGACCTCAGAGGAGGAGGCACTAGCCTCCTGGAGCTGTTGGCCCACATCAGGCAGGGAAGAGTTGTGCCACGAGGCTGATTCTACAAATGTTGGGAAAACTGCCAGGTGGATTCACCTGCTGCTATGGGACTAACTTGGCCCCGCCATGGGGAAGAAGCAACGTTGCTGGGGTCATGCTGGGAGGCACCAGAAGCAAAAGGACAGGGTCATGTCCACGTCCGTTTCTCCTCTTCCAGCCTTCCTCTAGCACTACCTACTGGTGCTACCCAGGAACAGCCAGCAAAGGAGAAAGGTGATTTAGTACGACAGTGCCCCCTTGTCCATGGGGGATATGTTCCAAGACACCCAGTGGATGTCTGATATGGAAGATAGTACCAAACTCTACCTGTTTTTTCCTATACATACATACCAATGACAAAGTTTTAATTTATAAATTAGGCACAGTAAGAGATTAACAGTAGCTCTTAATAAAATAGAACAATGATAACAAGACAGTGTAACAAAAGTAATGTGAATGTGTTCTCGCTCACTTTCTTAAAATATCTTAGTGTATTGTGCTCACCTTTTTTCTTGGGATGATGTGAGATGATAAAATGCCTACATGAGGAGATGAGATGAAGTGAATGACATAGACCTTGTGACCTAGCTTGAGACATCTACTGACCTTCTGCTTCCTGAACATGGTTGACCTGGGGTAACTGAGACCATGGAGATCAAAACCACAGATAAGGCGTGACCCCTGTATAGAAGAGCACATTTAAAGCTGGGAGATAACAGTTTAATTACTGACCCACTCATTTATTTTGAAATTACTAAGAACAACACTGGGTTTGTAATCCGTAAGACATAATGTAGTATTTTTTTTTAATTCTCTGTTGAGTAACTGAGAACTTCCTGTGTTTATTTTTAATGGATCTGAGTTCCTACACTTCAGGGTATGTTTTTGAGCCTGGTAAATAAATGCTCCCACGATACCCAGAAGGCATCTGCATATCATATCCCATTACACACCGTCAACTAATGTTTGAATGGCTATCATACACCACCTGTTATTCTAGGCGCTGGTTTCTTACCCATGTGACTTGAGAGTCACCAGAAGTGAAGGTACTCTGCACTGGACAATGAAGAGTATTTTCTCCAGAAAACATCATTAAAATGTAGACATGCCCTGGCACATTGGTGAGTCCTCTAAACCTCTTACACTATTCACAAATTCCTTCCCCAACATCCTCTTGCCATTCACATTCATTATCCCATTGATCCCCCAAACCACATGTGGAAACAGACAGAGATGAATATACCCACATCACTGAGGGAACAAAGCAGGATTTGGAAAGGTGGTCAGTTTACACACAGCTTTGCGATTAGCTGAGCCATTATTTAAACCCAAGTCTTCTGATTTAAAATCTGGGACTCTGTGCACCACACTAGGATGTCCTTTGCATGAATGGTCTATCAGGTTGGCTGGTGGTGCAGACCTTCTGGGGAAGATTCAGAAATGATTTCATAGTCTCCCCGAGCAGGCCCAGATCCCCTGTAGCCCCACATCAGTACACCCAACCAGCCCAGCCACCTCACTCTACTGACCACAGATAGCATCTTATCTGAAATCCTACAAGGTGGAAATGCCAGGTGGCCTGACAACTCAAAGGCAAACTAAGGGCAGTGGAGAGCCTCACCCTATCTAGCATGCAAAAGAGGAAAAGAAGAATGCTCCATTCCTCCTTCTTTTGCTACCCCCATCCCTCCTACACTCCCCACATTCACAGTACCTCACAATGACATCCCCAATTAATAAAAGAGGGGTCGATGAAGAAAACCAGAGCCAGTAAGGAAAGCCAGATGAGCCCCATGTTCATTAATGAAAATAGACATCATACCCAGGGCACGGAGGTAGTAAGGATGCAGGGTGGTGTAACATGGCTTTGATGTTCACAGATGATTTAATTGCCCTCTATCCCCAATAGCAGACAAATAGATCAATGAGAACCAGCAAAGCTCCTTGAAAAATAGGGCATGGCCTTTTATCTCAGAAATTTCAAAGACCCTTTACAAACATTCATTAGGCCCAACCTCATTCCATTGACAGTGAGTGGAAGACTCAATATTAGCCATAGACTGCATTCTACCTCTATCTCTTCCAGCCCAAAAACAAAAACCCATATGGTAACTGACAGGAAGCTGTCTTCAAAGCTCATCAGGAAGGTAGATAAAAACCTGCCACCTTGGGGCACTTGGGTGGCTCAGTGGGTTAAAGCCTCTGCCTTCGGCTCAGGTCATGATCTCGGGGTCCTGGGATCGAGCCCTGCATCGGGCTCTCTGCTCAGTGGGGAGCCTGCTTCCTCTTCTCTCTGCCTGCCTCTCTGCCTACTTGTGATTGCTCTCTCTTTGTCAAATAAATAAATAAAATCTTAAAATAAACAAACAAAAAAAACCTGCCACCTAGAACCAGCCTCTTGGACACTGCAAGAGGAGTGGAGGGGTACCAGGGCTGAGATGACAGCCTCAAGACCCATAAATTTCATGGAGGAAGATTTGTATCCTCGTACCTTCATCTGGCAAGTGACAATAATACATAGTAATGGTGTTTATGGCAGAAAGCCATAAACTCAGAGGACTGAGCTTCATTTACTTCCCAAACTAAAGCTATTTTTCTCCTATGATTATAGCTCTTAGTTTGCTCCAAGATGATTGGCTATTTTTCCTTCCTGGAGGTACATTTTGGGCCAACACTCTCATTGCAGCCTGCACTAAAATAAACATCGTGCTCTGCGAGATGGAGCAAGAGGGGCTGGGTGGGAGCTACAGAGCAAAGTCCCTTCTTGCAGGGGTCCCAAATCCCAGAAACCCCAACACCCAACAGGTTCTTAGCGCTGCCCCCCTCATAAGTCACTTTGGTTCCCATCTTGGGAAATTGGTCCCTTGTTGGCGCACAGATGTCTGGGTTTTCTCTGCAGTCTGGGAAAAGCTTGAGCCCATGTTGGGTTAATCAGTGCCTATGAACAACAATGAGCATTTTTCTCTCCTTCCTTTATACTTGATGAAATGCTTTGGGTTAAACAGATTATTCACAATACATAAAACTGCCACTTTTCAAGTCAGATCATGTTGAAGGAATGTCAAAAGAGGGTGGATAAGAGAACAATTCAAATCACTTTTAGGATGTCTGTAAATTTCCGAAGGATTAAAGGTTTGCTGTGTGGCCAGCCCAGAGGGCGTGCTGTCTCTTATCTGCATGGGGAGCTGAGACGTGGCTCAAATTAAGAGGGCTGTCTCCCCGTGTGTTCGGAGAAGAAAAATACCATAATAATCATGTGTACTTCTATAAGACCTTTCATCTGTGCCTCTCAAAGTATTCTAACCACCACTAATTATACCTCCTGACACACCTCTGAGGTAGGTAAAAACTATTATACCCATTTTACAGGTGAATAAAGGACTGCCAAGGGAGGAGGACTGAATTATCTGGGGCCACACATAAGCCAGTGGCTGAGCAAGCAATTCCTGCCCTCCAGGTCAGGGTTAGGGCTGCCCGGTTCCTGTTGGCTCTTCTCCCTGAAGGACTGAGCTCTGGGACAGAGTTAAAGATGCTATTGTGATGCCACCTCTAGGGGCCAATGGAATCAACACCTTTTAGCCCAGGCTCTTAAAAAAAGTAAAGCAGCCTATTTATGGGAAATATAAAGCCGGAGTAGTCTCAGGCTTTGGTCATTGTCCCTTAGGATAGATATGGCTGGTGATCCGCAGGATATTCAGGACAACATTGGGGCATGACTCAGCTGCTTCTGGCCCTGACAAAGATGTTCCTTCCAATAGACACAGAGTTGAGTCTCAGGGCAAATCTGAACCACAGACTTTCTGCACAGCGGCTCTTCCTAATGACCAGGGCGAAGTGTTGACTCCCCCATTGCCCCTCGCCTTCCATTCCCCGTTGCCCACACCGCAGGAACATATAGCAGGGATAGGTCACCTAGTCTCAGGGACTCGGGAGAGCCCAAAGGAAGGGCAAGAGAATGCTAGCAGAAGGACGAGAAAGGAAAGTATTTTAGTCAGAGGTAACAGCTGCATGAGGTTGAGAGGTGAGAGAAAGCGTAAGTGCAAGGAACGCCAAGGCGTTCTTTATGGATGATAAGCAGCATGTGTGAAGGAGGAGTGAGTAGTAAGAGCCAAAATAAGGAATTTTACAGAAGAACATCAGTAGAGAGTGGTGAGCTGTGGAAAAACCCAGTCATTCTGTATTTTTGGAGTGGTTTGCATTTTGGGAGCCCGAGAGGAGTCCCAGGTATCGGTGGACAGATGCCGAGCTCAGCTGGGATATGAGAACTTCGAGGCACCGGCGGGGCACCCAAGTGCTGATGGTCAGAGCCTGGGCTAGAGATGGCGATTTGGGGTATTCAAAGGCGCCATCTTTGATATTTCTAAGATCTTATTCAGAGGCGCCATCTTTGATATTTCTAAGATCTCAACAAAAGGTTTAACAGTCACACTTCGTCTTCAGGTTTCCCTGGCAGCGTCCTGGATTTGATCTTTGCTCGAAAGCCAGTTAATTTTAGCACCGTTTGCCATCTGGAGAGACTGAGAATATTCAGTCCTGGCTTCCTTTTGCTTCGTGGTTCTTCCACCAGGTTATCCCTCTCTTCTCACATTGTACACCAAGCTGCGGGGAGAAATCAGGAGGCGCCTTCAACTCTTCACTTGGAAATCCCATCAAGTAGCTCACCCACTGCATTCAGTATATTGTCTACTTTCAGGTGATAATGTTACTTATCATTTCTGCCACTCCATAAAGATCGCCTGTCTTCAAGTTTCCAGTAAGATTGTCCTTACTCTCCTCTAAGCCCTTGCTTACCACCTCCTCAAAGTCCAAAATTCTGTGAGCCATGAGCACCTAAAGCTTTCACTTAACATTCTCTTCAAAACCCTATCGCCTGCTTCCAAAGACACTCCCAATTGAGGTTTTTGATACCGTAGTGCCCCGCCTCCAAGAACCAAAATCTGTATTAGTTACCTACTACTTTAGAACTAATTACTCCAGAACTCAGCAACCCAAAACAATGAACATCTATAAACTCATGGTTTCCTATTCTCAGGAATCTGGAAAGCAGTTGACCTGGGTGGTTCTGGGTGGTTCTCTCTAAGACGTTAGGCAAATTAGTTGACAGCCAAGGCTGCTATCATCTCCTGAATAGGCTGAGGCTGAAGATTTTTCTTCCAAGCTCAGTCTCATGGTTGTCGGCACACCTCAGGTCTTCACGAGCTATTGACTGGCAGCTTCAGTTCCTTGCCTGACGGGTCTCTCCACAGGGTAGCTCACAACATGGCAGCTGGCTTTGCCCAGAGTGAGAGATTAAAGAGAGAGAGGGGAAAGACACCCAAAATAGAAGCCCAAGTCTTTTCCAACTTAATCTTAGTGGTTACATTCCATCACTTTTGCCCTATGCAAAGACAGACCAACAAGCGTGCAGACCAGTAGGCAGGGATCACTGGAGCCATCTTGGAAGCGGGCTACCCCAGCTGGGAAAAATTGATTCACCCAGTTTTGTCTCCTTTCTCTCTCCTTTGTTAGTTCCTATCTTTGTATCCCTTCTTCTGGGGCAAAGACTATGCTAGGCACTGGATACAGGGACCACCAGACCCTGCCTTCCACAGGTGTTTGTCTTGTCTAGTCAGTGGAGATGAAATACGAACACAAGTAAGAAGAAAGAGAGAATTTACATCTACACTTCACATCTATTGTGGACAGGCACTTTGCTAGATGCATCAGTGCATTTCATGTCCACGATAACCTGACAAGGTAGACACACCAATGTCCAGTTTTATGGATAAGGAAACTAAGACTCAGAAAATTTAGGAATATTGCCCACATTCTCATAACTAGTAAATACCAGGAATGAGATTTTAATTTAGGTGTTCAGGTTATGGAGGGAGGCACAAGGAAGGAGCCTGCGTAGAAACAAGAAATAGCTAAACTATCAAGAAAAAGCTCAACCATTCAATCATACACTATAAACTATTTGATGAAATGTTGAGACAGGAGGAGAAGCAGCTAATGGTGGAGTTGCCGATATGAGTGACAGCTACTAGGGAGCCATGAAGGAGATTCTGACCCTTCGACTCAAGCCCTTCAATCTGGCTTTGCCTTGCCACCGTCTGCTGAAAACTTCCTCACACTTGAGTCCCCACAGTCACTGACTCACTCATAGGGTGAGGGTCACTCACTCATGGGGTCAAGAGCTCCCATCTTGTCCGTCATCCTCAGGTTGTAACACTTGGGATTTAATAACCCTGGGCATGGACCAGGCCTGAAAACCCACTGGGCCTGCCTGCTTGTTTCCAGAATCCTTCACTCTGGTTGTCACCATAAGTACCACACACCTATTCTGCCCCCGGCCAGTCTCTCTCTGCTCCCTTCAACACACACAGCCCATGAGGAGAGCAGAACCACAAATATAGGATGGTGTGACATGAGAAACAGAGTCACCAGCTTTTTGGTAGGCTTTTCTGCCCCTGTGCCCAGCAAAGCTCCTCTTTTGGGGTCAAGCAGGGGCCTCCCCTAGCAGCGTAAGTGGTTCTGTCAGAGGAAGTTGCTTGCTTGGATGTGTTTAATCTGATTCCTTAGTCTTGAGATACTACAACTGGCCTATGATATATCAGTCATAGGAACTGAAAAGCCATATTCTTTTTTTTCCCCCCAAAGGTTTTTTTTTTTTTTTTAGAGGTCAGTGATTCATCAGTCTTGTAGAACAAACACCCAGTGCTCATTATATTATGTGCCCTCCTTAATGTCTGTCACCCAGTTACCCCGTCTCCCCACCCTTCTCCCTTCCAGCAACTCTCAGATTATTTCCTATGATTAAGAGTCTCTTATGGTTTGTCTCCCTCTCTGATTTCATCTTGTTTTATTTTCTCCTCTCTTCCCCTATGATCCTCTGTTTTGTTTCTTAAATTCCACATATGAGTGAGATCATATGATAATTGTCTTCCTCCGATTGACTTATTTCGCTTAGCATAATACCCTCCAGTTCCATCCATGTCATTGCAAATGGCAAGACTTCATTTTTTGATGACTGAGTAGTATTCCATTGTATATAGATACCACATCTTCTTTTTTTTTTTTTTAAGATTTAACTATTTATTTATTTGAGAGAGAGGGAGAACACAAGCAGTGGGGAGAGGGAGAAACAGGGGGGAAAGGGAGGAGCAGCCTCCCCACTGAGCAGGGAGCCTGACCTGGGGCTCGATCCCAGGATCCTGGGATCATGACCCAAGCCAAAGGCAGAGGCTTAACCCACTGAGCCACCCAGGAGCCCCAGGATACCACATCTTCTTTATCCATTCATCTGTCGATGGACACCTGGGCTCTTTCCCTAATTTTGCAATTGCGGACATTGCTGAAAAGCCATATTTTCTTAGCACATCTCAGTGTAGCAAGAAAATGTTGACCCCCCCTTCCATCTAGAGGGTTGATTATTCAATTAACAGCTGTTTCTCCAACTAGACCTTGTCGGTTTGACTCACCACTGTATTCCCAGAACCTCACACATAGTAATAATTAATTACTTTTTGAAGAATGGGTAAGTAAATGAAATCAAAGAATGAAAGAATTGAGGTGGATAGAATTCACTTTGACCAACATCAAAGACTAGCTTCACGGGGGAGAGTAGAGGAGGACAGGTGGAAATGTGAGGAAGTTCAAAGGCACAAGGTAGGAAGCTGAGGGAGTCTCCACAAGATGTCTTTTACTTTTTCTGTGAGTTGGGGGCTGAGGGATTATCTCCTGAAAGGGAAGGTTGGCAAGAAAGAGGAGAGACGGGTGAGGAGAAAACTGAAGGTCTGAAACTTACATAGGGAATGGGACTGAATGCCCACCAGAGAGTCATGGAGGGCTGGCTGGTAGCAAATGGCTCTAAGGATTCAACCATGGCACCATAGTTGGCATAAGAGGGGAATAGATGCCATCAACCAAGAAAGGGAATGGACAGGGAGGAACCCTAATGCAGGGAAGAGTTACAGGGGGTCAGACGTGCTCATGGAGCTAGCCATCTCAGGTCAGTGAGAATTTACCAGATTCCTACTATGTGCTGGACCTTTGTATCGAGTACAAAGATAGAAAGGAGAGCCCTTGGTTTGGAGGAGCTAGAAAATGCATCAGATGCGAGGGAGTCATGAATGCCTAAGAAAAGCACAGGAGGTCTCATTCTTTGGCTCAACTGTAAATGCAAAGAATGACAAGACCAGAGGTGTTTTCTCCTCTCTCTCCCTTCTTCTTTCAAACTAAACATCACAGTTCAGCATCTTGTCTCTGTGCCCAGCATTCTTTTGCAGCCAGTATGACCTGCACTGGGCAGTCTTAGAACACCACCTGGTGGGTCTTTAAGGTATTAAACATTGAACTTCCAAAGGAAAGCATTCTAGATTGTAAGACCAGGAGAAAAACATATTCATTCAGCAGTATTTATTGCCCCCAAAACATTGCAACAGGCACCAGGAGTATGAATACATGCCCTCAGGCTTCTTCCAATATAATAAGAAAAAATTGAACTGAAAGCCTATATGAAAGCAAATTTAGGAGCGCCTGGGTGGCTCAGTGGGTTAAAGCCTCTGCCTTCGGCTCAGGTCATGATCTCAGGGTCCTGGGATCGAGCCCCGCATCGGGCTCTCTGCTCAGTGGGGAGCCTGCTTCCCCCCTCTCTCTGCCTGCCTCTCTGCCTACTTGTGATCTCTCTCTCTCTCTCTGTCAAATAAATAAATAAAATCTTTAAAAATAAAAAAAAGAAAGAAGGCAAATTTAATGAGAACTAGGATCTGTTAGCTGAATTATGGTTCTTCATAGAAGAGAACATGGCATCCACTGTTAAATAGAAAATAGAAAATCCAAAATCCAGCCCATCCATGTAGATTCTTTTTCCTCTGGGCCTACTCTATCTTCTCTAGCTCTCCCAGTTTTGTTCTGAACAGTCACTACAAAATACAACAAAACCCGTGTCTTCATGGGGCGCCCGGGTGGCTCAGTCGTTAAGCGTCAGCAGGAAGCCTGCTTCTCCCTCTCCCACTCCTCCTGTTTGTGTTCCCTCTCTCACTGTGTCTCCCTCTGTCAAATAAATTTTAAAAATCTTAAAAAAAAAAAAACAACAAAACCCACATCTTCAAAGATGCAAACAGGGAAGGCACCTATGGGCAGGAAAAGAGAACCAGACTGAAGTCAACAGTTCTGAACTTGAGATGAAGAAAGCCAGCTGAACTTGAGCAAAATATTTTTCATGTCCCTGAGCTTCCGTTTCCTCACTAGTTAACTGCAAATAAAAATGCCTACTTTGCAGGATGGTTATAAGAATCAAATAAGATAATAAAGTGGGAAATGCTTTTCAAAGTACTGGTCAAGTTTTGGTTATTGCTATTCTTAGTCCATAGAAGGGTACCTTCCTTAAAGGAAAAGTGCATCCCGTTGTCCTTGGTGAGCCATCACTGACCCGGGTACATGAACGAAAGGTGAGGTGAATGCAGAATAAAGACACATTTTCAAGGTATTCAATTTATCATGATGTGAATCTTGAATCTTTATATTAAACCTTTTTCCTTTGAAAAAAAAAAAAGACACATTTTCAGAGCACCTTGATGGCTCAGTAGGCTAAGCAGCAGACTCTAGGTTTTGGCTCAGGTCATGATCTTGGGGTCGTGGGATCAGTCCCCATGTGGGGCCTCAGGGTCCTGGGATCAAGTCCTGCTTCTGGCTCTGCACTGGGTGTGGAGCCTGCTTGATATTCTCTCTCTCCCTCTCCATCTGCCCCTCCCTTCACACTCTCTCTCTAAAAGAAAAAAAAAAAAAAAATGAAATGCCTAGGAATAAATATGACAAAAATTGTGTCCGATTTTAATGAGGAAAACTATAAAACTTATTGAGAAACATTAAAGATAACTTAATTAAGAGATATACCACCTTTGTGGACTGGAAGTCTCAATATTGTAAAAGAGTCAATTCTTAAGATAAGTTGTAGAGTCAATGCAGCTCCAGTCAAAATCCCAACAGATTTCTTAGTAGTATTTGACAAGTTCATTCTTAAGGTTATATGAAGACGCAAAGGGTGAAGAACAGCCGAGACGCACTTGAAGAAGACTTATAAAAATGGAGGACTGGCACTATCAAAAAGCAAGAATTGTTATGAAGCTATAATATTTAAAACAATACGTGGGTCCAGACCAATAAATAGACCAATAAAATAGAGTCCAGAAAGAGAACTCTGTATTGTATGAGCGCCTGATAGAGGCAGGCCAAGGACAGTTTTTTAATAAGTGCTGCTGGTACAATTAGCTACCCATATAAGTTAAACAGAAATCAATTCCAATATAAATACATTTATATATACATATAAATACATATATATATATAAATACATTCTTTTTTGCCTTTTACATTAAAAACTTGAATATTTAATGTAAAAGGCAAAAAAAGAATGTATTTATATATGTGTACATATATATAAATATATACATAAATATATAAAAATATGTATTTAATGTAAAAGGCAAAAAAGAATGTACTTATATATATATAAATACATATATTTATACGTAGGCTTATTAGATGAGGCCCACCCACACACATTGGAGAGTGATCAGCTTTACCTAAAGTCAACCAATTACAAAGGGTAAGCACGTTCCCAATTATCTCCCCAGCAGCATTTCAATTCGTGTCTGAGCCAACAAGTGGGCACCATAATCTAGTCAAATTGACACAGAAAATTAAGCATCACAGTTGGATGTGAGTACCCAGTGTCGACTGATTCTAGCCTCATGTGCAGTAATTAACTAAACATAGGCAAGTGGCTCAGGTAGGAAGCATGGACCACACGTTAGTGTCCCCGTGGTGCAACGAGGAAACTTGTATTAAATGACCTTCTGGGAGCGCCTAGGTGGCTCAGCCAGTTAAGCAACTGCCTTCAGCTCAGGTCACGGTCTCAGGGTCCTGGGATTGAGCCCCGGGTCGGGCTACCTGCTCAGTGGGGAGTCTGCTTCTTGCTTCTCCCTCTTTCCCTCCCACTCCCCCTGCTCGGGCACGTGCACTCTCTCTCTCTCTCTCTCTAATAAATAAATAAAATCTTAAAATATATATATATGTATATATATGATAAATGATAACAATATATATATTATATATAATAAATATATATAATAATTAATAAATAATATAAATAAATAAATAAATAATAAATGAGCTTTCTTGGTATGAAGGCCGGGTCTGGATCCCATCCGCTGACTCCAAATGCCCTGCTCTCTCCTGCTCTCTCCTCCCTGCCACACCACTCCTCGTGCCTTCTCCCTCGTTTTCTCTCTTCTGGGCTTGGAGGGCAGCCCATTAGCTAAGCTCAAGCCTGTCAGACTTGGGCCCTACAGGGCTGTCCTTTTATCTCCTCCTAATGAGGACACCGAACTATCCTTGGAAACTCATTTTTTTTCTAGGCTCTTCAACAGAACTATGTCAGGTATATTTAATGGTAAATAATGTGAATTTCTGTGAGTGATGGCCTCTCTTCTCTTTGGGCCCAAGAAACCAGCAGCCATCCTGTGACTCAAAGGTCTAAAGAGAGAAGCCTTCTCTCTCCCTCTCTTTTCACACAACCTGGTGGCTCACGTTTCAGGAACAATCCCATCAGATCAGAGACTTTCCCTGGACCACTTGGTGGTGCATAGTACTCATCCAGCGAGGCTTTCTGAGGAAAACAAGCTTCCAATTTTCTAAAATTATGCTCAAACCAACTTCTTGTGAAAGTGAGTCCCCTGCTTTGAAAAGCAAAGCCAAACCTACTTGAGGGCTTAGACTTAGCCAAGTGTGTATGGGCAACTATTGGCCAGGGGCCAATTTTATATCAAGAACAAGTACCGGCGGGAGGAGAGAGATAGCAGAGGAGCAGGAGATCGAAATATCCTCAGGTCCCAGGAGTTCAGCTAAATAGTTATCAAACCATTCTGAACACCTACAAACTCAACAGGAGGTCGAAGAGAAAAAGAGCAGCAATTCTAGGAAGAGAAAAGCGACCTCTTTCTGGAAGGCAGGACGTGTGGAGAACGAAGTGACAGGAAGATAGACCATGAGGGGAGGGGCAGGCTACTGGCAAATGGTAGAGCAGCAGAGCACAAAATCGGAACTTTTAGAAGTCTGCTCCACTGAGAGACATCACTCCAGAGGCTAAGCAGGGGGTGGGGGGGCTGGAGCCCTCACGGGGACAGTGTGGTCTCAGGACCTGCGGGGTCACAGAAAGACCAGGGGTGTCTGAGTGTGGCAGGGCCCCCAGGTACTGGAGCGAGGAGCCCAGCTACAGAGATGGAGCCAAGCAGTGAGCTCTCAGCTCGGGGTTACCTTAAACCGTGATCCCAGGCACAGTCGGGCCACTGCTCTTCAAGCAGGGACCCCACAAGTGGCAGATCCCAGGAGACTCACCTTCCTCCTCTGGGAGGAGTGGCGCACTTAGGAGTCAACTGGGTTTGGAGACTCCAAATGGGGCCGTGTGCCGGAGACAGAAACGCTCGGTCACAGGCCAGGTGAGCACGGAGCCCGGCCGGAGACCAGGGAGACAGAAGGGACTGACTGCTTTTCTCTGAGGCCGCACTGAGGAGTGGGGCCCCAAGCTCTCGGCTCCTCCGGGCCAGAGACTGGGAGGCCGCCATTTTCCTTCCCGCCCTCCAAAGCTGTAAGGAAAGCGTTCAGGGAACAAAACTCCCAAGGGCGAGAGCAAACCTGAGCAGATTACTTAGCCTGGCCCCTGGCAAGGGCGGTGCAATTCCGCCTCGGGCAAAGACATTTGAGAATCTCTGCGACAGGCCCATCCCCCAGAAGATCAGCAAGAACATCCAGCCAAGACCAAGTTCACCAATCAATGAGAACTGCAGAACTCCAAAAGGGGAACCCTCTTACACTGTTGGTGGGAATGCAAGCTGGTGCAGCCACTCTGGAAAACAGTATGGAGGTTCCTCAAAAATTTGAAAATAGAGCTACTCTACGACCCAGCAATCGCACTACTGGGTATTTACCCTAAAGATACAAATGTAGTGATCCGAAGGGGCACGTGCACCCAAAAGTTTATAGCAGCAATGTCCACAATAGCCAAACTGTGGAAAGAGCCTAGATGTCCATCGACAGATGAA
>CM052884.1:32214554-32270668 GCA_028534135.1 Potos flavus
ACTGGTGTGAGGTGGTATCTCACTGTGGTTTTGATTTGTATTTCCCTGATGCTGAGTGATGTTAAGCACTTTTTCATGTGTCTGTTGGCCATTTGGATGTCCTCTTTGCAGAAATGTCTGTTCATGTCTTCTGCCCATTTCTTGATTGGATTATTTGTTTTTTGGGTGTTGAGTTTGAGAAGTTCTTTATAGATTTTGGATACTAGCCCTTTATCTGATATGTCATTTGCAAATATCTTCTCCCATTCTGTTGGTTGTCTTTTGGTTTTGTTGACTGTTTCCTTTGCTGTGCAAAAGCTTTTGATCTTGATGAAGTCCCAATAGTTCATTTTTGCCCTTTTGCCCTTGCTTCTGTTGCCTTTGGCATTTATTATTTCTAATATCTTGGTGGTGTCTTTAGGGAAAAACACAGGGCTTTGATCAGACAGAACTGCATTGAAGTCCCATCTTTTCCATTTCCTAGCTACATGGGCATGTTGTTGACTTACGTAAAACATTAGGCAAGGATTGGTAAGTACAATAAGTATATATTATAGTAACTGGCACATAAAGTCTTGACTAAATTATAGTTCTTATTTGTGTGTTACCTTTTAGATGTGCTAATTTTTCAGACCACTTCAGCAGCAACATTTCTATCAGGAAATCTTACCCTTCTTGTTAAGTATTTTGTCATTCGCTCATTCATTCACTCAACAAATATGTGTTGACCTATCACTATGTGTCAGGGATTGCGTTAGGGGACACAGAGATGAAGAAAATACGTAACCCGTGCCCTCTAGGGGCTGACCTGGAATTTGACCTCGTTTTCTTCCAGGGAAAAAAGAGTAAATGTGGCAAAATGTTCATAACTAGTAAATTAAGGAGAGGGTACATATTCAAAGATCGAGGGGGCCAAACAGGAAGCGGAGGTGGAAACCAAGGGCTGGGCTCCAAGCTTCAGTCCTGCCCTGCTCATTATCCAGTCTCCAGTCAACTCTGACCAGTCGTCTCAGGGTGTGGGGGCATTTGTCACATTCTGTGCTCGCCACCGCCAACCACTGACTGCTGATCCGAGCTTAGAGGTTAAATATGTGAGCTTTGGAGCCAGCAGCCCTTGTGTGACTCTCTGTCTTGCAGAGTAAACTTTGCCAAGCTAGCTAGTCCTGTGGAGAGTGAGGCTTGCTCTGTGCTTGATGGAATTGCAGTAGGTTGTGTGTGAGACCTTGATGAGACGACGTGTGCAACGTGGTTGGTGTGGGGCTTGTGCGTGGTACCTACGTAGTACGTGTACAACGGCACACACACCTAACCTTAGTCAATGGCACTACGACACATCTGCACGCTTGCATAGAAACCTCGGATGCCTCTGCCTCCCCACGCCCACATCTAGTTCCTCGGCATGTTTTGTCCTCCCCGCTTCCAAATACGGAGCCTAAATCAGACCACCATTCACACTCTGCGAAGCTACACTTCCATCTCTTGTCCGCCCCCTGTAGCAGCCATCTGACTGCTTGTCCTGCTTCAGCTCTTGTCCCCTCACCCCCAGAATGTTCTCCATGGCAGACATTGTCAAGCTTAATGGCGAAGGTCACCTCCCGCCTAGGCCCCCCTGTGGCTCCCATCAGCCTTGAGTAAAACCCAACCCCCACCCCTCGCAACATGGCCTGTGTCCTATTCACTCTGCAGCCTCAGTCCGTCTCTCCCCATTGCTCACTGCATTCTAGCATGCTGGCCTTTCTGAGACACACCAGCACTCGCCCTCCCCTCAGTCTTTGTGCTTGCTCTCTCTGCCCGAGATGCTCCTCCCGCAAATCTCCACACGCTGCCTGCCTGTCCTTCAGGTCTCCATTCAGATGGCATTTCCTCCACAAAGTCTTCCCTGACCATTCTCTCTAATGCTGTGTGCCATCTCCGCCCCCACCGGTCACTAGTGCCCTGTTGTATTGTCTTTAAAGTGCTTGTCATGGTCTAAAATGATCTTGTTTATCTCACCCTTGTAGGTCTCCCTTATAGAATGGAGCCTCCAGGGAGGTTCATTGTCCATCGAGGACACAAGAAACTTGTGTCTTGCTCACATGGTCTTAGGCCATAACAAAATACCACACACCGAGGGGCTTAAGCACCAGAAATTTATTTTCTCACAACGCCAGAGGCTGGAAAGCCCTAGATCAAGGTTCTAGCACCGTTGAGTTTCTGGTGAGCACTCTCTTCCTGGCTAGACAGCCGCCTTCTCACTGCAACCTCTGAGTATTTTCTCTCCTTTCCCCCTCGCATCCCTGGGGAGAGATAATGAGAGTACGCTCTGGTGTCTCTTCTTATAAAGACACTAATCCTGCTGGATCAGGGCCCCAGCCTTATGACCTCAGTTAACATCCATTACCTCCTTGGAGGCTTCATCTTCAAATATAGTCACGGTGGAGGTTGGGGCTTTAACATAGGAATTTCAGGGTTGGGGGGACGGGACACAAATATTCAATCTGTACCATTCACCACTGGGGGCCAGCACCAGAACCTAGACGACCGCCTGGCACGGAACAGGCGTTCAGTAAGTATTTGCTAAATAAGTGAAGAGATCCTGGCAGTCCCCTGCCCCGCCGGCTCCTGTATCAGTTGCCCCCCATCTGGCACCCCGTCCCGCAGGTCAGGGCGTGTCACTGTACATTCCCCAGTCCGCCATCAATGCCACGGTGGAGGAAGACATCTTGCTCTCGGTTGAGTACTCCTGCCATGGCGTCCCCACCATCGAGTGGAAGTACACGTCCAACTGGGGAGCGCAGAAGATCGCGGAGTGGAAGCCAGGGACTCAGGCCAACATCTCCCAGAGCCACAAGGACCGACTCTGCACCTTCGACAACGGCTCCATCCAGCTCTTCAGTGTGGGCGTGAGGGATTCCGGCTATTACGTCATCACGGTGACGGAGCGCCTGGGGAGCAGCCAGTTCGGCACCATCGTGCTGCACGTGTCGGGTAGGGTGGGGGAGGGGCGGGCCCCCCGCTGAACTGCCAGCCTGGGTGGGGGCGGGGGGGAGCGCCCGCGTGATACCGAAAGAGACCTTGTCTCCCCCTCCCCGCCCTGTAGAGATCCTCTACGAAGACCTCCATTTTGTTGCCGTCTTCCTGGTTTTTCTCGCCGCTGTGGCCGCACTGTTAATCAGCCTCATGTGGGTGTGTAACAAGTGTGCATACAAATTCCAGAGGAAGAGAAGACACAAACTCAAAGGTAATTCTCTGGGCCCTGTGATCATCCATTCAGGCTTTCATGGCCTGGGGGGGCGGTGCATGTTAGCCTGGTCTCCCCGAGAAACCCTCCCGTGGGTGATCGGCACCTGACTGGGCTTGTCTCTTGCTTTGCAGAGAGCGCCACTGAGGAGATCGAGCTGCAGGATGTGGAGTGTTAGACGAGTCTGCGCCCAGTTACATTCCTACCTCAGGGGAGAAATGTTATCTTTCCAACGAAAGGAGCCAACATGGCCGATCCAGCCTCCTGTTGGCCCGCCTTGACCAGCCGTTCCTGAAGGCGCTGCGGCTGTGAACAAAATTGACTGTGTGGAGTTGAGGACTCTGGGTTGGACAAAGTCAGTTCTAGAGCTCGCAGGAAGTTCAGGGAGGCCTGGCTGCTTGCTCACTGTGCTCTGGGGCTGAGGCCAGAGTGTGTCTAGACTGCAGCCACCCCTGGACAAGCTCTCCGTGTTCTTTCCCGCCGGGCCTGTCCCTCCCACCTCTGCTGTGGGAGCTGCTGTGAGAAGTTCCACCCCAAAACGCCTGCCCAGCAGAGGTGGAAGCTGCCAGGCTGCCCTTGGGCCCTAGTCAGGTGCTCAGAGCAGGGCCAGGCCCTGGGCCCGGAGCTTTAGGGCCAGGAGCTTCACTTGTGCCTGAGGGACCAGCACTGGAAACAGGAATTAGGGAGAAGATTACCTTTCTCTTCCTCTCTTATTCTGACATTAATTGGATTTTCCCCTCCTATGGCCCCAACTTAGACCAGTGGGAGGAACCCGGATGTTCACAACCACTGTGGGCAGCAGCTGGTGTCCAAATGGCTTCCTGACAAGCTGGGTCATGGTACCTGTGTGAAAGCAAGCCTGCATGGGGGGGTGGCATGACCGGAGCGTTAGCTGTGGCTTCGGATCTCTGCCCCTCAGTCACCAACGCTTTGTCTCCAGTCAGGCCCTCACGCTCTCCTGAGTGGGCTTAGGAACGCTGGGCGCTCACCTACGTCACAGCGAAGCCCACAGTATGCATGGAGCTCCCCGGGCAGTTGAAGAAAAAGGATGAAGATTCTTCAAGGATCTGGAAAACAATAAGCCCTCTACCGAGCGCTGCCAAGTGAGAAAACACTCTGGGGTCCTGGGGCTCCAGGTGAAATGAGGGACTGGCTCACAACTGGCCTTGGGTCTCATTCTGTCAGCTCGTTAGTCACTGTTTACTTGGAAGTGTCTCCATGCCGTCTTCCATTTGGCAAGCTCCAAAGTAGGCATGAGTTTGTTTTCCATTCTTCTTTCTCTCTCCAACATTCGTAGCTACAGACCAAAGGAACCACCCCAGTTACCGTAGAGGCCAAGGTCAGGAGCTAAGTCCCCAGCCTCCAACTGCAAATTCACCCATGCAAACGTGAAGGAGAGCTAGAACATTCCCTCCTCTTTTCCTTAAGTCCCCAATGTCCACATCTCTTCTGTTTGCCATGTGGCAAATAAGTTGCCGGAGAAGTTGCTAAGAAGCCTTGCCTTTCTGTAAATAATCCAAGGTTACAAGAAGAGCTCTTCCTGGAGGAGTCAGACAGGAGCTCTGTGATCTTCCAGAAGGACTCTAAAGGCACTGCTTGATTCAAAAAGCAAGAGAGCCGTTGGTCTACACAGCTAATTTGTAGCTAGAGCGCCTGTCCCAGAGAAGGTTCTCACCTTCCGACCATCTCCTGTACACACGTGTCCTTTCCCCAGGCAGCAGTCTGAGAAGCCAGGCCCCAGGGCCACGAGGAAGCTGGGTGGGAGTTCCAGAACAAAGAGGGTCCAGGGTCATCTGATTAATTCTTTCTCCTCTTTCACACAGAAGACCCATCAAGCAGGAAACCGGTTTGGATTTGGGCGGCGCCGCTGGAGTCTTGTGTCCTCTTTGACACTCCCAGCTTTCCAGAACTGAACTTCTCAGCCTGTCCGAAGTCAAGGGTGGTCATCTTCAGAATAAAAGGAGACATGGAGAGACGCCTGGCTGGCTCAGGAGGTAGAGCACACGACTCTTGATCTCAGAGTTGTGAGTTCAAGCCCCATGTCGGGTATAGAGATTACTTAAAAATAAAATCTTAAAAGACAAATGGCAAAGCATACCGAAGGAGAGGCCTCCATGGGCAAACCCAAATGTAAAATAAGCTGTCCCCCCAAAACTCATGAGAAGTTAGCCCCTCGGCTTTCCATTTCTTTATTTTGCACTTTTAAAGCTCCCTCCATTCTGAACATTCTTGTGGAAAGTGTTTGAGTCCAGAGCCTGAAGGTTTTTTGTCTATTTTTCAAAAAAGAAAATACTATGTCCTAGAGGGTGGCCACTGGAAATGTTAAGCTATAAGTTATGTTTTAAGCTGTGAAAAATTATTTTAAAGAATGAAATAAAGCCTGGAAATAAAAGCCCCGTCCTTTGTGTGTGTGAACCTACTCCTGCCAAGCACTCCGAGGCCCTGGGGGAGGTTTCCGTCAGCTGTGGGCATAAGCAAACCCCCTCAGCCTCGGCCACGGGTCTGGCACGTTTTTTAAATGACAAGGGAACACTAACATTGATTTTTAACTGTAAACAGTCTTTAGCAGCCATGGAAAACAATCCCTAATCAGCCCATGATTCAGCCCTGCGTCTTCCCAGATTAATTTGAAGTTTTTGCTTCCAGAATATTAATCGTAATTCAGTAAAGTCCTTTCTGCTTCTGGAAAGGGCTGAAATAAAGATGTGGCCGGTGTCCCACCTCGTTGGACAGCACATAAGATGCAGGCCAGAACATTCATGCTCCGTCAACAGAACGTCCTCGCAGATTGCGATCTAAGAAATTAAAAAGGCGTATACTGTACTTTCTCATTTCCTGGTGTCCTGGGTATGGAAGGAGGGTGGAAGGCCCTGGGCGGGGGGTTGGGGGGCACACAGTTGGCGGGGCTCACTCGGGAGCAAGGCAGCACGGGAGAACCAGGCGATTGGGTGTGTGGCCAGGGCCGGGGCGCAGAGACCAGCCCTGAGCACCAGCCTGCTGTGAAACCCCAGGGCCTGGGGACAGGGGAACCCTCTCTCTCTCAGCAGTTTCCGGTCCCAGCCTAGGAGCATTGGGCCCCCCGCAGGGAAGCAGGAGGCTGCTCTGGTTTAGGGAGTGAAGCCAGCCCTGTGGTTACTGCTGATGCCTCTGTCCACGAGCACAGCTTCCCTTGGCCTTGGTGCCTTTCCAGCCCCTGCTCCGTGCTCAACTGCCACTGCCCCTTAAAAGTCAGGTGGGCGTTTTAGCTTGGTTTAATTGCAAAGGTGAGAAAGCCTGTATTTTTTTTTAAATGATTTGAGAGCGCACATGCGTGAGCACGGGATGGGGATGGGGGCTTGATCCCAGGACCCTGAGATCATGACCTGAGCCAAAGTCAGACACCTAACTGACCGAGCCACCCAGAGCCCTGAGAAATCCTTCTTTAAAAGGCTACCAGGGCACCTAAGTGGTGCAGTGGGTTAAGCATCAGACTCTTGATTCTGGCTCAGGCCCTGATCTCACGGTTGTGGGATCGAGCCCCACCACTGGCTCCAGGCTCCTTGCAGAGTCTGCTTGTCCCTCTCTGTCCACCTGCTTGCTCTTTCTCTATCTCAAATGAGTAAATCTTTTTTAAAAATATTAAAATTAAAATGATACTGGAATCTGTATATAAAGTCAGAAGTAAAGTTTCCCCTCCCTCAGTCCTATCCTCCGAGGGAACAATAGTATCCTTCTAAGGCGTATGTGAACCGGTCTCTGCATATACAGTAGTCACACATCGCAACAGTCCAGTCATTTTCCTTTTAGGCAAATGGGATTCTGTTATACGCGTGTTACACGCGTTGTCCTACAATTTGCTTGTTTTCCCTTCATGTGTCTTGGGCATTATTTCGTGTCTCTACTTATTCCTCAGCTTCATTCTTCTTGCCCACACGGTGCAACCCCTAGCATGGATACTTTCCAGTTGTTCACCGAAAAATTACTTTTCTTCCAAATGATATCTACAAAAATACATCTCTCTAAACCCTTCCTCTTGGTAACTAAGCCATTCATCTCTATTCCTAGGAATCCTTACCTCTTTCAGGACTTCAGAGTCAATGTCTTATCATATTGGTGGGTTTTATGGTAAAGCTTATCAGAGATCGCTTGGTGAAGGGAGAAAGAGCATCGTTCATATAAAATAAATCTAAAGTTTTTGCTCTAGATTTGACCTTATAATGTGGTTGAATTCCTCGGATGCAACAGACTAGTGATTATGCAGGTGAGTCTGGCTCCTAAAATACTAAGTCTTTATCCTTCAGGTCCCTTATGGTCTGCAAGAATATTTTACTAACCAAAATGAATATATTAAATTAATTTCCTGTTTTTATTAATCAACAATATAAAAGTGCCAATTAGAATTCCTGTTCAGGGGTGCCTGGCTCTCTCAATCAGAGGAGCATGTGACTCTTGATCTCGGGTTGTGAGTTCGAGCCTCACGTTGGGTGTAGAGATTACTAAGAAAAATAATCCTTAAACATTTTTAAAAATACAATTCCAGGTCAAAATAAAATAATCAGGGGTGTCACTTTAATTTCATGGTATTCTGGCAAAGCAACCTGATGATGAAGTTTTGCTGGGTAAGTGTAGGATTTCCTTTAGGCTTTTTCAAATACCAAACACAGATCATAGTTCTCTATTGCTGCCTTTTTTTTGGGTCCCAAGGGGCTTGAATTGGGAGTACTTGTAAAGCAAGTCAAAAGCTGTGAATGGATTTAGGTGAGATTGTGCCATGAGCCTTAGCAATTTGGTATACTCACTAAATTACAGCAAGTTTTTCAGATTGTATATTACTTTTTTTTTTCTACCGCTTAGGATTAATTTTTTTTTTTTAAATCATAAATAAATGCGGCCAAGACTCTAAGTGTACATTTTTAACCTCAGGAAGCGCTGGTTTCTGTTTTAATTGACGTAGAATCAACGTGCAATGTTCTAGGAGTTTCGGGTGTGCAACACTGATTCAGCAGTTCCGTACATTACTCAGTGCTCACCCTGCTAAGTGCAGTCACCATCTGTCACCATATGATGTCATCACAATATTGACTGTATTCCCCGTGCTATACTTTAAATCTCTGTGACTTATTTTATGACTTGAAGTTTGTACCTCCTAATCCCCTTTATCTATGTCACGCATCCCCCACCCACCTCCCCTCTGGGAACCACTAGTTTGTCCTCTGTATGTAAGAGTTTGTTCCTTCACGTTTAGATTCCACGTATCAGTGAAATCCTATGGTATTTCCCTTTCTCTGACTTATTTCACTTTGCACTGTGCCTTCTGGGTCTATGTTCTCACAAATGCCAAGATCGCACTTTTTTATGGCTGAATAATAGTCCATTGTATATATGTACATCACCATCTCTATCCATCCTCTGTGGATGGACGCTTGGGGTGGTTCCATACCTTGGCTGTTGTAAATAGTGCTGTAATAAACACAGGGGTGCATATCTCTTCACTTTCTTTGGGTAAATATCCAGCAGTGGAAGTACTGGATCACATGGCAGCTTCATTTTTAGTTTTCTGAGGAACCTCCATACTGTTTTCCACAGGGGCTGCACCGGTCTGCTTTCCCACCAACCGTGCACGAGGGCCCCCTTTCTCCACAACCTCACCAACACTTGTTAGTTCTTGCCTTTTGGATTTTACCCATTCTGATGGGCGTGAGGTGCTACCTCATTCTGCTTTTCTTTGCATTTCCCTGATCAGTGATGTTGAGTATCTTTTCACGGGTTTATTGTCCATCTGTTTTTCTTGTTTGGAAAAATAGCTATTTAGATATTCTGAGCATTTTTTAGGCAGATTTTTTTTTTTTTGTTTGGAATTTTATCAATTCTTTACATATTTTGCATATTAACCCTTTATTGGCTCTATCATTTGCAAATCTCTTCAGTAGGCTGCCTTTTTGTTTTGTTGATGGTCTCCTTTGCTGTACAGCTTTGTATTTTGATGAAGCTCCAATAGTTTATTTTTGCTTTTGTTTCCATTGCCTGAGGAGACATATCCATAAATATGTTGCTAAGGCTGACGTCACAAGAGATTATGGCCTATGTGTTCTTTTAGGAGTTTTATGGTTTCAGGTCTCACATTTACATCTGTAATCCATTTGAGTTAATTGTATGTATCATGTAAGAAAGTGGTTCGGTTTTCCTAAAACCGTTTAATGAAGAGACCGTCTTTTCCCCATATATTCTTGCTGCCTTTGTCATAGATTAATTGACCATATAAGCGTGGGCAAAGTTTTTCTGGTTCCTAATCAGGAGAGCCAGAATACTGGGAGCAGAAAAACTCCTTGGCCCTTTGAGCTCAACTTTTAGAGAAGTAAAAATGGGCGCCAATATTTGGGGCTCCTTGGCCATAATGTAGTCCTTCTCCTCATTTGGACATTTAGATTGGTCTCAGTTTTTCACTTTTACAGACCTCCGCGATAATCCTTACACAGTAGTCTTTGTGAATCTGTGCTTTGTGGAGTATGCCTCCAGGATGAATTTCTGGCAGTAGACTGGTAGACAGGGAACAGCAAGCTCTAGAATAAAGACCAAGCTCCGGGCACTGACGGAGTTGGAGTTGCACGCACGTCCCGGTGCTTGCTATTTCAGACGGAGGGTTTCTCGGGGATGAACGGCCTATGATGTCCGTTCCCATCCTAAAGTGTGATTCCAAGAGCCTCTGGCCCCAAGTACGTAAGGCCGTGAAGAACTGGAGCAGGAAGTGAAGAAGAACAAAGGTATGGAAAGAGACGGACCACAGAGCATGGCTATCAAAATGAGCTGGAGAAAACGACGATCTTCATGGCCACAGATGTACTCAGTCTTTACCACTGGTGAATCTGAACGATGCAGGACGTTCTGAAATGCTTTCTCCTACTGCTAAATGAAAATACAGCTGACATCTTAACCGCTTACCAAATTTGAAAACGCCTGACTTTTAGAAAACAGTCATCTGATGTTTGATAACGGCACAGCACTTTGGAATTTCACGGCCCTTACCAACCACACTGCGGCCTGTGAACCATCACAGAGGTGAGCAGGCGGCATCCTTGTCCTCGCTGTACACCTAAGGGAACAGGCTCCGAGGGGGCAGCCTTGCCAAGCGGGTACAGCTAAGCGGAGGGAGAACCGACATCTGAACGCAGCTCCCGCCCGCCTGCGAACACAGGGTGAGGGACTAACTGGTTTTCCCCGACCGGTCTCCCAAGTTTCGCAGCGCCTCTTTCTAATACCAGGTCCTTCGGGCTGCAACATTAAGCTGGAAAATGGGAATCAACACAAGGCCCAAGAGCTGCCATTTCCTGCCCCTCCCCCACCATTACCTCAGTTTCCATAGTGGGTCGTGGCTCTTCACTACTTAGTGATTTAAAATAATGGGGGACAGGAAGGCATATGAAGATGGTGTCACTCTTCAACTGTTCCATTCTCCTCAGATGAAGTTGAAGGGAACAGGAGGTCATATCTACACGTGTGCTCTCCGCTCTCCTCAGCGTGGTCCTGTTGAACTGGCTCGTGCCGAGAGAAGACGAAGCATCCAGAAAGGTTTGCTTGATAGCCATTTTATGTCTATTATCATAAAAGGAGAGGACTTTTATTTGGTATCTCTTTAAAGTTTAATTTTTCTAATTCATTTTCATTTACCAAAATATCAATCTGTGGTGGATGGGAATTAAAAAAAATTAGTCCTCTGGCAAAAGCCCATGGAGATTCGCTGCAGTAGCGTGTGAGCCTTCAAAATCACATAAGGCTCCTCGTGGGAGAAGAGCTATACACATGAGCTTAGGATAATTAGCTAAGGCAACTTTTGTGGGCCACCATGAAAAGATTTGTAATTTAGATTCAGACCAATTTTTAAAAAAAAAATTTCATGGAAAGATGCAGTATCTTAATTAAAAGGGGACAAAAAAGCAAACAAACACAAAGATGTTATGGTATTTGGGGCTAACAAGCTCCATTTTTCTTTTAAACCTTTTAAAGTTACTTCCCAGTCATACATGATTAAAAGGGTATCTTTAAAAATTGAAAGCCTTTCCTGTAAGGAAAACACTGCTTATGTATTATTTATGGTTCTAAAAGACCCGTATCAACCTAAGTCTCTTAGGAAGGGAAGTTCCTCGGGTACATTTTAGGATTGGGGACTAGTTCCAGGAAGTTCAAACATGTCATCTGTAAAATGTAATCAATCTACCGATCCCTTAGTATTTTCCCTTGGGAAAGAACGTTAAAGGAGTAAGACAGGATGAGACTTTCACTGAAAGAGAGGCCAGGGTTCCTGGGGGGAGGCTGGAGAAGGGCAGGGGCGGGTGGGGCGAGGTGTAGGACATTGGGTCCGAACGGGGAGAGGTTACGCACGTGGGGGAAGAGACCAAAAGGGGACCCAAGGAAGCCCTAGAGATCCATTCCACCCTCTGTGCCTTCAGCTTGCACCTTCTAGGAAGCTCTCAAAGTACCAGTCTCGGTCAGACCCAGCCATACCTAAGACAGCTGGAGGAAGAGGTACTTGATTTGCTGAGACAAGAGCGGCTTCAGCAGCTCCAGGAGGGACGGAGGGGGGGCTCCCCCTGCAGGCGCCTCGTCTGTTCCACTTGCTTCCGGGGTGAGTGTGCTCCTGTAGGAATGCTGACTCACAAGAGTGTTTAAATATTCTTACGCAATCTTTTTAACAAATAATGGAATGAGACGCATTGACTGAAGACACAATACGTAGTTCAGAGAAGATCTGGAATTTTTAACCATATGCTTTATTTGATGCCAACATCAAAGGAATATTTGAAAAGTTGAATTCAAACCCATAAATTAGTAACATTTCAAGTTAACTGCATTAAAAAAAGTTTTGCATTTCCCCCTACTATATACCCTATCACTGTACATAAGTGTCTGCATTTCAAAGCACTTGTCACTTATAAAGTGAAAGGTTTCAAGACGCTACGTAAACATTTGCTTTTTTTTTAAAACAATACTCCTTTGGAAAATTTCTCCTCCTTGTGCTTAGAGTTCATCTTCTCAAGTCAGTTTTTGGAAACTTCTCTGGAAAAATAATCTAGAAACTGTTCTGGAAACAAAAATCATAGTAGGCAAGGGCTAAGTGCAGACATAAGCAGCTCCATTTTATAAACAAAGTTTCGACCTTCCATTTTATTCCACTGAACTTCTTTGAATGGTCCACGAAGATGATTCCATTTGCTATCTTGCAAAACGTCACTTTTTGGAAGATCTTTACACTGGTTACGGGGAAACTGAACCATGATCTTGCTGCCACTTTCAGGGCCATTACGAACTGTGGAGCAAAACCAAGATATTAATACAATTTCCAAACTAGAAAACAAGGGTCCCACAACTTCATTCTACCATGAATATAAAAACCTTATCTACCAACTTGAAAGCTCTTGTTAAAAAGTGTCAGTTTTATATGCTAACGGCTCTCCCCCCAAACCTAAAAAGCTTGCTTATTTAACTAGGCTGGTCTAAATATTCATGAATTACTAAACAGTACCATAAAAATGGGCAAGATGAATTCTGGCTTAGGAAAGTCATATGTCCTATGTATTTTCAGAAAACCAATCTTTCTTTCTAAAACATTTGATACACACCTAATATGTAATGAAACTCAAACACTGGGTATCAGGACTAGGAGAGATGAAGACAAGATTATTCTGAATTAAGAACTTCAGGTTTTAATGAGGCTTCATCACTCAGCAAAGAAGAAATGGGCATTTTGAAACTCTTATCAATACAGACCTGGCAATGACCAAGCCTGCAGATTCACAAACTGTGATTCTGTGGGGAAAGTTTTCTAATTACTCTTTCAAATATTTTGAGCAGGTATTAGAAAAGGCCACATTAAAGCCATAAGTACTCCAAAGATCATTTTCAGCTAGATAATACGTGTGTTTATTAAAGTGCCCTAGTCAGAGTGGGGGCTTAAAAATCCCCTCTCCTCTCTGCTCCATCCTTTTACCTCTTTGGGATCAGATGTGACTCGGGCCTGTTTGCAGCAGTACATTTTCCAAAAGCCTTTATCCATTAGAGGTTTTGAACTGTAGGGTAACAATGCTGCAGGCAGTTTTCAGAGCTCTTAGGAAAATGTGTCGCCAAACAAAACATGTTTTATGACCACTAGAAAGAGAATTAATAATCTGTTGCTCTGAATAAGAGCCGTGATCAGATAAATGTTCAGCGTAACTCCTATATGAACTCACTGCAGAGAGAAATTACTCTGAAGTACGTCTAACGAGCACAGGTGAACGTTAAGGCCAAACTCCCGAAGCTCTCCTCCCATTCAAGGCAGCGGCCAGTACCTGAAATAGCATAGTCGCCACTCGGGGAGGCCACGGTGATGGCAGAGGCATTGCCAATGCTCTCTATGGGCCCAAGCCCCACGTGATTGCTGAAGCTGAGCACCTGCCAGCCCATGACCTTGGCGAGCTGCTGAACTGCATGCACCTGATGCTGTGACATCTGTGAATGAAAAAAAGAAAACTTTATGCATCATCACCATGGAGATTTCCTTTGCAGTAACCTGACATCATGATTGTAAACTTTCCTTGGGGTGCTCACTGCCTAGCACGGGAATCCTCCTCTGTGACTGTTGGGGGCAGGATCCCACCCTCTACCACGGAGGCTAAAATAGCCTGAGACTCATCTTCCCTGTCCACCGGCAGCTTGAGCACAGGAACAGGACTGAAGCTTGGCCAAGTGGAGACTCCCACCTGGACCACCAAATGTGGAGAAACATCACAAGTAGTAGGGGGTGACTATCTTCCAGTTACCCCTTCAAATCCACTCGCCATCCTACTCTGCCCAGGGAGGATCGCCCATATGGTTCCATCATCTGGCTTTGGGTTGGGTTCAGATAATGGGAACTGCTCGGGTAACGGGAGCCAGAAGGATGGCAAGGAAGAGAGTAAGGCTGGGGCATTTACTCCCCCGGTACCCTCCCCTGTGAGGTTGTATCCTGTGACAGAAGGCGACTGCTTTTCTCCAAGTGGCCTGATCCACAGGACTCTCTCCTTCAGGGCACCCATAAGCCCTCCCCTTATCTCTTTGGCCTAGGACTGGTGACCACTAAGCCCCCCAGGCCTGCTTACCTGGTTATTACTAGCACTAGTAGCACTAGGTCACGACGCTCTCCCTGGTGTTCTCCAACACCCACACTTTTGTTAACCCTTGGTAAAATGAGCGTGCCACCTACTTCCTGTTAAAATCCTGTCTGATACACTGGGGCCATATGGAGTGCATTCGGCCCCTAGCGAGGAAGGCAGGAACGACAGGATCTACAAGCCTTCCCATCGATTCTGGGAGCTACCCACCAGCCTTCCAATATATTTCTGTGTATGCATGCTTAAGGTGACCAAAGTCATTTTAGGTGTAAGCAACCAAGAGGTGTCACACCTCACAAATGCATTTTATTTACTTGGCACCAAAGGGTCAGGATAAAAGAATGCTCTCCATTCTAGGATGGAGAGCATCAGTATTTTTTTTTTAATTTTATGTGAAATATAAATGCGAATTTTGTGAAAGGTACATCAGCATTTCTAAACCTATACTTTCTCCCACAGCTCAGTTTTTCACTGGATCATCATAACTCCATGAAGAACATATGGAAAATACTGTTCTTAATTTTATAGAACGGGAAAGAAAGGTCCAGAAATTTATCCAGTGTCACAAAGCTTTAAACGTGTGGTGGAGCTGGGTCTACAACCCAGCACTTGCCATGCTGCTCCTTAATACTGAAGAACTCTTTCTTAGGGCTTAAGTAGAATATTCCACTATTATGCAGAATGGTCACTATAGTTTTCTATCTGATCTCCCCTTCTCTGGTTTTCTGGGGTTAATACTTCTTCACTTTTATGTGGCCCCAAAGGGGTTGTAAACCTTGGCAGACATGTGAAATAAAAAGTTTGTAATCTCAGAGCTGGTCCTTCATCGTCAACACAAACTAACTAATTAAATCTAGAACAGTTTAACAACATTTTCAGTTAACCCATAAGTTGTAAAATGGGCACTAGAAATTAAATAAATGGCAGAAAAAAACTGGCTTTCTTTTTATAACTTAATATACTTGAACTACCCCTTACTCACTTTGTTCTTTAAGCAGTTATGAGAGGCAGAGGCTCAGGACGTGGCGTCTGCAGCCCTTACCTGGGACAGAAGGAAATCCTGGAGCTCCTGCTCCTGATGAGACAGCGTGATCACTCGTCCGTCTCGGTGTACAACTCGGATCTGCTCAACTCCGATATTCAGCTGCAGCTGGATGGACCTTGATAGACACACATACTAAAAATCAGAAATGTCCAAAATTACCTTATACAGTCCCACAAACATTAAACCTTAACATCAAAGAAACAGAAATTACCAATTTGGATAACCTGCGCTAACACCCAGAGGGGCGAGGGGTTCTCTGGGATTCGACGTAACCATCAGACTCCCGCCGGCCTCCCCCGGGCCACACTGAGCACCAGTCTGCTCAGAAGGCTGCAGGCGAGGAAGCACAGCTTGCCACCAACCACCGTCCACTGCTCCCCTCCTGGCAGTCCTCCCGCCTTTGCTGCAGTGAGCGGATCTCCACACTGGGCTCAAGTGGGACCTGCCCTCACTTAGAAACCTCATTCCCAGAGGGAGCCACACGTTGTCATAACAACTCCATAGGCATGCTTTCCAGGGGCCCCACAAAAGATGCTGCCCAGTTTTAGAAGTCACTCCATCTGGGGAAATCCACGGGCATCCCTATCAGGCGTTTCTAATTCCTACCAGTCCAGACCCATTTTACCAGTTTGGGATCATTTTTGCGAAAAGCAATGTTGCTAGTAATGCAGATGGCATCCTTTCTTATCAGGTTACTAGGGGGCAAAAGCTAGAGAATTAACCAAAGAGCAAATTCTCATATAGAAAGAGAAACGATTTGTTAACTCTACGCCCTCTCTTGAAATAATCCTCAAGTCAGCATCAAAGAAACTCATAAAATAACACGCAATGACATTCTTCCAAACCAATTCACAAGTTTTTAGCATTAGCACAGGACATGCACAAGAAATGTGAAATTCCTCAAATCTAACCATCTAGATGAATAGTGCAGAAAAAACAGCATTCTATTTTTCCACATTTGAGAGTACCTGTTTTATAGACTTTATTTTACAGTGAACATTTAGAAATAAAACATTTTAGCAATTACCTCTGTAAAAGTGTAATTTTAACAGAGTAAAAGTTTACACATTTCTTTCAAAGAAAACCACAGAATTCAGAAGGCTTAAAAAAGAACTTATAAATCTAACCAAATTTTAGAAATTCTGATGACTATTTGTAGGGGCATAGTTGTGGCAGCCACTCTGAAAAAGCAATTTGGTAACATTCATAAACATTTTAAAGGTCCTTATCTTTTGGCCCAGATATATACCTATATATAGGACTTTATCCTACAGCTAGACTTGCACAGGTACAAATTATTTTGCTGGCATCCAACTAAAATGTTCAGCAGCAGAAGGTTGATTAAAAGTCGTGGTACATACAATGAACACAATAAAGCTGTAAAAAAGAATTAAGTAAATCTGAGGTAGTGATAAGGATGTTTATTCACCAATATAGTGCCACTGAGTTGGAAAAAAAAAAGCACACAAACTGGGACTGACTGCTGATAGGTATAGGGTTTCTTTTGGGGGTAATGGAAATGTTCTGGAATTAGTGATGATGGTTATACAACGTAGGGAATATACTAAAATCCACTGAACGGTACGCTGTTGTTTTTTTATCCTTTTAGGTAGGCTCCACACCTAAACTGGGGCTTGAACTCACAACCCTGGACTAAGAGTCACATGCTCTACCGACTACACCAGCCAGGCATCCCTGAACTGTATACTTTAAAATAGTGAATTTTAGGTTATGCGAATTATGTCTCAATATTTTAAGGCACAACATATTGTAGGGGAAAAAGTACGACATATATGCTTGTAAAGGTACAGACTTTCCTGGAAGGATGTGTAGAAAACGGTTTTAAATGTTTCCTTCTGGGGGCGCCTGGGGGGCTCAGTCCATGAAGCGGCTGACTTCAGCTCAGGTCCTGATCTCAGGGTGCTAGGATCGAGCCCCGCACCAGGCTCTGTGCTCAACGGGGAGTCTGCTTCTCCCTCTCCCTCTGTCCCTTCCTCCCCCAGCTCATTCTCTCTCTCACTCAAATTAAAACAAAACAAAACAAAAAAAAGGAAAGAAAAGAAAGAGAAGAAAAGGAAAGGTCTGCTCCTGGAAAGTTCTAAGAGAATTACTTTCAACTTGTAAGTAGCATAAGTTGACCCCAGTTACAAAAGATGAGGAAAGGGTGTTCTATGGCTTCCTTTCCTTCCTGATGCTTTCAAGGCTACGTTTATCACTAACTCTTCTTCACAGAAGTTTACAACCACTGGGTTCTGTAAACCATAGTCTCACATTTGTTTGATCTTAGATCTAAATGTAAATAACTCAACACTGATAATTTTTTTCTTTTGCCACTCCTTTGTGCTCTTTCCCTTAACATTTTATTATGGGCCTTTTAAAACACGAACATAAGTATATAGTACTACAGATTCTGTATATGTAGTAATATATCTAAAAGAAATATCATGAAAGTGAATGGCACCTTCACCCAGCCCTACCAGTTAAAATGCATGCCAAATTTGTTTTATCTTACTCAACCGCTACTCTCCCACCGCACCCCAAGTCACCCCAATTATTTTGTTTCTTTAGCTATGGGGGAAGAAAACCATGATCCACCTTCACCCCACCATCTTTTCCTGGAAGCTGCAAGACTGATTTCCATCGTGTATTCTTTTATCTTCTATATTCGATCTTTTAAATCATGCTCATTGACTATTTTTCATTTTTAAAAAAGTGAATTAAAGCCTCGATATTAAAAAAGTGCAACTTAAGGGTATTATACTTGGGGCGCCTGGGTAGCTCAGTTGGTCAAGCGACTGCCTTCGGCTCAGGTCATGATCCTGGGGTCCTGGGATCGAGTCCCGCATCGGGCTCTCTGCTCAGCAGGGAGTCTGCTTCTCCCTCTGACCCTCCCCTCCTCATGCTCTCTCTCTCCTGTTCTCTCTCATTCTCCCTCTCTCAAATAAATAAATAAAATCTTAAAAAAAAAAAAAGAAAAGAAAAAGAAAAACGACCGTGAAGATTCTTCCATAAATAAGTAAGTAAGTAAGTAAGTAAGTGAGTAAGTAAGGGTATTATAACTCCCCTATACCTGAGGGTGGTGATTTTGCTTCTGCTGTGTTTTGCTCACCAGAGAGACCACTGTGACTGGTTAGGTCTGCCTGAAATAAGCAGCTCAAGTTTGAAAGATAACAGGCACTCACGGGCCTTGGTAAATGTTTGCCGGTGGCTCACTCAGACCAGCCTGGGGAAGGGCGCTCCACTATATCCTGCCAGTTGTCAAATGTCAAGGAGGCTCGAATGGAGGCCAAAAATGCCTTTCGTGGCTACTTGCTCAGTTTATTTTATTAACTTCGCTTATTCCCCCCAGTTTTACTGAGATATAACTGACATATGGCATTGATTAGTTTAAGGTGTCCAGCATGATTTAATAAATGTATACATTGTGAAATGATCTAACACCCATCACCTCACATGCTACCCATTTTTTCTCTTGTGATAAGAACTTTTAAGATCTACTCTCTGAGCTACTTTCAAATACACAACACAGTGTTATGAACTATACTATACCTGAACAGTCACCCCGCTGTACACTGCATCCCAGAACTTGTAGGTTGTAACTGGAAGTCTGGACCTTTCGAACACCTTTACAAATTCTGCCCCCCACCCCTGCACGTCTGGCAACCACCACTCTGTCCTCTGTGTATTAGCCTGTGATTTGTGTGTGTACATTAGGAACAACGCTTCTCTGTGAACGGTGGGGGCAAAAGTCATTTCACCCCCTATATGGACGCAGCTCTCAGCCCCATTTTAAGGGCATAATCATGAACTGGATTAGATTAGGTTTAGCACCATGCCATGAGAGCTGCAAAACTCAGGCTGTTTTAGGCACAATATGGAGAGTACAGCTCTACTGTGAATGGCCCTACTCACTTGAAATACCCTAGACTCATGACCACAGCCTCCAGGCAGCAACCCAAGCAGATCAATCTGAGGTCCTCAATGAGGAGGTTCATTTTTTTTTACAACTCAGACACGTGACATTTACAGAACAGAGGCTATTTTAGAGATGCTTACCTCTCATCCTTACGCTCTACAGTTGATGAAATTTACCAAAATGTTATGTCACCATAGCAAATAAACTTCAAAAATCTCAATGTGATCACTCAACGAACATCAACATGTAAAAGCAACTTAACATTTTAAATGAATGACTTATTTTTGACACTTACTTGCATATCTGTTCATAGCCTTGTGACGTGATTAAAACCTTCACGCTAGACTCATAAACATCATTGATATTCGACCAGTGAGCCTGTATCTGAGGGTCCTCAATGCGACTTGCTAAGCTGTCAATGGTCGCAGCAGTCCTTTTAAAGAGAAGAAGTCGACGTTTTTAAAAAGGCACCATATAAAACAGCAAGATTATAAATCACTTATCAATGTTATGGCTACGTGAAAACGAGAGGACTACTTTTCAAAAGTACCACATTTGAAAAGCAGAGACTCTTCTTTAAAAAAAAAAAAAAGTCAGATGAGGGGCCGAGAGCCTCCTCCAGGCCACCCAGCGCCGGTGCTCAGCGCCCCAGGACACGCGCTCATGCACAGACCGACTTCCTCTGAAATCCAATTTGTTTTCTCTCAGGAAGGCTAACTAGAACACAGGGAAGAAAGGTACTCTTAGGGTATAAACCTCAGCTCTGAAAAGAACGTACACCACTCACAGATGGCAGTCCTTGGTCCCTGGTAACACGGGACAGGCCCACAGCTGAGGCCCATCACTGTCACGGAATGACAACCATTTCCCTGAGAAGCCAGCGAGGCTTTGTGCACAACGAAAACCTTACACTCCAAGAAAGAAAAATACGGTATGTACACATGAGAGATAGGATTCAAGTCTGTATGTATGCACCAACGACCCTATCAAAAACATACCATTATTATCCCTATTTTTCAGTCCAGCCATGTCTAGTAATGTGCCTAAGGTTACACAGCCGTGAGCTGGGGCACAAAACCGGTAGCCTAACTCCAGAGCCAAAGACCCAGGGGTGTAACCCTACAGCCAGTAATCCTTCCTCTTTATATACACTAATCAACAGCCACTGCCCAGAAAAAGCATAAATCATGAAAGCTAACCAAGCCACTAAAGGTCCTTGGTTTCCAGTTTTCTGATTCTAGCACTTGATTGGGAAGAGAAGGAAAAAACCAGAAGAAATGCAAAGAGCCACTGAGGACAAGGGGCACTGGGACCCGTTCTTATACTGCTTCTTCTCTGGTACAGGTTTCTTTCAGTCCCTTAACTTTCTTTTCCAGGACTCGTTTCCTTGACAGTGCTTCAAAACTCCTATGGCAGACTGGGATGTATCCGAGAGCGTTTGTCTTAGTATTATGTTTCAACAAACCCGGAAATAAAAAGTATCTGGCAATTGAGAATTGGTAAAAGAAATCAGGGACTATTCACATAATGGGATATTACGTAGCTATTAAAATTATCTCTGAAAAACATTTAATGAAAGATGAAAAAAATTTACAACATTAAGTGAAGGCAGGACATAAAATTTTATGATTCCAGATTTTTTTTTTTTAAAAGATACACACACCCTGGCGCATTTACATCAAAACACACGAGCAGTCCGTCTTGCTGTTTATGGTATTTCTACAGACGAAACCGATACACTGGAACATTATTTTTATAACTGGGGGAAAATGGGAACATTTTACAAGCTTTGCTGCTTCCAAGACTGTAACTAATACTCTGAAATGCTTAATGGTTCTAAAAATAGCTACTTCCATGCCCCTGACTTTTGGATAAAGGTTTCTATAACTGATTTTTTTTTTAAAAGATTTTTTACTTATTTATTTGACACAGAGAGAGAGAGATCACAAGCAGGCAGAGAGGCAGGCAGAGAGAGAGGGGGAAGCAGGCTTCCTGCTGAGCAGAGAGCCCGATGCGGGGCTCGATCCCAGGACCCTGAGATCATGACCTGAGCCGAAGACAGAGGCTTTAACCCACTGAGCCACCCAGGCGCCCCAAGGTTTCTATAACTGAAATGCACAAGTGAAAGTAACAATAGTAATCTACCATATTTGATTGTTTATAAGGAACTTCTGCATACATTGTTTAATTTGATCCTAAGACCAGACTCCTGTATCCGTAACTGACAGAGAAACAGGTAGAGGGCCACAGACATGAAAACTGAAGTTAGTTAGCGGGTGACCGAGCCCTGGCTTAGGCACATTTTTTACCCCAAAAGCACCACATTACCTTCTCTAACACGTCTTCCTAATTCATTTAATTAAAAGCTGCAGATGCTAAGTTTCCACTCGAAGACTACAAACTAATGTGCCATTAAAACCATGATCTGTGTTAGTAGGAAAAAACGAAAATCAAAAACAAACTATCACCCAGAGCAGAGTGAGCCCACACCTGAAGGTCTAGAGTTCTAGCCAGGCACAATTTCAAAAAGTACAAAGAACCAAAAATAAAACACGAGAGCACCTCCAGCACTTGAAAAAGATACACTGAGGTCAGATCATGCTAAGTTCTTTTGTAAATAGCTTCCGAGCTACACAGACTTGGGTGTAGATCCTGATTTTGCTACTCTCTTGAGCTGTCTAACTTTGAGGGAGCTACACAACTTCTCTAGGCTTCAACTTCCCACCAGTGAAAATGGGCTCGCACCACCTACGCCGGAGAAGAGCTAGGTAAGTCAACATATGGGAAAGTGCCTTCTAAAGTCTTAGGAAGTGGGACAGCCAGAACATAGGGAAAGCTTCAAGAAAAGATTAAAATCAGTTCAGGAACAGGTTTTCTGGTGGATGGGTCACTGAAGAAGGTGAGGAGTTCTAAGGCACATTCCTAGCGAGGTGTCTGAAAACCGTAGCCAGTGTCAGAAACCATCTCGAAAGCGACACGGGCCCTGGAGCTCAGTCTTCCCCACACCTGACAGGACCATCCCCAGCTGCAAACGTTCACCCAGCAGCCACCCTCCTCTTCCTGGAAAAGAAGGGTCATCTCATGGCAAAAATAATGTGTATGAGGTAACTAACAAAGGAAAAACAACTGTAGTTTCCAAGAAAAACACTTGCTTTGTTCATCCTTACCTGCTCCTCAGAAAAATATGCTTTGCTTGTTTAATGATTTTTTCTAGAAGCCCTTCGCTGGATTGTAGTGAATTAATTTCATTTTTATCAAAAGCCTGAGGACCTGAAAGTCTCATTCTCTTGTGACCAAAAGGGGCACTTGCTGGATGAGGCATCATGGTGGAACTCAAGGTCTGTTTATGAAACTGTAACAAGAACAGCCATTTTTTAGATTAATTTTTTTATTGAAGTATAATTGATATCTAACTTAGATCAGTTTAAGTCACTCAACATCATAATTTGATTTTTATATATATGGTAAAACGATTTGTAAGTCTAACATCTATCACCATAAAGTTACAAATTTAAAAAAATTATTTTAAAAAAACAACTAATACTTATATACTAAAGGCAGGGGAGGCTGGAATACATACTTCTATTAAGTTTCTCGGGGGGTTCTTTTGAAATTAGCGTAAAGACTGTGAACCAGCTCCCTGGAAACAGTTCTAGATAACCTGTGAGTAGAGTATATCCTGAAATAACTCGACCATCCTGTTCACAGGCTCTGGCAAGACATTCTTCCCCATCACACCATCAGAATCACTCTTCCCTCCGCACCCTGCCTGCTTTTCCTACGCGCCTAGATATAACTTGCAGTGTATTTCTACCACCACAAGCGATGCTTAGGAACAGAGACCGATAATCCTGATTATCTATGTGTTCCCCCAGCACAGAGCAAAGATCTTGCACATCACAGACAGTGACTGTCACAGAGGGGAGCTTGTGCACATTTGCTGCACCAGACATGCTTCCCACAATGCAAGAGGAAACATTTCGCTCATTACCTCTCTAATTAGTAGATGCAAATTATGCTCTAAGACATAAAGATGGTCTTCTGGACTTTGCTTCTCAGTAGCAGACTTTTGGGATTTCTTATCATTTGAGGAATGGCACAAAGAAATCAATAACTGCAAGCCTATTTACGAAAAGAAGTAGGACAGATACAAATCATCTAAGACACACACAGAAAAGCACGATTGTCTTCAGAAAGTACAATCACAGCCCATTCTCAAAAGATCCATTCAAAACTTGAAGATCGGCCTTCGTGATTAACATTTTCAGACCAAAACGACTATTCAAGAGTATAATAAACTATTACTCATTTTAACAATTCAAATTATTTGACCTACAATGTGGCTGTTGACCTCGAGCTGTGGTTAAATATAGGTGAACAGAAGCTGTATGTTAACTAGTTAGTTTCTTCTTGCCTTTAAGTTAAAAAAAGGAAAACAAAACACACCACCATTTTTGGGAAAAACAATAAAACACAGGGTTGGTATCTGGTCTTACTGATGAGAAGACAGATACTCTTCCTTGTTGCCATGAAAACCAGGATGGAATTTTCCAATTCTAAAAACTCATTCCTTTGACAAGACCCAAGAAGACACATCTCAGAATTTATATAAAAAACAAGCGCACAGTTAACTACAAATTGATCTCCAGGGCAGTTCTAACTGCTTTTGAGTAATAGAATTAAAATCCCAATTTCCACAAATTTAGGAACATTATAGGTACTGGATAAACACTGTTATTTATGAGACTGACGCGCTCCCTACTGCACTAACGAGGCACCTGATAAACACTGTTATTTAGACAGCAAGACGGGATCCCTGAAGAAATCTTCCACAAATGCTGTTAGCACAGACCGCAAAGCTACTGTGGCCGAATAACAGCATTACTGGTACAAATGTTTAACACACACTGTTTAAAATCCAGGAGTTACACTACTTAGGACACAGGATAGAATGAGCAATGTGGTTTGTCCTATATGCTTTATCAACTACCATTATGGCTAGCAGGCTGCCTCTTTGCTCTTACTGTTCCCCCAAAACAGCCAAATATGTAGTTACCCCCTCTGTCCTGTTCCCCAAACTGCAAAGTCCTATTTATAAACTCGAAAGGGTTGGCTGCTCTTACTTGGAAAGGGCTGAGAGATAATCTGGTTTTTCACCACAATGTGAGGGATCTGTGACTTAATTTGAACAGCTTCCCGAGAGAGCTGTGCAAAAATTTCTTTACACAAGAGAACGTTTTGTGCTGCTTCCAATTTTGTCTGCCAATGTGGGGAACCTGAAAGACAGGGCACATATGTATATATCAATTATCTAACTATATTATGCATGAGTTAACTTAAATGGTGATCTGAATACATATAACGGAAGTCCAATAAACACTTTACTAGAGCATATCCTTTCCAAAATACAAAAAGTTTCCTTTCTTTTAGAGAAAATTGGTGAAGAAGTTCAATCTTAGAAAAGATTGCACAGCTATTCACTAATGGTTAATGAACAGGTTATAAATAATAAATTTCCAATTGTTCTTACTCCAAAGTATCTATTTTCCTCTCTACATTTATCATCAGTTTATTTGGGAATGTAAGCTCAGACAGAACCAGAAGTTAGAGGATAGAACATAACCACACCTGGTTTGGATTTGGGCAAAGGTCGTTTGAAGAGGTTGACTGTGCCCAGATCACCTATGTCTGGAGCCTGTTTCTGAATTGAAACCTATGGGACAATAAAAACATGAAAAGATGTTAACAAATTAACTTCTGGGCTAAGTAATAAGAAATTACTTAAAATACTTGACAAATACCTTGATATAGGCAGACCCCTCTAAATCGCTAGGAATTTGAACATCAAGTGGACAGTAATCTTCAGGTATCTTCTTATCCAGATCGATATCTGTATTCTTTATGACTTCAAATGTACCATGATGAGGAAAGAGAGATCCTAATCGGTTATTAAAAACAGGAAAATAAGAACCAGTTAACACATTGACTTAACATACATTAAGTATATAATACTATTGCACTGAATATTACATCACTGAATCATAAATTAAATTCCCACCCGAAATGTGTTTTGGGGCGAATGAGAGAAGGGTAGTAAGCAAAGGGAAGAAAGGAAGCAGGAAAAAAAGTTATTTACCTTAAAAAAAAAGACACCTTGGTCTGACGGTATCATTATACTATGAACTCCGCGGGCCATCAAACCGTTTTATTCAATGGAATTTGGCTGATAAAATTGATAAAATGGATGTACTTCTAAAAAGTACTTCCTCAGATTTAAGCCTCAGAGATTAAACACTTCTGGAGGTAAGCCTCCATAGTAAGGTTACAACTGAAGCATTCTGAATCCAGCCAGAACAAATGGATAACACCTTCTTTTCAACCAGTTCCTAGATTTTTATGTGATAGCTTTTTGTGTAGTTCAGAAGTCTGAGTAAGTTGTTCTGGGCTGCTGAATTATGTGAGGGATAGGTGGTTACATGTACCTGCTGTACACAGCAGGATGAACAGGAATGAACAGGATGAACCTGCTGTAACACAGGAAGATGTTCAAGATCTTGCAACTAAAAACAAAATGTCAGGGCGCCTGGGTGGCTCAGTGGGTTAAGAGTCTGCCTTTGGCTCAGGTCATGATCTCAGGGTCCTGGGATCGAGCTCCGCATTGGGCTCCCTGCTCTGCGGGGAGTCTGCTTCTCCCTCTCTCTCTGCTCACGCTCTCTCTCTCAAATAAATAAATAAAATCTTAAAAAAAAAAAAAAAAGAATGTAATCAAGTCCTTTTATAATCATGAGTAACACTCTCATAAAGAGAGAGTAAAGTATCTGCACATAACTATTTGTTGAAAAGAACTTAAAATGTCCAGAGCCAGAAAGCACTGCTTCTATAGATCACCCATTAAGATATAAAAAAAGAAAAACAAAAAAGGAAAAAAAAAAAAGTCTTTTGAACTCATCTTCGTAGTGGGATTCTACCTTCAGAATTCCTCAATTCACATCAATGCTGAGACACTTAGGTGCTCCAATGTCTTGACTTAAACCACCTCAACTTGAGTGCTACGGGGGGGGGGGGACGGGGGACTGGAGGACACGACACATGGCAATAATGGCTTACTTTGGCAAATGAGTCCCTTTTTTTTTTATTGACATATAATGTGCAAATGAGTCCTTTTAAAATATCACTCTACTATTGTCATCACAATGATCAGAGTCAGGACTCCTTGCTTCATCCCTTGACATTCAAAACTTTTATTCTATTGAGCTGTAAATCTTACTGGAGAGCTTCTCTGAATATTCCTTAGCTGCTTACAAGACATTACCAGGATTACCTCCAAAAACTCATTATAGCTCAACAACAAAGAATTTATACAAAAAGATGTGAATTCAAGATCATCGCATTTTTGGTATATTGCCAACAAAATATATTCCTGCAGCCTTGGCTGAATGGGAAGAAAAGGCGGCAAAGTGTTTTCACTGCCTGCTCTTTTTGCCCAGGATGTGAAAACAGCTTAGATGACTTAGGGGGGGGAAAAAGAATAAGGTAGAATGGAAGTATTTCTTTTTTTCCTTTTATTCTTAGTTTTTAAAGGTTACAGGTAAGCTCCTAATTGAGAAGACACTTAATCTCTGACTAAAATGTCATTTATGGTTCAAGGTGTGTTAACATATAAACTCAATCTTTAGACTTTCTGCTAAATGTACCATTATTCACCATGATCAAGCGGGATTTATTCTGGGCTGCAGGAGTGGTTCGATATTCACAAATCAATCAAGGTGATGCACCACACATCAATATAAGAAAGGATAAGATCCTCTCAACAAATGCAGAAAAAACATTTGACAAAATACAGCATCCATTCTTGATAAAAACCCTCGACAAAGCAGGGATAGACGGAACATATCTCAACATCATAAAGGCCATATACAAAAGAGCCACAGCTACTATCACCCACAATGGAGAAAAACTGAGAGCTTTTCCTCTATCCCCAGGAACTGTTCCCCAGGAACAATACTATTTAACAGAGTATTGGAAGTCTTAGCCTCAGCAATCAGACAACAAAAAGAAATAAAATGCATCCAAATCAGCAGGGAAGAAGTCAAACTTCCACTATTTGCAGATGACATGATGCTCTATTTAGAAATCCAAAAAGACTGCACCAAAAAATTGTTAGAACTCATACATGAATTCAGCAAAGTCATGGGATATAAAATCAACATAAAGAAATCTGTTGCACTTCTACACCAATCAGAAATCTGTTGCACTTCTACACCAACAGAAATCTGTTGCACTTCTACACCAATAATGAAGCAACAGAAAAAGAAATCAAGGAACTGATCCCATTTACAACTGCACCAAAAACAGTAATATACTGAGGAATAAACCTAATCAAAGAGGTAAATGATCAGTACTCTGAAAACCACAGAACACTTATAAAAGAAATTGAAGAGGACACAAAGAAATGGAAAAACAGCCCATGCTCATGGACTGGAAAAATAAACACTGTTAAAATGTCTATAATACCGAAAGCAAGCTTCACATTTAACGCAATCCCTATTGAAATACCACCAGCATTTTTCACAGAGCTAGAACAAACAATCCTTAAATTTGTACGGAACCATAAAAGATCCCCCATAGCCAAAGCAACCTTTAAAAAGAAGAACAAAGCTGGAGGCATCACATTTCCAGACTTCGAGCTGTATTACAAAGCTTGAGTCATCAAGACAGTGTGCTACTGGCAGAGAAAGAGGCACAAAGATCAACAGAACAGAACAGAAAATCTGGAAACTGACCCGCATAATCTTCGACAAAAGCAAAAATGAACTACTGGGACTCCATTAAGATAAAAAGCTCCTGCACAGCGAAGGAAACAATCAACAAAACAAAAAGGCAACTGATGGAATACGAGAAGGTATTTGCAAACAACATACCCAATGAAGGGTTAATTTCCCAAATTTATAAAGAACTTACCAAACTCAACACCCAAAAAAACCAAATAATCCAGTTAAGAAACGGGCAGAAGACATGACTAGACATTTTTCCAAAGAAGACACCCAGATGGCTAACAGATACATGAAAACATGCTCAACATCACTCACCATCAGGGAAATATAAATCAAAACCACAATGAGATACCACCACACACCTGTCGGGATGGCTAAAATCAACAACAGGCAGGCATTGGCGAGAATGTGGAGAAAGGGGAGCCCTCTTACACTGTTGGTGAGAATGCAAGCTAGTGCAGCCACTCTTGGAAAAACAGCATAGAGGTTCCTCAAGACGTTAAAAATAGAGCTACCCTATGACCCAGCAATTGCACTACTAGGTATTTACCCCAAAGATACAAAAATACAGATCTGAAGGGGCACTTGCACCCTGATGTTTACAGTAGTATTGTCAACAATAGTCAAACTATGGAGAGAGCCCATATGTTCATCAACTAATGAACGGATAAAGATGTGGTGTGTCTGTGTGTACACACACACACACACACACACACACACACACACACATATACACACTGGAATATTACCAAGCCATCAAAAAAGAATGAAATCTTACCATTTGCGACAATGTGGATGGAAGTAAGGTGTATTATTCTAAGCTAAATAAGCCGGTCAAAGAAAGACAAAATACCATATTATTTCACACCTAAGTGGAATTTAAGAAACAAAACAGTTGAACATATAGGATTGAGGGGGTTAGTGGAAAGAGAAACAAACCATAAGAGACTCTTAATGGTAGAGGGCTGATGAGGGAGGTGGGTGGGGGATGGGTTAGACGGTGACGGGTATAAAGGAGGGCACTTGTTATGATGAGCACTGGGTGTTACATGTGAGTGATGAATCACTGAATTCTACTCCTGAAACCAATACTGCATTGTATGTTAACTAACGAGAATTTAAGTAAAAATTTAGGGAAAAAAATCAGTATAAAAATAAACTTTTTGCTAAATGTACCCAAAGGTACCTATATAAATAGTTTAAATTCAATTCTGTAAATATAGAAGGCTATGAGAAAAGTAATTTCAGCTTTTCAGGTTTATGTGCACAGAAATTGAAACTTCAAAATGTAATATGTAACTGAGAAGCGATATATTATACAGTATGCAACATTCCAGTCAATCCTGTATAGTTTTTGGACAAACTATAATTTAAAAGCATAGTTTTTAACAGTGATCTATACCCGCACTTCTGTAGCTCAGATCTCCAAGAATCTTATCCCCAACTTTTCTGAGTTTCCAGTGTTGCCGTAATCTCAAAAGCTCAGAGTTGAAGTCTCTTTGCAGCTTATTTTCCTGGTTTTCAGTAACTGATTTGGTCAGCCTTTCCGCCCCCTTCAACAGGATCTGTGCTGCTCCAGCGAGTGACTTCTTTTTCGATATCAACTGCAGGGTCTGTGGATTCTATCAGAAACAACAGTGCAGTTCTGTATCTTTAAACGATTTCAACATTCTCTTAATAATAAAATACATACTCCAGAGAAAACTGAGAAATTAAAGAAAAGCAGATAACACTGCTTTTTTTTAAAATAACAACCTTACCCTATTTCTCTGGTCAACTCAAATAAACTTATGTTAAACCACAAACACCACACTGGACTACAAATCAGAACTTACACCAACTCTGCGCAGCTTGGATGGGAACCCCTCTCATGTTGTGCGCATGCCCACCCCCAGCCACATGTACAGCCTTTTGTGGCGCTCATTATACTTCTAGTTAAAGTCTGTAATCCCTGCTCGAAGGTCATCCACATGACGGTTAAACCTACTATGTCCACAGTCCCTAGAACAATGCCCAGCACATAATACTTGATTTCTGGAATAAATAAATGACCCCAGTGAGTACCGCTGTAAAATGATCTTATATTATGGCAAGCTATTAACGTGCCTTTGGAATAAAGACTGAAGCCACATAGCATTAAAATTAATCCACTTCACCGCAGGCTGATTTTTGGAAAACTGATGAAAACTCATAAATACCCATAATCACCACCAATCTGTGTACTCTAGTCACCAGATACACTTCTAAAAAGACAAATTTAATATAAGAAAGTCTGTGTGAGTCAAAATCACCAAGTCTCATAAAACATCTGTAATAATCTTTTGACCATATTGGGAGACCTAATTCTAAGTTTTTGGAGAGCTCAAGAAATTCCTGGAGACTCCTGGGTGGGAAGAGCATGGGAAGGTGGCAAAGGTGGTGGGCCAGGAATAAGGTGCAAGAGTTCTTGTCTTGGCCGCTAACCACTGACTTTACAGCATCTGAATATGTCACACAGCTCTCTGGGCCTTTTTTGCTCCGTAAAACGAAGGAACCAGACTGAATGGTCTCTAAGAAGTTTTCCAGCACCATGTTTCTAGACCCTGAAGCTATTACCACATGAATAATTCTATTCAATTCACTTCACTTACAAATGGGTAAAATCCGTTACTTCCTCTCCTTGCCACTAACGTGGTCATGGACCTGATGCTTGTTTTCCTCAAGAACCTCCTAAGTGGCCTCCCTGGTCTCAGGCTCTTCACTCACTGATTCGTCCTTCTGTTGTCTCTCTTTCATGATCTACTGTTCAAAAACTGAACATGCTCTTCATCAAACCTCAACAATCTTACCTAGCTTTCAGGAACTTCCCTAATTTGGCTTAATTTTTCTAACCAGGCCCTATAAAGAGGTTGAAGGGGAAAACTGAGACTTCGAAAGAATCACTTGTTGAAGGACCCAGGGCTAGTGAGGGCAGAGGCAGGATTTGAACCCGGGTCGGTCTGACTCCAAAGCCATTTTATTATCACATTTTTGTGCAATACACTACAGATCAATGATCCAGGCTGTAAGAATCTGTTAAGATCTGGGAAACTTTAGGGGCACCTGGGTGGCTCAGTCAGTTGGGTGGCTGACTCTTAGTTTCAGCTCAGGTCGTGATCTCAGGGTCATGAGATCAAGCACCACGTTAGGCTCCATGCTCAGCACGGGGTCTGCTTGTCCCTCTCCCTCTGCTCCTTCCCGAGCTCCTGCTCTCAATCTCTCTCTAAAATAAATAAACAAATCTTAAGGGAAAAAAAAAATTTGGTTAACTTTAAAATATTACATTATTAATGAAACTTAACTCTTCTGAGGGTCACAGCGCCATTAATAAAACAATAAATAAAGGAGATGCTGTTTTTATGCCTTTGTTTTGAACCGGTTAGTCTTTAAATCTTCATCTGGACTCAACTTTGCTTGAAAGGTAAAGGAGACAGTAGGCACACAGCCTCAGAAGTGGCCCTGGGACTTAATAAAATGGTACCATTATTCAGTTAAGCCCACACATACCTGTTTTGGAGGAAGTGCATCCTGAGAGACCGGATCAAGAGTCATAAATTTTTTATCCCTAACAATACTGAGGACATCATAGAGAACACACATCTCTGTCAGGGCACTTCTCAAGTTGTTCCTCACTGAGTCCCAAGGCCAAAGGGAAGGTTGAAATTTTACCAATCCTAAAAAGAGAAAAAAAAAAAGAAATTCACAGGTATGAGTTATACTGCCTAGAAGACAAATCTTATTTAGATGTTACGAGTCCTGAAAGAAGAAACAATGACTTATTTCAAATCATTTCCTGTTTTATCCCATTCTGTTCACCCTTTCTTGAATCTCTGTAAATATTTAAGTTAGTGTTCCTAGAATGGCAAAACAAATTTGGTATCTAATTTCCACATATTTCAGTATTTTTTTAATTTATGCAAATAACCTTTTTCTTCCAGCTTTTAAAACTTGAATAATTGGAAAGCATTTCCAAAATACTTTAAAGTACAAAAAGACAAATGATCTATAATGGCAGCATTCAGATATCAAACAATGTTAACATGCCTTCCAACCTCTTAAACCATTTTGCTAAATTTCACCCATACACTCTCTTTGCATAGAGTTCAAATAGAGCTATAGAGTAAAAAAGTAAAAGTTTTCCTTTACTCCCCACTCCTAATTCTCTCCCCTCCTGAAAGGTAATCAGTATTAACAGTTGGGGCATACCCATTCAAATGCTTTTCAATGCATTTACAAACATTTAGTTCCATTTTTCTATTACTTGCTTTTTTCCTCCAATTATTATGTCCTAGAGATACTTCTATGCCAGCACATGTAGATCTATTTCATTCTTTTAACTCTGTTTGACATTCTGGAGCATGGATGTACAGCAAGTTTAACCATTCCAACTTAATGGACACGTACGTTGGTTTCACTAATGCTAGCAGTGGTAAACATGCTGAACACAAATCTGTGTACCTGTATAACTTTTTCTGTAGGCTACATTCCTAGCTGTGATTTACTGGGTCAAAGGAGATGCATATTTAACACTTTGGACACATACTGAACTGCTAAACTGTCTTCCAAAAAGGTTTTACCAATTCACATTCGCGACACGGATATTAAGTCTTTTAAGCTGCTGCTAATGGTATGCATGAGAATAGTGTTTTAATGATATTTTAATTTGCCTCTCCTTACTGGTAAGATCTGATGTCTTTTTCAGCCAGCTGTTTATACCTTCAGGCTATTTTTCCAGTGAGTCGTCCTTTTTTCTCCCAGTTTGCAGGGAATCTTTGAACGTCAGGGATAGCAACCACTGTGTGTCCTATATGTTGCCAATACTTTTCCCAGTCTCTCATTTATTATCTTACTTTGTTCGTGGCACCTTTTTCCATTATTACTTTAAAATTTTATGTAATTAATTTCTCTCTTTGGCTTTATAATTTCTGTGTTTCCTATCTCGCTTAAGGTCTTTTCTGCTCCCAAAGTTCTATGTCTACAACTTCCAATTTTTATTGTATTTTCTTCATTTGCATTTCAATCCTTGTGGAAGTAATTAGTGTGAAGTATGAGATAGTACTTATATTTTACTCCCAAATGGACCCCCAAGTGTCCTAACACCACTAGCTCGAAAATCTATCTTTAAATTCCTATTTACACAGGGTCTGTTGCACATACCCAAATCAAGAATTCCATTTTTTATCCCTGACAATGAGAATCCCAAACCCACTCATACTTTTTCTACTAGTCTCTCCTAATTAGCCTCCCTCCTTTCAGTTTTGTTTTCCCTATAACCCATTTGCTACAAGGGATCCAGAGTAATCTTTATAACATATAATCACCTGTCTCCTTAAAATCCTTCCAAAAGCTATCAGCTGTCTTTCTAATAAAACCCCGATGCTTATCTGGACCTAGTGGCTCGACAGGATTTGGCCCCCGCCTACCTCTTAGACCTGACCTCATATTCCAGTCAACACAGACCTCTCTCTTTTCAGCAGGTGTTATCAGCATCATCCCCACCGCTCAGGGAAGCAAAGTAACTCGGACAAAAAGCGGCAGAGCAGCGATATGAACCACAGGCCTCGTAACCAAGTGTGCCACATTACGAACTTAAGCACTTCATCAGTGACAGAGTCTTAAATGCTACAACTCAAGAAACGGTGCAGAAGGATAAGGAGTATTAAGAGGCAGGCAGCGCCCTAAATTGTCCAGCTGTGAAAAGACCCCAGTGAGCACGATCACTATTCCGCACGGGTGTTTTCAGACACCCACGCAGCGCATCTCGCCCGGCGCTGGAGAGCAGGAGTGACATTACCTGGGCGGGTACCCGGGCCCCCAGACCGGCCGGTGGCCTCGAGCGGCACACACGGGCCTTACCTTCCTCGTCGTCCTGGTCCCCGCTGGACCCGGCGCCCGCCCAGTCCTGCGCGTCGCCCTCGGCCCCCGCCGCCTCCTCCTCCTCGGAGCCCGAACCCTGGCTGAAGTCGATCCGCTGGGCCAGCCGCGCCAGGTTCTGCGACATGGACAGCGGCTGCAGGTACGTCTCAGTGCCATCCAGGCCCACCTCCTGGACCTGCTTCTCGCAGGCCGACTCGATGCTGATGCGCACGGCGCGCACCCCAGACATGCTGGCGGGGTCGGGTGGGGGGGCGTAGGGAGGACCCCCGCGCAAGTCGAAACCCGAGGTGGGAAGCAGAGGCGCCTCCGACGAGAGCCCGCAAGCCGGGAACCGCGGTGCCTCTCCGCGGACGTCGGGGAAACCAAAGCCGCAGGCGAGTAAACAAAGCCCAGGGCCAAGCGACTTTCCCAGAATGCACCGCAGTTCCCCGCCCCGGCTCGGAGTCTCCCGGAACCCAACTGGCAGGCGCCGGCGCTCCGGGCTTCCGGGGGAGCGCTTCCGGTTTTCCCAGCGCGGCGACGGGAAAACTTCCTGGTCTGTAGGAGGCGTGGCCGGGAGTGGGAGGGAGAAAAGGGAGGGGGGGAGGTACCTCGCTGCCGAGGGCGAGGATTGGCTGGTGCGCGGTGTCCGTCTGCATTTTAATATGTTACTTGCTTCAAGTGATGGGAGTATGGAAAGCTCAAGAAGGCCGAAGAGAGGTAGGGAAAGGAAATGAATGGGTCTCTGGGTCTTCGCAATGAGAGTCCCTCTGACAATGCTGAGATTTGAGAGTTTACACCTAAAGAAACATGTCTGCAGAGTTATAAAATGACGTAATTTAAGGAAAAACATAAATCGGGCTTATCACTACTTAAAATTGTACTGCACAATTAGTTTATTATCTGTTTTCCTTAGTTGTAACCTCCTGGAGAGTGACTATCTCCAGGAAGCATAATAGACACTGGCACGTAATATGAGCTTAATTTTTATCTCATGCCTGAGTAACTGAGAATAAGTAGTACTTTAAAAGATGAAGAAGCAATTATATAACTTCAGTCTGAGTCCCTAGGAGTATGTCATTAGTATTAATTCCACAGAGGACGACAGATTATTTTATATTACAAAACCCTAAGGAACTATGTATCATTTTTTAAAGGATTTATTTATTTGAGAGAGACAGCATGAGCGGGCTGGAGGGGCAGAGGGAGAGGGAGCAGCAGACTCCTGCTGAGCAGGGAGCCCGACATGGGGCTGGATACCAGGACCCTGAGATCATGACCTGAACCAAAGGCAGACCCTTAACCAGCTGAGCCACCCAGACATCCTTATAGCATTTACCATTGATGAGAGATAGAAGCAGAAAAATGTTCACCTTCAGCCCAAAAGGCTGACCTGTGACTTACATAGCTTTGATAAGGATCAAACAGGTGCTGGCTCCTACATTCTTAAAGGGTCTCATTGACTGCCTTTAGAGCTCACCCATAGTTAATATCGAGCTGATTGATAAGCACCAGAGAAAGCTTGAAAAAGCAGTTTTACAAGTAGAAATTTGAAGAAGACATTTATGATCTAATACTCCCGCATGTCCCCTCCCCCTTGGGCACTAAGTTTAGAACCACCCACTCCACACACCAAAAGTGCAGCTCTTTCTGCCCACGGGTCCTGTGCCCATGTTAAAAAAAAAAACATTTGCACAGAAAATGTCTCAAGAATTCATTCTTTCTTTCTTGTTTTCTCTCGTTTCTTTTAGAGAGAGAGACAGAGAGTGTGGGGAGGAGAGGGGCAGAGAGAGAGGGAGAGAATCTCAAGCACACTCCATGCTTAGTAAGGAGCCGGAGGTAGGGCTCTCATGACCCCGAGTTCATGACCTGAGCCAAAATCAAGAGTCAGATGCTTTACTGAGTCACCCAGGTGCCCCTCAAGACTTTTTTCGTGTCCATTTGTGGCCCCCATCAGTCATGAGTCTTTTCAAGTTTTGTGCTGACCAAGACACTATTTAAGTTTTTGACTTACTTTCCTAAAGTATTTAGGAAAATAGGATTGCGCCGATGTCAGTCTCTACCAAAACAATGTGGGGTGTGTGTGTTAGGAATGTGAATTTTCAAGACAGAGACCTATTTTTTTGGAAGCTCAGCCATGATTCTTTTGCACAATCATGTCTGAAAACCACTGTACTCTTTATGCATAAGTTTAAAAAGGTTTTAACTTTAAAATTTTATTAATATTTATCATTGGCTCTATTTAAGCCCATCACTGTGCTGTTTTAATCATATTTCTTATTTCATCTTTTTAAGGTTCTCGTACTTCTGCATTTTGGCCCTGGCATCTGCTTTCTCATCTGGGTTAGGGCACACACCCAAGAATCAGAATCTAGGCTGGGCTCAGCTGGCGGGTTCTACTTCAAGATCTAGGACCACAGGTCATTCAGATAACTGTACCATATGTCTCTCATTGTTCTTGGACTACAGGCTGTTCAGGGTACGTTCTTATGGTGATGGCAGAGGTACAAGAGGGAATCTGCCTGCATTACCTGTCTCACATCCACATGGCCCATGGCCATGGATGGGAGAAGGGATACTCTAAGCCTTTTCAGTTGAAGGAACTGCAGAGTTACAGGGAAAGGGGTGTGGATAAAGGGAGGAACAAGGCCAACAATCTGTCACATATGGGAAATAATCCAGTTACATTCCCCCATCTCACACCATAAATAATAATTCCAATTAAGTTAAAGATCTAAGTATAAAAAACAGAGTGAAGTCGTCTGTGCAGACTCAGATATATATGAGACTAAGTCCTATTTCAAGGGAAGTCTTCTATGAAAATTATTTGTCAGATTTTGAAGGTTCATGGAGCTCAAATCTTCCTAAGGGAAGAAATGAGCCCCCCACCCCCACCATCTTTCAGGACTGAGGAGACAGAGATCTGCTAGGATCTCAATTAAAACTCCAAGGAACACATGGAATAACAGGCTCTAAGTAGGGGCCTAGTCTTATTTAAAATGCGACCCTACCCCCATCCAGCTCAATCTCTGATTACATTGAGGAAATCAGTCTCTCACTTTATCTCCTCACTTTATCTAAAGGTGGAAACCCTTATCGGTGGAAGATACCTAGAACACACAATATCCAGCATATAATAGTAGTAGTGGTTGTAATTATGTAAAAAGGCAGGCAAGAGTGGTTGATAATCAAAACCTAAAACAACAGGAACATATCCATGGATGATCAAAACATTGGAGATGCAGGGCGCCTGGGTGGCTCAGTGGGTTAAAGCCTCTGCCTTCAGCTCGGGTCATGGTCTCAGGATCCTGGAATCGAGCCCCGCATCGGGCTCTCTGCTCAGTGGGGAGCCTGCTTCCTCCTCTCTCTCTGCCTGCCTCTCTGCCTACCTGTGATCTCTCTCTCTCTGTCAAATAAATAAATAAAATCTTAAAAAAAAAAATTGGAGATGGTAGGCAAGAACTTTGATCAATAATGTGATGAAAATGGAGAAAATGGATGTAAGGGTTTCAACAGAGACTGGAAATTATTTTCTAGTCTATTGGGTTGATTGTCCATTACTGTCCCCAAACCACATTCTTACTTTAATAAGTTTATAAATTTTGATATCTATACATCAAATACCCCTGACCTTGTTGTCCTGATAAACCCTTGTTTATCTTGGCACCTTGCTATCCCATATTTTAGAATCAACTTGTTCTATGAAAAGCTGCACTGGCATTAGACTGGCATGGAATTGAATTTATAGATTTGACAAGAAATGCTTCTGGTGCTTCTATGATATTGCATTTTCCTAGATATAAGTATTTATTTTGCATATTTTTAAGTTTTCAACAGTTATATAATTTTCTTCATGATGACTATATATCATCTTTGTTAAATGAAAATATTGTTATATACTTTTGGTAACGTTGTAATTGATATTTTTCAAATTTACATTTTTAACTATTTCTTACAGGTATGAAGAAATGCAACTCAGTATTATACACTGATTTTATATTTTAGAATCTTCTTGAACTCAGTCTACTAATTTCACTATAACTCTCTTGGGTTTCCTAAGAATCAATCATGTTTTCTGCCACAAAAATTGTTTTTCTTTCTTTTCAGTCATTATTCTTTTTTGCTTGCTTTTCCTGGCTAGAACCTCCAATAGTTGATATTAGGCATACTTGTCACATTTCTTTCCTTTTTTTTTTTAAAGATTTTATTTATTTGACACAGAGAGAGAGAGATCACAAGTAGGCAGAGAGGCAGGCAGAGAGAGGAGGGGAAGCAGGCTCCCTGCTGAGCAGAGTGCCCGATGCGGGGCTCAATCCCAGCACCCTGAGATCATGACCTGAGCTGAAGGCAGAGGCTTAACCCACTGAGCCACCCAGGCGCCCCCCCCCCCTTTTTTTTTTAAGTAATCTGTACACCCAACATGGGGCTCGAACTTACAACCTCAGGATCAAGAGTCACATGCTTTACCGACTGAGCCAGCCAGTCACCCCATCACATTTCTAATTTTAAAGTGAATATGGCATTAAGATATAGCTTTGTAAATACCTATATAGCATTTATAAAACTGTTTCTTAGAGCATGCACTAGGTGTAAACTGAGTCAGGTTATCTTATTTTGTTCACAACCTCCTTATTCTTTCTTTTTTTTTTTTTTTTAAGATTTTATTTATTTATTTATTTGAGAGATAGAGAGAGAGCATACAAGTCAGGGGCAGAGGCAGAGGGAGAGGGAGAAGCAGACTCCCCGCTGAGCAGGGAGCCCAATGTGGGACTGGATCCTAGGACTCTGGGATCATGACATGAGCCGAAGGCAGATGCTTTACTGACTTAGCCACCCAGGCGCCCTACTGTTTCTTAAACATACAAAGTCCCCTCCTGCCTCTGGACTTTTAAATCTACCAGGAAGGATGTTTCTCCAAAAACTTCATGATTCACTTTCTCATTTCTTTCAGATCTCTGCTAAAATGTCTCTCTTTCAGAGTCTTCTCCTAATCTCCCTATAGAAAATGTGTAATAAAGAGTCTGATTCCATTTTTTATGTTTGACTGCTGACAGCTTTTAAGCCTCACTCCTCCCTCTTCCCATTCTGCTCCATATTCGAGCAAGCTGATAAGGCTGGCTGCTCCTTCTTTGACACTTGTGGGAAATTTAAACTGCATATGGAGTTTAAATCACCCTGGCCCTAACCCTTCACCACCATAAAAACCCCAAGCCAGTCTCCTTTCCCTGTTGTCTCCAGCCATTTTTGGACCTGACTGGGAGCTGTCCTGCTTTCTCCAGAAAGCCTCATTATGCAGGCAGTAAACCCTTTCATACCCTGTTGGGCTGTGTGTGACTGTATCCAACATCCAAACCAAATTTTGGGTGACGAATCCATCCCGTCACACGTGAGATGGACACAACAGTCCATCCTGTGCTTTATTTTTCTTAATAGGCCTTAATACCACCTGTCACCCCATATATTTGTTTACTGTGAGTTTCGCCCCGCTATATAAATGACTGAATGATCGAGCCCAGCATCTGGTGAAGCATCTGGCATAACCTTCCACATGCTCATTCGTTCAACAAATACTTACTGAATGCCTACCCTGGCCAGGCACTGTTGAAGGCATTTAGTGCTACTTTGGTTAACAAAGCCTTTCCCCTCCTGGAGCTTACATTTCAGTGGGCAGAGCAGGTGTCCAATACACTTTTGTTAAACCAATAGACAGTAACATTTTTTTCTGTCTGGAGGTAAGATATTAAAAATAAACATTATATTGTGAATATAAAATTTTTATTTATTTATTTATTTATTTTTTTGCTTCAAACTGGTGCTTATTTAAAAATAGCATTTAGGAATTTATACTCACAGGATATAAGTAACATCCAAAGAAGACAATCAAAAAATATTTTTTGAAGATTTAGTATGTGTTTGGTGTTAAAGAGTTCCTAAATTTGCACATGGCTAGCATTAGCAAGATTAAGATTAGACAGTTGATTTCTGACTAACAATTATTATAGAAGAATATTGAGGAAAATTTCAATAATTACAATCAGCAAAATAGTATAATTTTTTATTTTACAAAGGACAGTGGTCATGTTTAGCAATAGCCTCACTTGTAAATTAAAGTATACTCACTTCAGTGTTGTATTTTGATGCTGTTTCTTTTCCCTTTCCTTCTGGCAAATAACCGACAAGATACAAACTGCTTCCAATTGGAAAGCCAAAGGAAGCATCATGGCCTACCACCTAGTTGCCAATGTTTGTGAAAGGCAAACTGCAAACTTCTGAGTATGGTTCAGCCCCAGCAAAAGGGGTAAAGTTGCTTCCTCTGCCCACCTTATTCCATGAAAAAAGTATACTCTGATTTCTGAAATGGATTTTTTAAATTTAGTACTAAAATTCAACAACTATCACCATTTGCAACACTGATTTTTCTAATACCCAGAAACATCCACTTAGGAGTTATGAGACTAATTTGAAAAATTTAATAATGTTATACAAATGTAAGTTATTACCAGTAGACAGTAGGAATAAATCACATGATTCCTGATCGTGTTTATACTTAAGGTATAAACGTAAGACTGATTTTGCTGTTATTAAAGAATAAAAAAATAATGAACATTTTCATTATGTATCTTTGTTTCCAAAAATCTCTAAGATAGTTCCATGAAATAATAGAGTATAAATGTCAACATACCTTTCAGTTAAAAGCCAAAAAATGGGATTTAAGTAGGGAGATCATTTCTATTGGATTTTACAGTAGTATCAATTACTGAGTTAATTAGTTAATGTTAATTATTTCTTTTTCACTTGATTTAATCTCGCCCAAATGAATGGGTCTCTTTTGGTTGATCAATGCGATACAGAAACTCTGCAGGCAGGAAGTATCCAAGATATTCCACGGTGTCTGGGGTAGTATCATAATGGTAGTGTCCCCCTTCTCCATGATGACTGAAACAATGAGTGTGCTCCAATCGCAAATCAAACCCCTAGGACAACAGACAAGCTATCTGTCAGTATTCAAATCAGTCTGGATAAGATTTGTTTAAGGAGGGAGACCTTTTTAAAATGTTACAATAGTTTTTATTTTATTTTTTAAGTAAGTAACATTCACTTAATTCAAAATTCAAAGGGTGAAAAAGGATATATTCATTAAAATGTGTCTTTCCATCTCCTGCCTTTACTACTTACTCCCTTTCCTTGCAGGCAACCAATGTAAGCAGTTTCTCATATATCCTTCCAAAAATATTTACTTTTGTAATTTTTACTCAAATGGTAGCACCCTGTCCATACTGTGCTGAATATTGCTTTTCTTCATTTAACAATATGCTTGAGATCTTAGTATATCAGATTATAAAAAAACTTCCTCTCTCTTTTACACCTACATGGCATTCTATTGTACATACATACCACTTCCCAACTGACATTTAGATTATTTCCAATTCTATCACAGTAATGCTTTCGTGACTAACCTTTTTTAACTAATAATTTCACATACTTTTGCATATGTTTAGCGATAAATTCCTAGACACGAACGTAATCGCTAGATGAAAAAAATATGACTAGTCAGTATTCTGGTAGATACTTTCTTGGAATTGGTCTATATTTTATCTTTTTCTAGTGTATAATATTAAAATATAATGAATAGTATAATGAGCAACAAATAATATAGGAGACCCGAATCTTAGTCTTGATTCTACTATTTCATAACAGGACTTTGTGTGTTATTTAAAATACCTGTGCCTTCATTTGCTCAAAGGTAAAATCTGCCTTATCTTTCATGATAATTCTGGAGACTCTCCTAGTTCTTAAATAACAACACCAAAGTGCCTAATTTCAAAAGAATATCCTAAGAATTAAGCATTATCACTGTATGACACTGCAATATAGAAGACAAACATGAACTTACCGGGTCTCTGGAGACAAAAACTGGCAGACAAACCAAAGGAGCTTTCATCTCATAAAAGCGTAACCATTTATTCACCTCTTCATCAGAGTTCAATGGGCAGGAAGAAAATTCTGCAGGCTATAATAAAGGATCATTCTAAATATATAGACTATTATTGAGAATTAAAATTTTAAATTATATATAACTTCATGAGTTAAAAATTTAAGCTTTCTTATACATTTAATCATTTTTAGAATCAAAGCAAGTTACATACCCTAGTTTTCAAAAGGATCACCAGTCAAGTGTATAAGCTAAAATGTATGAATGAATAAATGAAGGAATGAGTCTATTACTGTCTTTTTATTTTTCATAGCCTCTCAGTTTTCCTGGAAATATATCCTCATCCTAATTTTAAATCTCATTACTGCTACTGATAGATGGGTGGGGGGAGGGGGAAGCAAGGCATTAGAAATTGGTAGATGCATCAAAAATAATAAAATACTAAGGAATAAACTTAATCAAGGCGGCAAAAAACTTATACTACAAAGTATTGCTGAAAGAAACTTAAAAAGATTCCAATAGGGGCACCTGAGTAGCTCAGTCTTTTGGGTGACCAACTGGATTTTTGTTCAGCCCATGATCTCAGAGTCTGTTGATCAAGCCCTTAGTCGAGTCCCATGTGCAGCCCCCACTGACCCCTTGAGCCCCCTCTCCCGTGGAGCCCCACTGGAGGGCTGCAAGGAGCCCTGAGGGCATAGCAGGGAGTCTGCTTCTCTCCCTCTCCCTTTGCCCCCCCCCACTCATATACACGCACACATGTGCGCACTCTTTAAAATAAATCTTAAAAAAGATAAAAAGATTGCAATAAATGGAAAAATATCCTGTGTTTATGAACTTAATATTGTTAAGATGTTAATACTACCAAAAGTGATCTAAAGATTCAATGCCATCCCTATCAAAATCCCAAAGAAGTTTTTGCAGAAATAGAGAAGACTCCATCGTAAAATTCATATGGAATCACAAGGGACCCTGAAGAGCCAAACCAATCTTGAGGGGAAAAAAGAAAGTTGGAAGTTTAATACTTCCTGATATCAAACTTACTACAAGTAATCAAAACAGTGACAATGGCATAAAGACAGACATAAAGATCAGTGGAATAGAAGAGAGATCCCAGAAATAAACCCTTGCAAATAATTTTCAATCAGGGTATCAAGACCATTCAAGGGCAAAAGGATACTCTTCAAAAAATGCTGCTGGGAAAACTGGATATTGATGTGCTAAAGAATGAAATTGGACCCTTAATTTATATGTAAACAAAAATTAACTCAAAATGGATCAAAGACCTAACTGTAAGAGCTAAAATATAAGACTCAGAAGAAAATATAAGGGAAAAGTTTCATGACATTGGATTTCACCATAACTTCTTAGATTTGACATCAAAAGTATAGGCAACAAAAGGAATAATAAACAAGTGGGACTACATCAAATTAAAAGCTTCTGCACTGTAAAGGAAACAATCAACGAAATGAAAAGACCATTTATGGAATGGGAAAAAATATTTGCAAATCATATATCCAATAAGGGGTTAACATCCAAAATATACAAGGAACTCATACAACTCAATAGCAAAAAAAACGCAATTAAAAAATAGACAAAGGAACCGAAGTAGACATTTCTCCAAAGAAGACATACAAATGGCCAAGAGGTACATGAAAAAGTACTCAATATCACTCATCATCATGGAAATGCAAATCAAAACCATGAGATATCACACCTCACCCCTGTGAGGTTGGCAATTATAAAAAAAAAAAAAACAACCCAAAACCAAGACACAGAGAAAAGGGGACCCTTGTATGCTATCAATAGGTGTGTAAACTGGTACAGAGATTATGGAAAACGGTATGAAAGTTCCTCAAAAGGTAGAACCATATGATCCAGTAATCCCACTTCTCCCACTTCTGGGCATATCTATCAGTGGATGAATGGATAAAAAAATTGGTTTTTATGTGTGTGTGTGTGTGTGCATGCGTGTGTGTATGATTTAATGATATATGTGTATGTGCATGTATATAAAATGGTGATATATATATGTGAATGTTTTTCAGTCTTAAAAAGGAAGGATATCCCATAATTTGTGACAACATGGATGAACTTGGAGGACATTATGCTAAGCTGAAATAAGCCACACATAGACAAATATTGCATGATGTCACTTATTGGAATCTAAAGAGTCCAACTTAGAGAAAGAGACTAGAATGGTGGTTGCCAGGGGCTGGGGGTGGGAAAATGAGGTGTTGGTCAAAGGGTACAAAAACTTTTCAGTTACAGGATGGGTAAGTTTTAGAGATATGATGTACATTATGGCAACCACAGGCATTCCTGGGAGATACTGTGGGTTCTGTTCCAGACCACTGCAATAAAGTGAATATACAACAGAGCAAGTTGAATGAATGCTTTGGTTTCCCAGTGCATGTAAAGTGATGTTTACACTATACTATAGCCTTTGAAGTGTGCAGTAGCATTATGTCTAAAAAAATATACATACCTTAATTTAAAAATACTTAATTGCTAAAAAATGCTAACCATCATTCTGAGCTTTCAGCGACTCATAACCTTTTTGCTGGTGGAGGGTCTTGCCTCAGTGTTGGTGGCTGCTCAGGGATCCGGGTGGTGGTTGCTGAAGGCTGGGGTGGCTGTGGCAATGTCTTAAAGTAAGACAGCAATGAACTCTGCCACATCAATTGACTCTTCCTTTCAGGAATGATTTCTCTGCAGCATGTGATGCTGTTCGATAGCATTTTACCCACAGGAGAACTTTCAAAATTGGAGTCAGTCCTCTCAAACCCTACAGCTGCTTTAGCAACTAAATTCATGTACTATTCTAAACCCTTTGTTGTCACTTCAACCATCTTCACAGTATCTTTACCAGGAGTAGATCCCATCTCAAGAAAACACTTTGCTCATCCATGAGAAGCACCTCCTCGTCTATTCAAGTTTTATCATGAGATGGCAGCAATTCAGTCACATTTTCAGCCTCCACTTCTAAATCTAGTTCTCTCACTGGATCCACCACATCTGAAGTGACTTCTCCACTCAAGTCTCGAGACATGATCCCAGGACCCTGGGATCATGACCTGAGCTCAAGGCAGATGCTTAACCAACTGGGCCATGCAGGCGCCCCTCATAAATGTTCTTAATAGCATCTAGAATGGTGAATCCTTTCTAGAATGTTTTCAACCAACTTTGCCCTGAGCTGCCATGAATTTATGGCAGCTATAACCTTACAAAATGTATTTCTTAAATAATAAGACTTGAAAGTTGAAATTACTCCTTGATCCATGGGCTACAGAATGGATGTTGTGTTAGCGGGCATGAAAACATTAATCTTGTTGTGTGTCTCCATCAGAGCTCTTGGGTGACCAGGTGCGTTGTCAATGAGCATGAAAGGAGTATTTTTTTCCGAGCAGTGGGTTTTGACAGTGTGCTAAAAATATTCAGTAAACCATGTTGTAAACAGATGTCCTGTCATCCAGGCTTTGTTGTTCCACTGATGAGCCCAGGCAGAGTAGATTTAGCATAATTCTTAGGGGCCTAGGATTTTCAGGATGGTAAATGAGCACTGGCTTCAACTTCAAGTCACCACCTGCATTAGCTCCTAACAGGAGAGTCATCCTGTGTTTTGGAGCTTTGAAGCCAGGCACTGAGTTCTCTTCTCTAGTTATGAAAGTCCTAGATGCTATTTCTTCCAATAGTGGGCTGTTTTGTCTATACGGAAAATCACTTGTTTAGTGTAGCCACCTGTAGTAATGATCTTAGCTAGGCCTCTGGATCACTTGCTGTAGCTTCCACATCAGCACGCTCTGCTACTCCTTGCCCTTGTATGTCACGGAGACAGTTTCTTTCCTTCAATCTCATGAACCAACCTCTGCTGGCTTCGTATTTTTCTTCTGAAGCTTCCTCACCTCTTTCAGCCTTCATAGTATTGCTCTGGATTGGGCTTTGGCTTAAGGGAATGTTGTGGCTGGTTTGATCTTCTATCCAGACCACTAAAACTTTACCCATACCAACAATAAGGCTGTTTTTGCTTTCTTATCATTTGTGCATTCACTGGACTAACACTTCTAACTTTCCTTCAAGAACTTTTCCTTTGCATTTACAGTTCACTAACTATTTGGACAAGAGGTCTAGCTTTTGGCCTTTCTTGGCTTTTGACATGCCTTCCTCACTAAACCTAATCATTCTAGCTTTTAATTTAAAATGAGAGAAGTGCAACTCTTCATTTCACTTGAACATTTAGAGGCCACTGTAATGTTATTAATTGGCCTCATTTCAATATTGTTGTGTCTTAGGGAATAGGGAGGCCCAAGGAGAGCGACAGAGACAGGAGAATGGCCAGTTGGTGAACTGTCAAAACATACCAACATTTACTGGTTAAGTTGTCCATCTTATATGGATGCAGTTTGTGGCGCCTTAAAACAATTACAATAGTTACATCAAAGATCACTGATCACAGATCACCATAACAAATATAATAATGAAAAAGTTTGAAATGTTGCGAGAATTATCAAAATATGACACAAAGACAGGAAGTGAGCAAATGCTCTTGGAAAATTGGTGCCAAAAGACTCGCTTGATGCAGTGTTGCCACAAACCTTCAACTTACGAAAAATGCAGTATCTATGGAATGCAATAATGTGAAACACAATAAAACAAAGGTATGCCCATAGTAATGAAGTACTGTATACTTGCATATTTAAAAATCCTATGATTGGTATTTACGAATAGATTTATCTATAATTCTGTTTTTAATAATTTGGAAAGTTAGGTATTTTCACAATGTTGTGTTTTTCTTTGCAAAATCAGCTGGCTTACTATTTAAAATTATCAGGATGGGATGCCAAGGTGGCTCAGTCGATTAGGCAATCTGACTCATGATTTCTGCTCAGGTCTGATCTCAGGGTCGTGGGACTGAGTACATTGGGCTCTGCGCTCAGCGTGGACTCTGCTTGGGATTCTCTCTCTCCTTCTCCCTCTGCCCATCCCCCTGCTCATGCACATGCTCTGTCTCTCACTCACTCTCTCTAAAATAAATAAATAAAATCTTTAAAAAAATAAAATAAAAAATAAAATTATCAAGATGAAAAACATTAAAACCAAACATTTTTGATGATTTTACTGATAAAATGGAAAGGAAATTAAGTTGTAATGACTTTTATACTATTCATTCATTCACCTCCAAAAAATTATTTTAAAACCCGAATGCCCCAGGTCTTGCTTTATATAGTATTCCATCCTTAATGTCTTATAAACTTGTGCAATTAGCTCATAAGATTATAAATCTCATAATGAGTCCTTTCCCAAAAACCACAACCATCTGTTTCTTTTGAGAACGAGACAGAGCGAGAGAGAGGGAGGGATGGGGAGGGGCAGAGGGAGAGGGAGAGAGAGAATCACAAGCAGGCTCCATGCCCAGAGCATAGCCCGATGCTGGGCTTGATCTCACAACCCTGAGATCACGACCTGAGCCGAAAATAAGAGTTGGATGCCCAACTGTCTGAGCCACCAGGCACCCCACCACAACTGTCTTTTTTTTTTTTTTTTAAGATTTTATATATTTACCTGTTAGAGAGAGCACAAGAAGGGGGAGCGGCAGGCAGAGGGAGAAGCAGGTTCCCCTGCTGAGCAAGGAACCTGATGCAGGACTTGATCCCAGCACCCTGGGATCATGACCCAAGTCAAAGGCAGATGCTTAACCAACTGGGGCACCCAGGCGTCCCATCCCACCACAACCATCTTTTTTTTTTTTTTTTCCACCACAACCATCTTAATAGCAAAGTCTATGTATAGAGTTTGGGATTCTGGCAATAACAATGATAATCCATGTGTAAGGCTTATACTCACATCTCTCTAGATCTTAAGAACAAACGCAATGAAAAGAAAGTTCTAATTTATTAACGTGAAAAAAAAAAGGACCCTAGTTAGACATTATCTCACAGTGTGATTTGCAGTATTGTTTGTCATTTTTAAGTGACATAGTACTTAAGTGTACTTAAGTACTTAAGTGACAAATACATAGTAAAAGTATTCGGGGTGTCTTTAAGGGTAGAATCCTCAATGTACATTAAAAAATCCCAAGATCTTAAGTATATGCACATACATACCCACATACACATGCATGCATGTACATGAAGGCCCTTACCATTATGTGAGTCTTCACTTTTCCCTTCTGAATTACGAAAGTACCTCCCATCCCTACAGGCTTATCTCCATAATGTTTTTCAAGAGTCTGTCTCATACAAGTCACAAAGTTAAGTTTTCCAGTTCTTCTTTTGGCTTTCACCTCAATGACCTAGAAAGGACATAAATATGCATACCATTGTCCTAAGTTGCAAAATTTTATGTGAATACCTATCAAAGTGAAATACATAGTCTAATGCCATCAAGCAAATATTCACCTGTTTGCTTAGAGCACCCACACAGGAGTTGAGTGAGATGTCTCAATCCTATCTTGATCAATGATATATATTATATATACATATTTTATATATGTGTGTGTATATATATATATATATATATATATATATATATATATAAATTATCATTTACTCTAATGAGTTATTCATGCTTTCTTGGACAGAGAGAGTTACAGCGAAAGTCCTTGACTGAGCTCTAGAGATTCTTATCGTTATATGTCAAGGTGGTAAAGGTTGAGAATTCCTGGCTTAAAGGGCTAGTTAACCTCTGGTAATTTAGAGGGGAAGAGAGAGTGATTGCATTTTCTCCCTTCCCTTCAAACTCTGGATTTGTATTACTCCCACTTAATTAGGTCTTTTTTTTTTTTAATTAACATATAATGTATTATTTGCCCCAAGGGTACAGGTCTGTGAATCATCAGGATTAGACATTTCATAGCACTCACCATAGCACATACCCTCCCCAATGTCCATAACCCAGTTTTTGTTTTTGTTTTTTTAAGTAGGCTCCACACCCTGCAGGGAGCCTTTCCTAAGGCTTGAACTCATAACCCTGAGATCAAGATCTGAGCTAAGATCAAGAATCAGATGTTTAACCAACTGAGCCACCGAGGCACTCCTTAATCAAGTCTTTTTAATTCACTACCTTGTTTCTCAAAGTAGCTGAAGTAGCTATCTCTATTTAAAAATTTGAGAGTTCTCACAACTACTAACACTGTAATCATCTTTTTGTGTTCTAACAGGAAGTAAGTATGAAGTGAAGCATTAATTTTCCTTCCTTCCTCCTTGCTATAATATTTTGCTACCACCGTTTCTGTCTAGGTCAACCAACATCTGATCCATCAGGAATGAACAAATTACTTATAGACTAACTACAGGTAGGCACTATCTATTTATTTCAACTGAATGGCTCATGTATTAGACTCACTCCCCACATGAATATACCTTTTACTCCTCAGAAGAAAAGGTACTGCTTACTAAGTTTTGTCTTGTTTTGTTTTTTTTCTTTGCTTACTAAGTATTCTTAACCTCATTTTTAAATAAGACTTTCTCCTTGCCTATAGTACCATAGTAATCTTTCATAACTGGGTTCTTTAAAGAAATCTGACATAGCTAGTTTTGACTTTTCTTAAGAAAACCATATTTGTGGCAATGAAAGTCTAACTTTTTAGCTATCTGAGAACTTTTGGAGAATACTGTGTTTTTGTGAACAAAAAAAATCACCTTTCCAGGTTGACCCTCACTGGCAAAAAGATTAGCCAGCAATGCACACCCAAAATCATGATGTTTCTCACTGTATTTCTCTAGTAGGCACCCTCCATCCGCAGGGTTAACACGAGCAAAGTAACTTCCATTCACTGGAGGTTTGTGATCACCTTCTGTTTGAATAACTGGCATAAACTAAAAAGAAAAGTAAATTAGTCAACCCTGGCAACAATATGCAAAGAGAATATTTGAGTAACATTACAAAATATCTTATCCTTCACTTAAGATATTTTATTTTCAGGACCTAGTAAGAAAATATGAATTATGAAATATTTAATTTGAGATTCAAAAGCTTAAAGATATACAAACATCACAAAAATGAAAAATATTTTATAAAATGTTTACGGTATTTCTTACAGTGTTTCTATAACATTGTAAATTGTGCTTTAAAATGTCTGACTTTAGATTTTAAACTTTTTTTTCTATATTGAACACTAGGTAAATTATATTAATCTTTCTACAAAAGAACTTGTAAGACTATTGACTAATGGTCACATCTGAAGGGGTGAGGGGATGGGCAGACTGAAGAGGTCCTTTACTCTTCAATTTAAGAGATGTGAAGAAACAGTGACATTTTTATGTTGTAAATATACTAACATACACAGTAATGGATAGTACCTTTTGTAAATAATCATTATATCACAGGGGTAGGTCCTTACTATTTAGTCTGAAAGAAGAAATTAATGAGATCATTAATTATTCCATGCATCTTCTGATCAAAAGCTGTTTTCATATCAAAAAGAAAGATTTATAGTGAAGCTAGGAATTCTCTGATGTGTAAGGATTAAAATCTTTCACAATTCATGGTCCTCAGCAGACCACTTTAGGACTTCAGACTCATCTAACATTGAGTGTAGACCCTAAGAAAATCTGAAATTAAAGGTCAGTGCTCCATACAGTTAGAGCTTAAGCTATAGTCCAAATCTGTATCAAACAATATCAAATCTGTAAAGAAAGATGACATCGACCATTTTTAATTCATTCAGAAAGCAGACGTTCTGATAGGGCAATAGGAGAAAAAAGGTAAACGAAATGTCAAATCGACAAAATAAAATAAATTAATTATATGTATGCTGACCTCACAATTGAACCCAAGAGTCTGAAATGGGCCTGCTCCTGCTCCAAGAATAAAAGCTCCAGGAAGCTTGATTTCTTTTGCAATCTTATTTATATCATAAACCTATACAAGAAGGAAAAATATTATTTAAATGATAACTCATACAAATCTCTTGGTTTACTTTTTTTTTTTACTAAGTCCATTAACACTCCCTTGCCACGCTGGTCCATGGATCTTCTAATACAAGAGGAATCAACCCAGCTTCTTAGAATCTTCATGTGACTGTGAAGAGTAAAAGTACACTTACTTTTTCTTTTTTTGTAAGAGGCAGTAAGTAAGGCACACCTCCTACTTCTGCAATTCTAGTTTTCCCACAGATGCCTAAAAAAAAAAAAAAAGTCATCTTAAAAATAGGCAAACATCTAAGTTAAGTATAAAATGCCAGAAGGCACTAATTTAATTTATTAAGAGTAAGTAACTTTTCCATTCTCACAGTTTTACAAGTAGCAGGGATTGGATAATGAAAGTAGCCATGATCCCTATCCTATTCTAACTACTTACGTTTCCAATATTGTCATAACCAAGCATGACTTGATATAGTTGGTGGCATAAAGGCAACAGAAAGTTGGTAATACAGCAAGGCTAGAATTGAACCCAAAGTTTGGATTGGATGAGATTTCCAGAATTAGTCTGTAATGACCTGTTCCTTTATAAATCTATGCTTTTGGTGGGGGGAGTTGGCTAAAATTGTATTTTAATATAGAATATTTTGCTTTGTTAGAGTTATTAGTTGTTTCATACTGGGAAATCAAAGTTGTTTATTCCCAAGGTTGTTTATAGAAATGCAAGTAATCAGAGATAACTTCAGATGCTGGGAACTTTCTACTTATATTTTTAATTAACATCATAGGTACAGCTAGACACAATCTGGGAAAGGTACATTCTTTTTTTTTTTTTTTTTTTAAATGTAGAGATAAAATTAATTACCTTTTGTTTGAGAAAAAGTAGTCCTGTCAGTTTCATACTAACATTATTACAAAGTAAAGTAGATATAATTGCTGTATTTCTTTAGCTATGCAGAAGGTAGTTATACAACATTTTTATAGATCCCATTTATAATTAGGGATTTTAGAAATGTCTTCTAGGGGATCAGCAGAAATTACTCATGGATAAGAATCTTTCTCATAAGTGATAGTAATATAGAAGTTGTCTTTTTGTTTTTGTTTTTTAATTTTAAGTAGGCTCCACCCTCAACATGAGGCTTGAACTCATGACCCTGAGATCAAGAGTCACATGTTCTACCAACTGAGCTGGCCAGGCACCCCCAGTAATGTTGAAGTTGAAAGAAACCATTAAGGAACTATTTTAGTAGTCTATGGAAAAAACAAGTAATGAGCTAAAAATGGTTGGCTGTATAGACAGAGAAGATGAAATTAAGAAAAAGAACAGAGAACACCAGGCAACTATGGTGAAGGAATGAGCTAAATTTGAGACATGCTGACTTCAAGTTGTCCTTAGCATATATAGGCAGAGAAGTCCTGTACACAGCTGGAATTACTGATCCATAGCTAAGAAAAAGAGAGACTGAGGTGAGATGTGCAGATTTCAAGTTCTTGTATCCAATTTATAATTTAAAACCACAGGAGTGGATGGAAAAATGCGGAGAGATTGTATAGAATAAGAAGAGGCTAAGGAAAGAATTCTAGAAAATGTCAGGATTTAAGAGCCTGCCAGAAAGAGAAAGGAGCTAGGAAAAATAAGGAAGAAAGAATATGGAAGTAGAAAAGATACCAAGGAAGAAGAGGCAAAAGAACCAAGGAGGGGGAGAGAAAATGTCAGGCAACAGCGGCCGGATACAATGAACTATGTGAGAGATCAGAAAATACTAGTGAACATACCAAAGTCACTGGTGACTTCAGTAAGACCAGTTCATGTAGAAAGTACCTATATTTGTGAAAGATCATTCATATATAAACATACATATCTAGGTTCCTTAGTGTTGCAATTTAAAGACTTAAAAATTACTGACTAGAAAATTCTTTGGATGACAGAATTAAGATTAACCATATTTTCTTTTTCTTGTATTTTTCTGTGTTGTCTGATTTTTTAATTTTAACTTATAATAATTACTTATGCAGTGGGGAGAATAGATTACTTTTATAATTGGAAGAAGCATGGCTATAAAAAAGTATTATGCTAAATGCTTTCAAGGTACAAAGAGAAATTGCCGTCTGGTACACAAAACTTCTAGCATTTACAGGTATACTTAAAATCAAAGACTGTTTAAACTGAAAAGAGCAAAAGGAACATGAAAGCCAAATCTCTCCATTTTAATATATCTGAGGCTCAGGTACATTAGTTGGCTTACTAGAGTAATGAAATCTGTACGTGGTAGAGAAAGAAGCAGTGTCTAGGATTTCTGTGCAAAGCTACTTTTTAACAAAGATGTCAGTTAGTAATCAAAGAGGGAATCAGTGTGTTTATCTCAAATTGCTCATCACAGTAGGGGAGAAGGTCAGACTTTCGAAATACATAGACCTGAATTTGAATCCTGCTTATGATTACTACTGAGCTTGCTGGCCTCTCTGAGCTTTTCATCTATGACTGGGGCTAGTACTAACCTTGCAGTGTTAATGTCAAAATTAAGACATCAAATATAGGGGTGCCTGGGTGGTTCAGTGGGTTAAGCCTCTGCCTTCAGCTCAGGTCATGATCTCAGGGTCCTGGGATCGAGCCCCGCATCGGGCACTCTGCGCAGTAGGGAGCCTGCTTTCCCCTTCTCTCTCTGCCTGCCTCTCTGCCTACTTGTGATCTCTTTCTGTCAAATAAATAAATAAAATCTAAAAAAAAAAGACATCGAATATAGGTTTCCATCATACAAATTATATTTACTCAACCAATATTAATTTCCCTTCTTACTTTAAACATTGGCTGGATGATCACTTGGCAAATAAGTATTTCACAGATGATTCAAATACAAGGCTTTTAAGATCCCTGCTGGTCTTGAATAAATAAATAAAAACATAAAAATTTATGTTTCCATAACAGTCACTTCAACAGTTAAAAACAAAACTCTCATGTGATACCAAGGATTCTAGGCTACTGAATATCTATTATATAGCCTATGAAAATAACAAAAGTGCATAAAACAGTATTTTCCCACAAGGATATAAAATGAAATTTGCTCAATATAAGAAAATAGCACAGAAATTCAGCACAATTTAGTCTACAATTTGGGACAATATCCTTTATTTATAGATAATTTAAGATGATCCTTCCTAATAATTCTGATTTCAGAAAAAGATTAGAACTGAAAAAAGTGAACTGCAAAAATTGTTTACCTTTTACAGGAAAGGTAAATGGCTCCTTAGTCAAATCAGGGCAATCAACCACAGAGACCTGGACATCAGCAAAATTATCCTTTAGCCCCTTCTGCAGAACTGACAAAGACAAGGAAAAAAGGTTATTTAACATTAGGTAAAAATTTGCCATCATATTTCATATCTTCCCACAACATTTTGGGTATCATGCTTCCAATCTAAACTTGTGTTACTAAAAGTTGGGGGGAGGAGTGCACCTGGCTGGCTCAGTCGGTAGAGCAAGTGATTCTTGGTCTCGGTTCAAGCCCCAGGTTGGACGTAGAGCTTACTTGAAAAATAAGGTGGAATGATCTTCCTAATGAATATAGTTAGACGTTAGACACACAATTAATCAAATGTGTAATCAAATATCAAACACCCCCATAAAAACCACTACGAATCTGTAGAGATTTAAACTACTGAAGATAAACACTGCACTAAGGTGAGGACTATCTTCCTTCTGGGGAGAGAACTCCAAAGACTTATTGAAATGTATATATTTAAATAGTTAGAAAGTAAACAGTTACATGCAACAATTTCACTGACACTTGAAGACAAAATGTTAAGCAAAAGGAGTAAGACACAAAAGAGTAAGACACGGAAGAGTATATATAACTTCATTTATATATACTTCAAAATCAGGCAATTAATGGGACAGAAGTCAGAACAGTGCTACCTCTTGGGGTAGAGATATTGAGTGGAAAAGTAAATAAAGGAGTCTTCTGGGATGCTGGAAATATTTTATATCTCAATCTGGATGGTAGTGACAAGAGTGTAAACATTTTAAACTTCATCAAGCTGTACACTTAAGATTAGTGTACGTTAATGCAGATGTAACTCAATAAAAAAAGTAAAAAAGCAAACATATTTCAAAGTTATAAATTTAGGAGTAATGTATTCCTTTTTTTTAGAGAGGAGGAGAGGTGGAGGGGGAGAGAGAGAATCTTAAGCAGGTTCCACGCCCAGTGCGGTGCCCAACACAGGACTTGATCTCATGACCCTGAGATCATGACCTGCACTGAAGTGAAGAGCTGGATGCTTCACCGCCAGGTGCCCCTAGGAGTAATGTACTTTTTTTTTTTTTAATTTAATTTAATTTTTTCAATGTTCCAAGATTCACTGTTCATGTACTACACCCAGTGCTCCATGCAATACATGCCCTCCTCAATACCCACCACCAGGCTCACCCAACTCCTCACCCTTCTCCCCTCCAAAGCCCTCAGTTTGTTTCTCAGAGTCCACAGTCTCTCATGGTGTACTTCTAAGTGTGATAAGTTCCCATAAAAATCTCTGAGAGTAGTCAGCCATTAGTTTAGGTTTTATAGAATCAGATTCTCCAAAACATGAAGTCGTCTTAGATCTAGCCGTGTAGACATTCCACACCAGATCCTTTATCTATATGAAAACTGCAGACTTATGAATAGATTAAGTAAGATTTCAGCATGTGCAAGTATAGCAAAATCTATTTTTTATCAATTACAAAGAGACCAAATTCTTGCTATAGGATTTTCTGTAAAACTGAAAATAAATTTTAAGCCAAAAAACTCAGATTCCATTTCTATTTTGTACTAAATATATCCTGTACATATAGAAGGAACATAAAACACAAACACTCAAGAGAAGACAGATGTAGAAAAGCCCTCAAAGAAATGCTTCCTAGCTGTCCTATCATATCAGGGAAGACAGAAAGACTGAGAGAAAAGAAATACAGGCAAAGAATATTAGTGATACAGATTGTTTACCAGCTGCCACCTAAATTTAGGAAAAAATAGGAAGGTCAGAAGAAGAAAATCGCAACAAAGCAAAACCCGAGTACACTTCTTGACTTCGACCTGATCAGGAAGGCAGTCGAGCCATCAGGATGGGTGCACTTTGAAAAGGGAGGGTTTTACAGGTACCATCAGAACCTAAAGGCTGTCAAATAAATGTTAGCTTTCTGACAGGCTATATAGTTTTAGGTTAGTACTATTCCTGGCTTCATTTCATATTCCTATTTTTATTTTCTTTTTCTCATCTATCACCCCTTCTGATTAATCTTGTGAAGCTGCCTAAATTCTTGTTCGAATCAGGGTAAATGTATAAAAATATATGCAGACAGAGAAAGCTAAGCAAGTTCATTGGCAGTCTATCATATCAGAAGGGGAAATAGTAGTAATGTTAGGAATATGATTAATAT
>CM052884.1:32271168-32302232 GCA_028534135.1 Potos flavus
AAAAAAAAAAAAAAAAGTCCCTGCTGGCGTCTTGTGAGACGTTAACTAAGCCCTGAAGGCTCACACAGTTTGGAGGGAAAGAGTGAGTCAACGAAACAAGTCCAAAGGTGGAGAGGGGAAGGGGTGTACTATGGAGAAACACCGGCTTCCAGAACAAGGGTCACACATTTGGAGTCACGGTCAAAGCACGAGCCTGTCACAGTTTCACTACTTTTGAAGGCAAAAGTGGACGACAAAACACAGCCGGCACCACACTCACCGCCACGCACACACCCCCGAAAGCTTTAGAAAATCAGACGACCGCTCAGCAAATGCGAGACACTGTAAAGAGCTGAGCGGCTGACTCCTCGCAGTTCACATGCACTCGCTTTAGTTGGCCCCACAATTTGTTCTTGTCATTAGCGGAAACGTTCTAGGCTATTCCACTTACCTATTAGGTTAGCGAAACCCGCCCCTGAATCACGACTTTGTCTGTCAACCCCGCCTCTTCCGCATTTGGGCGTTCAGGCACCGCCCACCGTCCACCGCCCCACCCCTCGCGGCGGTCAAAATGGCGCCCTTTCCTCGTGGCGTTCAACTGTTCTCGCGAGATTTCCAGCCCACTAGTAGCTGGGTCGCGAAAGAATCCCTCCTTTCTTTCCGAGAGGTTGTGGAGGTAAGCGGTTGTCGGCGTGTTGGGGTGCGAGGTTTGGCGTTGCCGAGTGCGGACCTCCGAGGCCTGGGTTGCGGGGCGCGAGTACGCGGCAGAAAGGCCCGTAGTGGGCCGGCGCTTTTGGTGCAAGCCGTTTGCCAACCTGGGTCGATAGGAAGAAGGCAGGACTGTCGGGCCTGGTGAGCCAGAGGAGCTAGCTTTTCCCGGGACCCCCGCGTTGCTCGGGAGACTCGAGCCGTAGAAAGCAGGCCCCGAGGGTGGAGGGCTCGCGGTCATGGGGCTGAGGGCTTCGTGGCTGGACTGTGGCCCACACTTACGCATTCATAGGCGTGCTGCATTGTGTCCGGATGCAGCTATTAAAATTAGGCATTACGGACAAGTACACGTTTTGTGAATTTTTACAAGTGCGAGGTAGCCATTTTTGACGCCTTCTTCTGTGCATGAGGTGAGGTGCTTCCTTGAGACACTTGCCCCAAGGTAATGCATAGTGAGTGCTTGGAGGGATTGTTAGCACAATGCGCTGCCTCGCCGCTTGGCCTCCCGCGGAATCTTGGGATATAGGAAGTACACTTGGTTAGGAATGTTTTCTGCATGGTTTCCGGAAAAGCGGTTTTTGAGTTAACTCCACTGTGCTGTAATAATGTGCTGATATTTAAAAGACAGACCCCACTTCCTGGTATACCATCAGTGCCGTTGGACCTAGTTTTTGTTAAATTTCGTTTGTGAGCAGTTATTTCATGAATACTTATGTTTTTGTATTTTAAAAAACTACCAATAGAACATACCATGAAATTACGAGTCCATCGGACATGTTGCAAATCTGTAAGATCTACCTGACCTTGATGATTTCTTGTATTTAAGATATGTTGTCATTTTATCCTAGGATTCCTTTCTTCACTACTCAATTGTCATTCTCAAGTATACCAAAGACAACAACAAAACTGAAGAATGTTGGTGTCCCCTGTAAGGGAGATGAAGTAGTAAAATAAACATCTTCTTTTTTGCCCACTATTGTCAGATTTTCCAGGGAGATTATAAAAAGACAAAGGGCACCATTGTGTGATCTCCTGGCCTTTCATTGAAGTTTGAGAATTCAGAACTTGTCAATTAGTATTAATAATGGTAAGGAAATAATATGCCAAGGAAGAGGTTTCAGACTGACTTTGATGAATGAGAAGAGGCCATAAATGGAAATCCAATAGTTTGGATTGACCTAGTAAATCGTGATTATTTTTCCTGATACACTGAAGCAACACTGCCTTCTGGCTTTGTATGTAAAAGTTTTTTCAAGGAGTTCCCATCTTCCCTTGAAAAATGGCTTTTTGGCCATTAATTGTATGTGATTACTTGTAATTATACATTACCTGGTTAGTAAAATTACATTTTGTATCATGGGAAGATGTTTACCACTTTTTTGGAAATCACAGTACTGTTCTGAAATCTTAATTCCACTGGATTGAGAAGATAGCTGAAAAACGGAAACTGAATTCAGTTTCTAGGTTTTAGAATTTGATTTGAAATGGATGATTCCTACATACAAATATTAAGGGCCTAGCCTAGTATATGATTTTTGCCTTGATTTACATAAAACATGACATAATCTGACTACATCAAATTTTGTATTTCTAGGATACTAGCTGTTTGTGTTGGCATTTGTTCAGAGAAACTACATGACGTTTACCGAATTGTCAGAACTCTGAAGCAAATAACAAGTGGTGAATAAAACAATTTGGAGGACTTGGAAGAATATGTAACAGGAATAAATTTTCTCAACTCTATAATGGCATCTAATTCAGCTATGGAAATCGAAAATGAAAGGTAGGTGCTATTTTAATCAACTACCACCAGATTTTTACTGCAAAACTGATTAGATTTACTGATAACTTTACTATTATTAGGAAAGAAAAGGAAAACCTGTTTTACACAGGATTTCAGTTTGTTTATGTAGTTAACAGTGGGACACATGCTTAATCCCGGGGAAATGGGAGAATATTCTCTAGGCCAATTTGGTATCTCTTCCTGGCTAAATCATCCTAATCTTAACAACAGGAAAATAGGCATCAGTGGGGGATCTTGCTTAAAAATCAACTTGTCGAGATAACGCACATTATAATACTGCTGGCACATGTATATACATGATGGAAATATCTAGTTAATTGGGAAATCAAATCAGCATTTCTATTGTATTGAAATTAAATATCTGTTTGCTAGGCTATTCTTGTTATATTTAGAGCAAGCTCTAGCAGTAAACAAGATTGCCTTTAGAATTAAAATTCCCTCTCTTGGAAGGTCATTTTTTTGGTAAATGCTATGGCATCATGGCACATGGCATTATGGTCCATTTTAGGTGGTCAGAACTAAGTGGTTGGTTTAGTCCTGAGCCCATTTTTCTAAAAATGATCCTGAGCATGTTTTCCTGCTTTTGGTCTGTGTAAGAAAGGTACCTTATGGTAATAAGCATTCAGTAATATAAAAGAGTACAATTAATTTTTTCCCCTTTTTTTCTAGCGATAACTCTTCTTCTGGAAGCAGCTTATTTAAAACTCAGTGTGTCCCTTACTCACCTAAACGGGGGCAAAGAAACCATGCTAGAAAGTTTGTTCATTCACCTGAAGGTGTTCAAGCAAGGGATTCATCTAGTGACTCATCTTTCGAACCAAGACCATTGACTTTAAAAGCTATTTTTGAAAGATTCAAAAAAAGGAAACGTAAAAAGAGGAAGTACAAACCAACAGGAAGACCAAGAGGAAGACCAAAAGGGAGAAAAAACTCTAGACGTTCCCAAATAAATAAGAAACAGGTTCAAGACAAAGGATCTGGGTTCCCATTTTTAGAATCCGAGAATGCAAGAAAACCATTACCTTGGAGAAAGATTTTAACCTTTGAGGTGAGTCAGTCAGTGTTTTATATGTATGGATACACATAGCTGAAATATCTGAAATGACTTATTGGCCACTTTAAGAATTTAGATGTGGCTGGAACATAGAATCTGCAGCTTTGATAATATTCTTCTGTACTGACTTATCTGTCACTTCAAGACCAACCCATCCTTTAGCACAGACTTCACCTGGGTTTCTGAGTGGATTCTTAACCTGGTATATTCAGTGAATATACCCATTTATGAGGTGCTTCAAGGCTGTTGATATAAAATCCCTTGATCTCATCAGGTCTTTAAATATCATCCCTAAAAGTCTAGTGATTCCCAGTTTTACAGTTACCTAAGTCAAACCCACCCATATCTTCCATGTGTAGTGGCTTTAGTAGAGGACATTTTCTTTCAGATACTGAATATTCGGTTTTGACAGAATTGCCTGACAAATAACTTAGCATTAGACTCTGAAATACTTGAGTTAAATGATTGCATAATTTATAATCTTTTGCTCTAGAATCAGTGATTTGAAAGAATACTAACCTTTTATGTTTTAAGCTGATTATATGAACATAAGAGATCTGTTCCTCTTTGCATTTATTTATTTATTAAGATTTTATTTATTTATTTGACAGAGGGAGATCACAAGTAGGCAGAGAGGCAGGCAGAGAGAGGAGGAAGCAGGCTCCCTGCTGAGCAGGGAGCCCGATGTGGGGCTCAATCCCAGGACCCTGAGATCATGATCTGAGCTGAAGGCAGAGGCTTTAACCCACTGAGCCACCCAGACGCCCCTCCTCTTTGCATTTAAAAACGTCTTTAGAAATTCCCAAACAATACAAGATTTGTGCCTAGTTTTTCTTGGTATACCAACTTAGGTAAATTTGATGATATGAGAGGTAGATAATGGATTCCTTATACAACCAGCATCTGGTATATGTGATCCACGTATGGCAGAGTGAGTAAATGAAGATCACTTAAGAGTTTGTGGTAAAGGGATCCTTTCCATTTTGGAACATAAGGCATCTGCTAAGTCATGGAAGAAAATTTTGTAAGACCGTTACATAAAGTGCTTTTGATATTCAGCAAGCAGTGGCAAGAGGATTTTTCAACTACCTTGAAAAACTGAAGTATGAATACTACCTCAAGGAATCCTTGAAACAAATGAACGTTGGTGAAGATTTAGAAAAAGAAGATTTTGACAGTCGTAGATACAAATACTTGGATGATGATGGATCTATCTCTCCTATTGAAGAGTCAGAGTAAGTTTAATAATGTGACATAATTTTGGTCCTAGGTTTTATCAAATTAAATGTGTTTTTAAATTTTAACGTTATTTGTTCCATATTAGTTATGGATTTGTTTATACATTAATAGTGTTGGGAAGCACAGATACAAATACGCCATCTGGGTTGTAGTTGAGCTTTGAGCTTGGCACATGAGCCATCCGTTTTGGGATGGCATACATGACAACATAATTTTTCTCCTTACTAGTATTGCTATTTGAGTTGTAGATCATGACAGTATATTACTAATTGGGTTCTAGATGATTTTGTTGTCTGAGGGTATGTTTTAACATTACAGAACAGAGGATGAGGCTGCAACAAATCTTGAACAAAATGAATGTGATATCAAACTGGTGGTAAGTGACCTTTTTGTCCCATTTCATTTCAGGAGGATAGGAGTTATACAGGAAGAATTTAATCCACTAGTTTACTATCTTAGATTCTGAATTTAATTTTTGAAAGGTTCAATGGATTTGGTACAGGAAACGTAAGAAAAATAGGGATTATTGGATACTTGGTGAGAACATGGGCTTTTCAGTACTGTTAATAAGTTTAATATGTTAAGTCTTGCTATTAGGATGTCTAATTAGGATTTTCTAATGAAAAAAATAAGCCGAATTTGGGTTTTTAACATCACATCACGCCTTAGTCACCAGGTTATTTTTAAGTAACCTAGAGTTCAGTTATGTGTAATTATTAAAGCAATAAAATTCAGTAGTTATTTAATATTGATGTTTTTTATGCAGGACAATAGTGATTTCATAATAAGTTCTCAAGTACCAAAGATGAAGAATGTGCATTTAGAACAAGAAGAATATACTGAAGAAGCTGCTTTGTCTAAAAAGAGAGCATCAAAGTCCAAAAACACTGGAGAGAGGATAGAATGGCCTGAAAAGAGAGAGGAATATGAATGTTAAGGTAAATAGAACTGAGAAAACAGCTTTTCGTAGAAAGTAAAGATGATAAACGCGAATACATATGTTGGTGTAGTGATAAAAGAGAACCTGCTAAAGAGAAAAGAAAATCTGAACAAGTTAGTGAAACTCCTAGCTAAAAAATTACTAGGAAAAACATTTTAAAACACAGTGACGTTATACATATAGAAAAAATTGAGGCTTGCATATAGCAGAAATAATCACTTGAGAAATAAACAAGATCCATTTTGCCTGTACTTGTTTATTTTAGGGAAAGCACTTAAAGGTCAATTGAGCATTCAAATCAAGGAATACAGATTGTAATCCTGAAACCTTTATTACAGTAATCACTAATGATGGACAACCAACCATCCATTCCTCAGAGTACCTGGAACCGTTTTGATGGCAGTTTTATTCAGACAAAAGTGACCTTTAGCTTCAAATGTGCAGTACCATAATAACTTACTAGTTACCTAGACTATTTCAACTACCACTTTTTTTTTTTATTTAAGATTTTATCTATTTGACACAGAGATCACAAGTAGGCAGAGAGGCAGGCAGAGAGAGGAGGAAGCAGGCTCTCCGCTGAGCGGAGAGCCCGATGTGGGGCTCCATCCCAGGACCCTGAGATCATGACCTGAGCCAGAGTCAAAGGCTTTAACCCACTGAGCCACCCAGGCGCCCCTCAACTACCACTTTTCATCACTACTGTATATGCTGATTATGCCACTAAATATATACTGTATTTTATGATTGCACTTGTGCTGTTTTTGTTTAGTTTGTGAACAAAGACTTAGACAAAGTGCAAAAAATAAATCCTCTTTTGCAACCCAGAACTCATGGCTCAGTATGAGTTTTGATACAGATAAAAGGAACAAGATCCTAAGACAGATTAAAGTCATAGTGGGGGGTATTGACATACCTGAAGGGCGGTTCCTGGACTATAGAATTACTAAAAGCATATAAGGGAAACCTCAGCTATATTGAATTAGTATTCTAATTTTAATGTTGACATGAAACAAAGATGCCTTGTTTTTTGTAGGCTTTGCACTTCAACACAATGTCTGGACTTAGTGGTAAGTCTTACGCTTGAGCGGATCACGTTTGTTGAAATGTACTAGATATGACTAGAGGACATAAGATTTCCCAAATCTGAATGATGCAAAGATTAATTAAAAAGCACCCAATTTGTTTATCTTCCAATGATTTCCTAAATGGGGAGAACAAAAATAGAGCCACATTAATATTTTCCTGTCTTTTTTTATAAGTTATATCAAATAACGATAGCTCTTAAGATGAGGCAAAAAATTAAACACTTTGGGGCACCTGGGTGGCTCAGTGGGTTAAAGCCTCTGCCTTCGGCTCCGGTCATGATCTCAGGGTCCTGGGATTGAGACTCGGGCTCTCTGCTCAGCGGGGAGCCTGCTTCCGTCTGTCTCTCTCTGCCTACTTGTGATCTCTCTCTCTGTCAAATAGATAAATAAATAAAATCTTTAAAAAAAAAAAATTAAACACTTTGCTGTAACCTGGGAATGTCCTAGATAAAACATACTGTGATACTGGAGTTTGCCAAAATCAAGACTTAGGTATGGAAGTCTTTTTCCTTTGGTGGTTCTGTAGTAGCTACTTCATACTTATCTTTAGTATTTGGTCTTTTCTCAGGATAGACTCACTCCTTCCTGTAAGCATTTAAAAAATCCTTACTGTGTAATTTAGGGAATGATTTCTTTAAATTTGTTGTAAATATTTGGCTTTTTGCACAACTTTGAACTCAGAAACTTAGAGCAGATCACAGTTCCAATTGTTTTTCTTGTGGAAGCTTCCAACTTAAAAGTAAACAGTGGTTGAGGTCTATCCCGATGGGGCTTTTTCCGTAGACCTACATCGTTGGAAACGCCTCATAGAGTATGTGTGTGGTTTCCTTTATTCACAGAACTATGTGTTAGATCTGTGGGAAAGAACTACCAGACATTTATCATTTATCTGCGAAAACTGTGAAAGATCTAAGTCAAATTTTTTAAATTTTAGGTATTGGCGTATCCCAACAATCTGTACAGTTGTAGGGTGATAGTTTAGGTAAGTTTCCATTGGGGACAGTGTAATCTTTGGGGTACTGTTACAGTTCAGATGATGAATTTAACTGTTCAACTGCTGAATGATACAGACATGAACTAAAACTTAATTCTGACAGAGCTGGTTATAGCTTAAATACAGTTACAATTTGGATACTAATCACGTATTTAGGTTTAAGATTTTGATCAAACTTAAATTGTCCTTTTATTTGGTATTTTATCTGTAGGGGTGAATATGATTGAACTCATTCACATTTAGAGGTAGGTGGAATATCTAATTTGTTGAAATTTATTAAGGATCCAAAAGTTCTGAAAAAATCTTAAGTTGTGAGGTCAGCATACTGTTGTGTGCAGTAGTTACTTGGTTATGCAATAGAAGTATCAAGATCTTGGTAAAAATGTTTGCCATAATACTTATACACAGAATTGGACAAGCTGAAGAGACTAGCATGTCTAAGGAATAACATGAAAATGCCCCCTTCTGTATCTTTATTAAACAATTCCTATAGTTCATCCTAATAACATATTTGGGTATGTTACAATAGAGATATTGAATTTTTTTAAGGAATTCTGCTTAATAATGTGAGCAACTGATCTTGATTTCTAATGCATCATTTCTTTTAGTGATTTGACTTAACAGTTCTGTATGTGTATTACACAGAGACAGGAAAGATAATGGGACTAGGTTTATATACTTAAGATGCAGATAATATAATTGTCTTATTGGAATGACAATTAGGAATAAAGGTCTAATTACGTATTACAAGAACCTAAATTTCTAGAGAAGTTTCTCAGCCTTGAAGTAGAGGGGTTTATGTATCCGTCAGGGTCGCACTGCATGGTATCTGCCCTCAGCAGCTCATTCCTGCTGGGTGTTCAAAGGACAGTGCAATAGAAACTCAGTATCTGGCATCGTTGGTTTTCTTGGCTTCGTGCATGTTAAACCTGGTATTTTTATTGAAACAGTATTCTTAGTTTTTCATACTATTCAATTTGAGATAATTTTCAGGAGGAACTAATGCTTCTCTCTTTCTAGGGTGTTTGAAATTAAGAACCAGGCAGATCCAGACTAAGACCCTAAACGGGTAAGGCTTTTTTTTTATTTCAGTTGCTTCTAGTGGCTGCTTTCTTTTATCTGGTTAGCAAAACAGCAGGACTTCTATACAGAGGCAGAAGCTTTTGTATAGATTATAAGCTTGAGAGAAACTTCTAAAGCCTCATTCTAGATGGAAGTGGGCACCATCGTTCATGGTGTCCGGAAATTGTTAATGTGGCTACATTGAGACACAGGTTATGCTTCCATCACAGCAAGTTTATTGTTGTGGTGACAATGAGGCCTGTAACATTTTGTTAGGTTCATGGAGTAGAGTGGAAGAAACAAGACTTTTCAACATTAGAAATAGTTAAGGAATAATTTTAGATTTGCCAAAATAGCAATCAGTGTACTTATCCAATTGACTTCTAGGGCCCTGAAGTAAAGACATTGGATCCCGAAGATTACAGGTAAGATTTCCCCTCAAAAGCCCTATGTTATAAGAGATGGAATCCATTTATTTACCTAATTTTGATAGCCACTAATCCTGGCAGTTCATTACCTCACTACTTTAAAAAAACAAAAAACCCTAGATGTTGAAAGGCCACAATATGTGTTTATACTGTTTGCCAGTGATCTGTGATGTTATGATGATGGGCAAAATGTTCAACTGCTCTGAATGCGCTGAATGAAAGTAGCCTTTCTGAACATCCATCTAAGTGAAATCTGTGCTGTATTTTCCAGCAAAAGCTCTAAAGTAAAAGTTAACTGAAACATGAATAGTTACCTTTGGAGTTAACAATCAGAGGGCATTTCATGTCAATTAGGGTATGAATGCAAATGAATATAGCTTTAGTTTAAAATATATTTGTTCCCAACATTTAAATGAACTGGATTGAAAACAATTATTCCAACTTTGTGGTTTTAAGTCTGCAATTTTTAGCACATACTAGTTCAGAACTGGGTTTCAGGATACTTGAGAACCTAATTAACTGTATTTTTAAAAATGTAGCCTAAACTTTAAAATTTTCCATAGGTGGGGAGTTTTTGAAGTATGTCCATATTCAAATGGAGATCTAAGAAGCTCAACTGAAAGAACTCTGGCAAGTTAATTCTGTCTTACTGTATAATGGAATAATGGTCATTACCAAGGCTTTGAGAATGCAGTTTCTCATTTGCTGTGGACATGACCATAAAAAAATTTTCCCACTAGGTTATCTTTCTTTCTGCTACTTAGTTAGCATTCAGCCTATTGGGAACATTTTATCAACTCTATTCTATTTCCATTGCCTAGATCAGCACTGTCCAGTATAAATGTAACACAAGCCTTACTGTGACTTGGTAATAGTCATATGTCAAATTCTTATCTGACCATACATGGCTAATATATTGAACAGTGCATTCCTAGATCTCTACTCTTACAGATGTCTTTTGCAAAATCCTTCTGTGTTGCTAATAACCATGCAACTTGTAATATAATAGATATAGTAGAGGGAGGCTGGCTTCAGTTTACATGATCTCAATCTCTGGAAATGGAACCTTATTTTATGTTCCTGTCATATAGGACTGACCGTGACAATTGTGGGTTGAACAAGTTCTTTTTAAAAGGTATGTACACATTTGAAAAAAATAACTTACAGGTCATTTCAAAGAGGGCTTGTGGGACTAAAACCAAGAGCTCTTAACGCTGTGACCAAATATCGGAGTTCTCCATAGGACGTAATAGTTACTCAATAGTGCTATGTTTTCCTGAGGAGATACAAGATTTAGCTGATTCTGTGACTGGTCAAGTGGGAAAAGAATGTCTTCCCAAGTTTAATAACCAATGTATATATACTCTTGTTCTCAGGGCTATTTTGAAGATTATGATTCTGACTTTGGAGGAACTATGGTGATTGGCACCGACTGGCAGCGAAGGAATCACATGTAAAAACTCCTTAAATAAAATTTATTGGCTTTAAATAATCTTGCCTATATTACACATAATTTAAAAAAAAACTTTACACTTTTAGTAGGAAGTCAGCATGTATTTTTGGCTCGAAGTTTCTCTAGTGTTTGCTGTGGAGAGAATAAAAAAAAATAAAATTTAGCAGTTTTCCATTGTAGTATACCCTAGACATGGAAAAATTGTAGGGGGCCAACCTCACCTTATGAAATTCTTTTGCCCTTGCTCTATTTTGGGCATATGCATCTTGTTTTGCTTTCTCTTCTCTTTGCTGTTTGACTTCAGCTAACTGATTGTATGATCTGTAAGAAATTTATATACAGAATTAAGGACACACATTTTAGGAATGTTAATTACTGTTCATTCACACACACACAAACACCTATACCTTAGGGCCCTTTGATGCATGAGGGCTTCTGCAGTCTTTCTGTCTTCAGGAAGTGACACTCTAACCTTAACCTTATTCACACCCTTCAGGCGACTCACAGATGAGCCTGAGCAGAGAACAAGTGACTTGGCAAATATTACAATACTACATTCTCTGTGAGAGCTGATGCAGATTATGTGGAACATACCTGTAGGTTTCTCCTTAGCTATTTTGATTTGAGAATTTTCAGGAATACGAATTTTATTCTTTATTTCTTTCTGTCTCTGGGAGGATCTTTCTATAAATGATTTTTTCCTCTTTACAAATGCTTCTTGTAAGCTCCCAGGTAGAGCTATAATCTTGGGAGGGGTTTCTGTTTTAAAAAAAAAAAAAAAAAATTGAAGCTTTTTGTCTTGTGGGGCAGTGTGAATACTGGAACTGAATGGGGAACTCTGCTGGCCCCTTGGTTAACACTAACCATTTCAGATGCTCAAGGGCATACCTGCAGACACAATCACTTGCTCCTCCGTGCAGTGTTCAGATACATCTGGATAATCCGAGGTTTCTGTTACTGATACAAGAGGTAGAAATTCACTCACCTAATTGCAAAAAAAAAAAAAATTATAGATGAATTTACCACTTTTCATCTCTGAACAGTATCATAAGCATAGGTTCTAAACCTTTAACAGTTTCTAAACCCCTGGTTCCCCTTTGGTAGACAAAAGAGATGTGATCTTTGGGGAAAGTAGGCAGCTGAATGCCTTACTCTCTAATCCCCAAATGCAGTATAGGAATCTATGTCCAATAGACTTAGCTCCTATTCTTCCACTTTCTTTGTGCTGGTTCTCACATCTAAACTATAGGACTTAAGTTTTCTGGGAAGGGAATTTTTTAAGAAAATTTATTCCTATTAAAATGCTTTACCTGACCAGCCTACTCTAGCCAAGAGCTCCCCCACCCCCCATTCCGTCAAGTTCTTCCAAACCACTTCTGCATCAGCCCTATCTTGTCTCCTGCTTCCCCAATTTACCCTTATCTGTAATCATAGCAACAAGTCCTAGGTATGGAGTCATTTTTTTAGATAAGTAATCTTCTAATACAGTATCAGGCCACAAGAAAAGTCCTGCCTTAGTACTATAGAGAATCTGGGACTTCTCTGTAAGAGGATAAATTAATACACTGAATCAAACAGTTGGTGAGTTGGGACTTAGATTTTTTCCATTTCCAGCTACAATTCTGTAATCATTGAATTCATCTATTATAATCTAGAATCCTTACTAATTAACTAGAATTAAATTTGTGGCGGAATTCCCTCCAATGACTATCTTCTAAGCAGTGAAGTGAGCCAGGAGGAATGGTTTATAATGGAGAACAGTATAAAGAACCTGCAGCTAATAGAACTTAAAACCTATTTTAGTGTTTTATAACTTGAAATACATTTTTTTTTTAAAGTAATAGCACTCATTCTGTATCCCCCTCGGGTCTGATTTTTTTTTTTTTTTTAAAAGATTATTTATTTGAGAGAGATCATGAGAGGGGAGAAGGTCAGAGGGGGAAGCAGACTCCCCGTGGAGCTGGGAGCCTGATGCGGGACTCGATCCCGGAACTCCGGGATCATGACCTGAGCCAAGGCAGTCGCTTAACCAACTGAGCCACCCAGGCGCCCCTCGGGTCTGATTTTTACCTATCTTCTAGAGCTCCACTGCCTCAACTTCTTGGGAACAAACTCCATCTTTCACTGAATCAATTCATTTGTGAGTTCCAACCCTTCCAGGTCCTAATGAAATCTATAGCATCATAAGATGAATGTCTTTAGGACTGTTAAATGGCACAAAATAATGCTGTTGGGCAGTTTGAGAGCTGGTCCCTCTTCCTGTCCACTGTCAATTGCTCTAAGCACAGTAACCCCTCCTGTTCACCCTGTAGACAAGTTTGCAAACAATTCTAATGTAAAAAAAAATGCCATGTGGAAACAAAAGTGGAAAAAACTTACCTGTTTCCTTATCCTCAGCTATGTGTTGCTATATTAATGAGGTGTATTCATATTAAAGGCAGCTATGAAATTTACCTGAGAACTGCTTTTTGCCTCATTTCCTTTCTTTTCTTCTAGCGTTAGATTTGCAAAATCCATTTCAGCAATACTGATATCACTGGTGCTTACTAATGTAAGCTCTGGTTCTTCCATTATACCATGGCCAGACTCTGTCTCCTATGCAATAAAATTCAAAAGGAAACCATACACTTAAAACATTAAAAATATAATCTATGTTACAGAGGAAGAACAATGGTGGTCCGTGAAAAGCACAAGGGTGCCTTCCTCCACCCTCAACACACTTTTAGAAATACTTCAGACTTTGGGGATGGGCAAAATAATTGTCTGAAAATAGCTATTGCAAGGGTTGTAAGCGGAAATGATTATGGGGCTACACAGATAGTGCAAATGCAGGTTGAGTGGGGGCTGTGCAGAACCTGGGAGTAACCTATATGAAAGGGAGCAGCAGTTGGTGGGGTGCAGCCAGATAGAGGCCACTGCTGCCAAACTACATTTTTGGAGGAAGTATCTTTAACTACTGAACAAGAATTTGCAAAACAAACAAAAAATCATCCCCAAAAGCTGCAAAATAAAACACATCTGTGGCCCACATGTCACTCTTGCTCTCAATATAATTTCTGTTCTATGTTTATCAGTAAAAGAAACAATACTAGAAGGTAAAAACCATATTTTGAAACCAAGCAGATCAAAGAGGCTGAAGCTCAGGCCAAGCCTTTGTAAAAGGGATGTGTCAACTGGGAGCACACCTTTTGTTGGAGATTTCCAATGATCACGAGATTGACTATCTCAAGAATATTAGCAAGTATGTTGGTTGCTTCGCTTGAATTTTGTTTCAAAAGACTTCTGGAAATGAATTTATTTACATACAACAGATTTCACTTACCCACATTGGAATAGAGCTCTGTAATGATCCAGAACTTAAAAAGAGCTCTGATTGTGCTAGGTGAGAAAGGTTTCTTAGGATTTTTGGAGTTTTTGCCTTAGTTGAATTCTTAGAATATTTTTCATTCTGAACAGAATATGGTTCCTGAACTGAAGTTCCCATCTCCACTGTTCTGACACAGGATTGAGAATCGATTTCCTCCACATGTGAATTTATATTTAAAACCCCACGGGTTTCATTTTTGTCTCCATCGAGTCCTCTTTCTGATAGTTCTTCAAAACCCAGTCTTTCTTTTCTGTCTTCTGGTTGGGCTTTTATTGAGCACTCACTAGAGGCAGACCCACACGGAGTGCTATACTGTAGATTTAAGGGATGAAATACATTAGCCTCATCAGAGGAACTGAAGACTGAATTCTGTAAATTTCCTACACAGAGATGAAAGTGAACACTTTTTTTCTTATTCTGTATTTCAGCCTGTTCAGAGTAGTTCTGATTTTCCATGCCTTGGGAAGAATCTCTTGCTTCAATGCTAAAAATACTTGGTAGATCAACATGTTGGCTCCCCTCCTGTGAAGAAAACTCTGGCAGAAGCTGTTGAAAAGATTGTTCAGATCCTATAAGAAATAAGTTAACCATAATTATATGTTGTAAAACCTGGATACAGACACAATCTCTAATAGTCTGACTAAATTGTAAGTAATGAAGTCAGATTACTTCCTACAATTTGAGGAGTAAAAGCTGATGTATATATACATGAATAGAAAACTAAAAGGATGGTCACAATGGTTTTCAAATAATTCTGCTCCCACCATGTATTTTCTCCTAGTCTAATAAAATATGGTTATTAGACATGATAAGGACGCTTCCCTAAGAGAATATTGATTTTAATGACAGAACTTAGACTAAAATGCGCATGTGTATCTCATATAAAAATATGTATGTGTGTGTATATATAAAATTTGTACAAGAAGTTTTAGAAGGATACTTAAAACTTAACTGTAAGGGTTGAGGTAAGGAAGTTGAACAAGAGGCAGAACTGTAAAAATGCAAACTGAGTAGTATTCTGTTATTGAAATGAATACACAGAGAAACAGAAGCTGTAACACTGGGAACAGGTTAAGGACAGGAATGGAGACATACCAAGAGCTGCTAGGCACAATTTTCAAGGAAAATGGATGTAAAGCAGGGAGAAGTATTTTCTAACTTAATCATACCTTCAGTCTTTTCTGTGGCAAATATCTGAGCTGCAGCATGAGCCAAAGGAGGGGCCGGTTGCTGGTTCGGGCTTGTGTTAGACGAATTCAGGCTGGTTCTCAGTGCTGGAAAGGAAACTGTACTTTTGGATCCTGCAAGAGCACGGTGGCTTTCACATGAAGAATCTGAGTTCTGACAGAAAACAACAAGGAAAGACTGAAATACTGATTATGTATTACCAATTGGATCAATAGTCATGTTCCTATGATACTACTCTTAATTACCACTTTACTTTCACACTAATACTTTTATTTAAACCTAATCCTTCCATTTCAGTCAATATGAAAGAGACTTAGAAAACAATTTGCAAATTAACCAGATAGTTCAGAATACAAGAGATTATTTTCTAAAGGGCAGGAACTATTATGTAGGACAGCCTGGGATGTCAGGGTACGGGAACAGAAAGACCGGGGTTTGAATCTCAGCTGGTTTACTATATAGGAAGAGGCTTTAAATTTTGTAAAATTAGTAATATAAAAAAAAACAATAAAAATATTCTTGAGTCTCTTATGTGTGATACTCATTAGCTGGAGATAAGTCTGACAGGACAAAATTCTAGTACAGCTGGTTTTCAATCTTGGTTCCACATTAGAATCGCTTGGGGAGCTCAAAAAACGTTTCTGATAATCTAAGCACTCCTAGAGATTCTGATTCAATTGGTCTGCGTACAGCCGGGCATTGGAAAAGCTTTCCACGTGATTCTAATCGGCAGCCAAGGAAAACCGCTATTCTATCCTCCCCCCCCCCCCCGCTGTTCTGTTCTAACAGAAGAAAAGATGAACTGTTTTTGGAAATTCACAGCAATGAAGCATCTACATTAATGTACCTGGTAAAAGTCTCTGCTGTCTTGAGAAATCCCAGAGTATGATGATGATATATCAAAATCTGGATGTGGTTCTAAGGGTTTAAATAGCTGACGATGCAAATTTGGAAAAGTGTGTTCCAACTCTGGAAAGTCAAGGTCAACTATTGCAATTTTGAGGAAAAAAGATAAAATTTAATTTTAGGTAACTGCACTTTAACAAAATCACTTCCATTTTTTTTTCATTGTCAGCAGACGCTTTCAAATTTTAAGGCCTATCATTACGTCCCACATACAAAAAATAAGGATACTCTCAATGACCAAAACCTTTGACCAAGTTTCCATTTTCACTAGCTCCAAAGTCCTATGAATTAGAAGAAGCCACTATGATCACTGCTTTGCTATAAACTCTGTTATTCTCACTTATTTCATTTTAGCATCAATGATTTAAAAAAAAGAAGAAAAGTTCCTGTACAGGGTGTTACTATGGGCTCGGCATTGTACTTCATGTGTATTATCTCATTTAACCTCCAACATCCCCTTTTTAACAGAAGATGAAGGAGTAAGCAGTGTGCTCATTGTCTCACAGCTAAGAAATGATCAAACCACGGACTCAAGGTCTGATCTTATTCTCAATATTGGCAATACTGCCTCAGCTGTTACAGCTAACTCTGCAATGATAAAGGAAGATCTGCTCATCTCGGCTACATGTTCTTCAGTCTAATTCATTCCAGATCTCCTCTCTCACTAAATGCCCTGTTTTCCATGTATCGGGTCATAACTGCTGCAGCAGGCCATAAAGACATGAAGCTCAAACCATCATTCCTTAAAACTAAAAGGATTAAAGGTTATATAAAAGCATTGTTCAAAATAATTTTACCCTCAAGTCTGTTTTTCAGTCATCAAATTTGCTTCATTTCTGTGCTTGCCTATCATCTGCTGCATGAGTGTCTTACCAGGTGTAAACTTTTCCACTACAGGCAACAGAGGTTGATGAACTTCCCGAGAGTCCTGCCTTTGATAAAGCACTTGTGATGAAGGAAGTGCAGAACTTAAAATATTTCTTTCCTCTTCTATACCGATGGTAGATTCTTGTTCCCTGGGGTCCAGCTCTGAAAATGACCCTAAAAATTGAGTTTAATGAAAATACTTAGTGGCTGGGCACTTCCTAAGAGACAAGTTTTGGTAGAGAGGCACAGCAATATACATGGATGAGGATCCAAGCAATTAAGAAATCTGCTCAGATAGTTTCCCACTGAATGGGAAAATGTGACAATAGCAGATAATTCTGAAAATGCTGGAGACCCACAGAGCATCCCTGTGGGTCTGCAGACGTGGGACTTCCAGTAATGTATAGAGTATCATACTGCCCATTATCCTCTCAGGCGTGAACAGTTTACTTCTGAGATTTAAAGAAACAATCCCTCTCAGCACACTGGGACAGGCTCTCAATGTTTGCTCTCACCACTGTACTGCCCTTGACTGATGTTGGTCTTTCAATTTATTTACAAACATTTTGATGTTATTACCTGGATCTGTAAGGCTCAGATCCGTGTTTTCATAGCTTAAAAAGCTCCCGGTAGAAACAGTTACTGATGATAATGGCTCATGATAAATCTCTTCTGTTTCAGCCTAAAAATGAAGAGGAACGTCAGACCACAATGCAGGAAGTAACAGCTAGAAAAAAACCCAAGTCAGCGACATTAGCAGTTATCAATTCTGAGCTCAGATCAAGTGTAGAAACCTTCATAGTTGTAAAGGTCAGCAGTAAAACCTTTTCATCATTGCTCAGAACTCATGAGTCTCATACACACACACACCTACCCCCTACCCCATCTCATTTATCAAGTCCTCAGTTATACACAGTCACCTTTACACACACACACACACACACACACACACACACACCCTCCAGACATAAGCCCTTATAAGCCCTTATTGTTCTAAGTTACTTTTGCTTCTCAGAACTAGAGAGATCATGCATCAGGTAGACTGGAAGGTCTTCTGATGCTCAGATTTGGCTATTTTCATCATTGATCCACTTTGGTAAGAGCAGATCTCAGAGAACACAGACTTCAGTATTTCACAACTTCTATAAACTAAAAGACACCATGAAACCAAACAGCTCCAACAATGGAGTACATATTAAGACACTACTAACATTGTCCGGGTTCACAGTTGGACTCAGATATGTATGTTCTTCCTCCACAGCATTGCTTAATATGGCATGATTCTCGGCCACAGCCTCCTCGACTTTGACTGAAACTGGAGGCAGAGGGGGTGTAGTTTAGATTATTACAAGTCAAATTCTTAGCACCAGAGAATATCATTTCTATTTTCCTACAGTTTTCTTTCATATTTTGCTTTGTAGAATTGTCTTATCTTAGACCAAAAAGAAGCAAAAACATTCATTTTATTATTCATTAAAAACATTTCCTAGTCAGCACAATATGCTTTCCCCTGGAACACTATACTTATTATTCTACGAAGAGAAAATTACCAGTATGATGGGAAATGCTTTTGTTATTAAGTGAAGCAAGAATATTCTATCATTAATACAGTAGGATCTAAAAGTTGAGAAAAATGCATAAAAAGAAAACAATTTAGGGGCACCTGGGTGGCTCAGTCAGTTAAGCGTCTGCCTTCGGCTCAGGTCATGATCTCAGGGTCCTGGGATCAAGCCCCACATCGGGCTCCCTGCTCAGCAGGAAGCCTGCTTCTCCCTCTCTTTCTGCCTGCCACTCCCCCTGCTTGTGCTCTCTCTACCTCTCTCTCTGTGTCAAATAAATAAATAAAATCTTTAAAAAAAAAAGATAATATATAAAAATTATTTGGTCTCAATAAGAATTCAGGTATTCTGAGTTAATTTTTCTCTTACTCTAAGAGCCAACATTTATGGGAAAGCTGGTCAAAGTGTATAGTTATCTGTGGTTCTGAAACAAAGTAAGATTAAAACTGTGCCACCAAATATATAAATTAAAAGTGTGTGTCTCATTATCACCATGATTTTATTAAGAGACATCATACACACTAAAAGTATGTTTCGTAAATGTTTTTGTAAGAAATGTTTTCTCAAAGACCCAGGACACACACATTAAAATGTATTATTTTGACCTAATTGATATAACCAATAAACTGTTACTTGGTTTCTTCTATCACACTAAAATTTTCAGTAAAGAAACTAAGATATGGTGAAATTTTACAGTAAGTTGTTATTTTTTCCTAGGCACCTCATTTCAAAAGCTAGTTGGGGAGATAAGTTAATCTGGAGTTTATCAATTCATAATCATATAACTATAACATACCAAGAAGATTCCCCCAGGGGGAAGATTTGGGTAGAGTAATAGGTAGAAAGTAAAAGTAAGAAAGGAACAAGGTCTTTTCTTTTAGAGAAATGTTGCAGAATTCAGTAGAGAGGTCCCTGGAAGAGCTGGAAGAGAAACAAGTATCACTGGTTTGGAAAGGACTCACTGATACAAGGGTCCCATTACTGAAAAGGGGAAGTAGCATCATGAAAGTGATGCCTTGAACAGAGTCATCTTCCCATGATACACAAGAATTTCCCGCTTTCCTTCAGAAGCGAAGCACCATTTCCCACCCTCCTACAAAAGCAAGGGGTACAGAGCTTGAAGTTAGTGATACCACCATAAAGCTACTAAGAAGTCAGGCTGAGGTGATGAGGATGTGAATAAAGAGGAAAGAAGGGACCAGAGAAGAAGTAACAAAGCTGGCACATTCTTTTCTACGACAGAAACAATATGAATGTAGGGATGATTATGAGAAAGAGAAAAGCAGCGCCCGAGAACCAGGAGCTGAACTGGCACAATCAGCGAGGCCTTAGTGCTCTCCTGCTAAGGTTGAACAATTTCACAGAATACCAACAGGAAAGGCTGCTCTGTGACTATGACGGATCAAGACAAAAATCAGGCCACCAGTACTCATGTCTCAACACAGACAAAACCAGGAGTATTCTCCAAACCACAAAATGACCAAGCATCTCCTTATTTTGGCCTGAATTAAGTGAGACAAAAAGTGTAATTTTATATATTTTTAATATGTCAAATATAATTAAGAACAATTTTTAAAAGATTATTTATTTATTTATTAGAGACAGAGAGAAAGAATCCCAAGCAGACGCTGTGCTAAGCACAGAGCTCGATGCAGGCCTTGATCCCAAGACCCTGAGATCATGACCTGAGACGAAACCAAGAGTCAGACGTTTAACCCACTGAGCCATCCAGGCGCCCCGAGAATGATGATTCATAATAAAAGCAAAAAAAATTTTAAAAATGATTTATAATAAAAGCTCATTATGATTTCAGAAAGCACCAAAAGTTATAAAGAAGGAAAATTCCTTTTTTTTTTTTTTTAATTGCTCCTTTTCCTACCACTCCTAAGCAACCACTTATTGCACTTCGGTGTTTTTCTTTCTTGTTTTTTTTTTTTTTTTTTAATATGAGTAACTGCTTCTTTACCAGTTACAGCTTTTATAAGCCTCACTCCATTATTCCCACCTCCTGGATAATTCCAATAATGTAACTGCCCCTGCTTCCTGGTAACATCCAATACTTATAAGCAGCGCCCCATTTCCTTGAAGCCTCCCCCAAATCACCTTATACAGGCCAAATCTTACAGACAGTTAAGTCCTTTCTAGTACCCATATGAGACACGTCCCAGTTCCCTGCCGTGAGCATTCTACCTCACTGCAACAAGTAAGAACACTCAGCTCTGTTCAACTACAGGTAAGTTCCTGCTCCTCTCTGGCCAGACGACACCAACAGGTAGAGTAAAAAGGAAGTACAGGTATCCACTGGCTAAATCTAAAAGAATGGTAATAGTTTTATTTTAAATTGTTGGCTCTCTTTCACCTCTCATTCTATTAAACTACAGTGACAGCTAAAATAAAAAGCAATCTGGTTAGAAAAGGTAACTGCTTAAAAGATACTCTGGAACTAATGCAGCAGTATGTACCAGAATTACGCTTTGTAGAGTAAGCAATATTACACATATGAAACAGTTTGTTATGTACTTGCAGAAATTCAAAAGTGAAAAAAAATTAATACTGGTTGTGTTTGGAAGGCAGGATTAAGTGATTTAAAGTTTTTTCCTTGTAACTCTCTTTTCCAAATTTTTTTTTTTTAAAGATTTTTTATTTATTTACTTGACAGAGAGAGAGAGAGAGAGAGATCATAAGTAGGTAGAGAGGCAAGCAGAGAGAGGGGGAAGCAGGCTCCCTGCTGAGCAGAGAGCTCGATGCGGGGCTCGATCCCAGGACCCTGAAATCATGACCTGAGCCGAACCCACTGAGCCACCCAGGCGCCCCATCTCTTTTCCAAATATTTTAAAGACAAAGCATGTCATTTAGAATGCCACAGAATATTTTAAAGATAATATTTAATAGTATTAAATTAAATATGGACTCTTACAAATTAAATTAAATATGGACTCTTAAATAAAAAAATCTGTAGAGGTTGCCAATGGTGAAAACCTCATACCCTCATATACTTCCTATTAGCATTTATATAGTAAAATAATTTAAAAGCAAAACTACTATTCTCTAAATAAACTTTACTCCCTCATTCAGCTTTTCTTTTTTTATAATTTTATTTATTTATTTATTTGACAGAGAGATCACAAGTAGGCAGAGAGGCAGGCAGAGGGAGAGGGGGAAGCAGGCTCCCTGCTGAGCAGAGAGCCCTATGTGGGGCTCGATCCCAGGACCCTGAGATCATGACCTGAGCCAAAGGCAGAGGCTTAACCCACTGAGCCACCCAGATGCCCCTCTCATTCAGCTTCTTGTGTAAAGAAATAATCTGTGCTTTTTGTAAAAAAGAAAATAAAAACCTATAATACATGAAAACATAAAATAGAAAGTGAAACCTAGCCTCCAACAAAGGTAAACCTATAGGAATACTTAGGTGATTATCATTCCAGACATTTTTCAATGTATAAAGACAGGTTTTACCCCCTTCATTTAACAAGTCCAGACGCACCAAAATGATTCTACTATCAACAGTCACTAAAGTTATTCACCATTTCTCATTACAAAGTACACTATTATGATCTTTTGTCCACATACACTTGTGCACAGCAAATCCACTGCCTATTCTCTCTCTCTCACCTGCTTCCTTGGCGTCCTCACCACAGACGTTCTCCTGGGCAATGGAGTAAAGACAACCAAATGCATCACAGTTCAATGGGCTCCCAAAGAAACTTTGTTCTCGGCTTATTGACACCCTTAGGGGGTCCCTGTCTTGATAAAAATCTTGTTTACCTGGGAGGAAGGAAAGATGGACTCATTAGATTTTCACTAACGTTTCTAGAGTTAGTAGTTAAAACAAAAATGCAATTTAGATTACAGGCAAAAATCTATATAGCAAGAAAATAACCACTTATCTTTCAAACAGGCCTTTAAATGATTTCACTTCGATTTGACTAACTTTTTAATGATAGTCTCACTTCCAACACCAGATAATAAATACTTCAGTATTGACTAATCACAGAAAAAAATGCCTGGAGAATTTACTAACCATTAATAGTATCAGAAGATATAGTCTGTGTTCATAAAGTAAAGTCAAAACAGCCCCAGCTAATCTGTGGTATAAGAAATTAAGGTAGAGGTTTACCGTGGAGAGAACAGAGACGAATTGGGAGAACACAAGGGGAGGGTTTGTGGAGTTCTCTAAGGTTCTAGTTCTTGACCCGAGTGGTGGCTACCTAGGAGTGATTATTACAGTGCTAATCACTAAAATAAACACTTAGGATTTGTGTACTTCTCTGAATGTTATACTTTGATACAAAAATAACAAACAAGTAAAGAAACAGAGGAGTGGGAGATACCCCAAAGTAGAAGCTAATCTACTGTGCACAACCCTAGAAAAACTTGGCAATTCAAGGCACCAAGTATTACATAAGGAAAGTGTCATCAGGGAATGGAAGACAGGGAGAATGTTTAGAAATATGTACTTGGAACAGATCCATCCCATCTCCTAAGATCCCTGTCCCTCAGCATCATCCCCACAGAAGACTAAAGGTTTATTCTCTGGAGAAACTGAATCCAATACACTCTGAAAGAGGGCTTGGCACCGAAAGGAAGCAACGGTGGAGAGAAGTGAGAGTGCCATAAGGTAATCAGGGGTATTCAAGTCTGCACCTCAACGAAGGTGCCCCGGGTCTGGCGTCATGATAGCAAGAGCCAGACCTGAATCAAGATTGGAAGATCTTAAAGAAACTAAACTCTGAACTGCCTCAAGGAAAAGAACTCCAGATACTAAATTGAGGGTACCCAGTGAGAAAACCCTTTTTTAATGAAGTTCAGCAGGAAACAAGGCCCCTGCTTACAGTTTCTAATTAGCCTTCAGCATCCTACTCAAATATGCAGGACATTAGAGAAACGCCTCTAAAAAATGAGAAACAACAAAAAAGGAACAAAAGAATTCAGACAAACGGAGAAAATACAAGAACCCAAACAAACAAAACACTATATATATTCAAAGCAGGTAATACATTGCATCCGTGAGACAACAACAGGATGATATGAAAAAAGAAGAAAAACAAAATAGCCAGGAAAAGAGCAAACGTTTAGAAACTGCAATTTGATAGTCAAAATGAAAATTCATAAGTTAGAAAAAAATATTGAGAAAATTCTTACGGAAAGAAAAACCAAAAGCAGAAGAAATGGGCTACAGAAGAAACTAGAGGATCAATATGGATGAGTGTCTCTCAACACAATTTATCACCTGCCTAAGGAGTCTGTGGCCATTATCTTTTGTTCTACACGCCTCCTACCACCATAAAGTTTTAATAACTACAGATACACTGCTGATCTTTTTTTTTTTTTTAAAGATTTTTATTTATTTATTTGACAGAGAGAGAGAGATCAGAGGCAGGCAGAGAGAGGGGGAAGCAGGCTCCCCGCTGAGCAGCCCGATGCGGGGCTCGATCCCAGGACCCTGAGATCATGACCTGAGCTGAAGGCAGAGGCTTTAACCCACTGAGCCACCCAGGTACCCCCACTGTTGATCTTTTTATGTACACCTGTGCTTTGGTACATAAAGAAAGTAAGACTTTTTCATCTCCCGAAGAGCCAATTCTTGTTCTATCTGGAAGCAGTAACACCCTTATTGAGAACACATGACAGAGCTCCCCCAACTTTAAGTGGAAGGTGTTTCACAAAGAAACTGGTGTGGTCTCACCTTCTATTAGAGGTATGTGATAGAAGTATTAGTGTTAGAAGACACATTCCACAGAAACTTTAAGCAAATTAAAAAAGGAGACAATACAAAAAAGTTTTATAACACTAATTGTCTTGGCAGTGAAAAACACTTATACATTAGCATAAAATGGTAATTTAGCTTAATTTTTCCTAAAATTCATTGCCAAGTCATGTGGTAAATATAAGAAGAAACTCATAAAAGACTTGAAAAGTGGCTGCCTCTGGTAAGCTTACAGGGTAAGCGGTAGGTTGGGGCAGGAAAAAATGCTGTTTCATGTTATAACCTTTTAGCACTATTTGCCTTTTAAAATCATTTGCCTGTAATATTTTGATTAAAAGTATGACCCAAAGAAGTGTGATAAAGGCTAAGATAAAAGCTCCAAAGGCCCATGAGAGGGAAACTTGATAGTTCAGGCCCAGTTTACAAGAGAAGGGCCCTTCGTCAGCACCCCCCGAAGGAGGAGCGAGATCACGAAGGGCCTGGCAGGTACAGCTGGAGACTCAAGACTCCATTCAGACTTATTCCTCCAATCGAACAGAAGCCCAGTGAAGAGTTTCAAACACAGAGATGCAGAGAGAGATGCCTCAGAATGTACCACGGGAAAATTAGAGTACAGCGAGACTGGAAACAGGGAGGCTTGGGACACTACAGTAGCCACTCAAGAGAGAAGTGAGAGGCTGCATTAGGAGTGGGAGTGGGAACAAGTGGACAGATAACTGAACTGAAAAAGGAGAACTGAGAACTGGTGATTTTTATTGGGCATCGGAGAGATAAAGACAAAGTCAGTGTTAAGATTTATATCTAAGTACTTGCCCCTGAAAAAAGAAGGCTCAAGGATAAGGAGGTGGTGGTGAAGGGTGAGTTATATGCTATATGGTTTTCCCGTTTAGATAAGATGACATTTTTGCAATTTCGAACATGACTCATTAAATCATAGGAATCAAAAGAAAAACAGAAAAACATAGGAATCAATGGTGAGAATTTCCCAGGGTGCACTCTAAATTAGGGAAAGCGCTAATTTCCAAACAGCTGTGATTTGCCAAAGAGTGCAAAATAGGAGAAAAGCTTTCAAAGCCAAGGAATAAATAAAATCATTATGTTACAATTTCCATAAGACAGAATAAGGAAGCAGAAAGGGGGACTGATTCTTAAGAGTTACTCTGAATCTCTACCTTCCTTCTCAATTCTTTCAATCAGAAACAAAGGTACAATATTTTATGGCTTAAGACCAAAGGTGCTGTTAATATTACATTCTACGTACTTTTCTAGTGACAAAGCCAATTTTCCCCCTTAGAAAAGGATGTGCTTTGATAAATTTGATCATTTAAGTCTGAATTCTAAAAATAATTATAAAATTCAAATAGGGCTATTTATTAAAGATCGCAGGGAGCACTTTTCTTAGATAACTGCATCTAGGAAGAAGTACAGAGAAGAAATATACTTGTAACTGTCCTTAAAACTAGGATTTTAAGCATAATAATTATCCTATAAAAAAATATAAGAAAACAGCAGTGAAGGTATTGAAGCAGAAAAGCAGCAAAGAAGAAAAGAAAATAGAGTTACTCCTAAAGAAATAGGTTTAGACGGCAGATATGAAAGGAAGCAGAGGGAAGAAAGAGTGTCAGAAGCAGAGGATACTGAAGAATTTTTGCCTACGGTAAAAAGATTTTCACCATATATGAGAAGAACTAGTTATCTAATGCCACATTCAAGTCCAAATTTTAAATACTGTTTATGTAAACCATTTTTTTCTTTCATGAATACTCACAGGCTATTTCTTCAAGACAGAATTTAGTATCGTGAAAAAAATGTAGAAAACTGGCAAACTATTAAAAAATCCTGTTTTATCAAATCATATTACCTAGTATAGACGTTGTGCCACTTGCTGGTGACTCTACCTCTGGTATAGCACTGAGTTCATGCTGGTTCAAGTCCAATTCACATTTCACTTTTGCTACAGGTGGCTTCGAGGATCTCCTGCCCGGTTCTTTGTCCAGATGCTCGCCTATCAAGTCAGTGACAAAGTTAGGCATAGTAGCAATCTGTTAACATACTACAAACTTTCCTTCAGCCAGCAGGTTGCTGGAGGCGAAAGCAAAGAATAATCAGGATAGTTACAATAAAAAAATGGAGTTATCGTACCACTTTGGTGGGCACCACTCTCTTCTGAAAGCAGCTGATTATCACCAGAGTTGCTCCTACTCGCAGGACTGATGCCTTCCTGATCGGCCCCTGCTAGGTCTTGGAGAAGAGGAAGCCACTCTCTGAGCTTCTGAGTTTCTGTACCACCTTCAGCTGTGGGCTTACTTATCTGAAAAAGTGGACAATTGAGGGTGGGGATGACACAAGATGAGGGATCATGTGAAGAATTCACCAGATGTGTATCACCCTTCTTAAATTAGAACCTCGACCAAATAGTTCCACCAATCACACTATGACAACTTTAGAGATTTAAAAAAATGCAAAATGCCTCTAAAATACAGAAAAGGTAAGACTTCCATTGAAAAGTACGACCTTTCACAGGGCTTGGACTTAAAAACTTAGCCTCCACTGTTGCGTTCAGTAGACATTACACTTGAGTACTCCTCCCTACTTTTCTTTCCCCATTACTTTTCCTTAAAATGACAACAACTCAAGTTCTACAAGAACCCAACTCAAGGGGCATCTGGGTGGCTCAGTGGGTTAAAGCCTCTGCCTTAGGCTCAGGTCATGATCTCAGGGTCCTGGGATCAAGCCCCACATGGGGCTCTCTGCTCGGCAGGGAGCCTGCTTCCCCCTCTCTCTCTGCCTGCTTCTCTGCCTACTTGTGATCTCTCTCTCTGTGTCAAATAAATGAATAAATAAAAAATATTAAAAAAAAAAAAAAAAGAACCCAACTCAAGCTTCTCTTGAATGTTAAAAAGGATTTATAGAATGCTATTTAGGCTAAATCATAGATTCAGGAAGTGGCCTTTTAAAACAAAATGGACAGATTCACATTCAGGAGAATGTACTCATCTCCCCTACAGAGAAACTATGAATGTTAACTTGACCGTGCCAGTCTTCTCACCAATCTAAGAAGATTGACTAAGATCTAACTACCCATCAGCCTAAAATCATGCCGGTTTTAGAAGAGATGGTGATATTGTCACTTAAGGAAAAAGGTGGTACTAATTTTGATCCAAATACAAATGTCAACAAAGTGCTATACAGAAAGCATAAGACTTGCTATTTGCATAGAAGAAATTCTGCTAATTATTTTGCAATTTATTTTTTTTAAAAAAGATCTTATTTATTTTTGCAAAGAGAGAGAGCTCACGAGTGGGAGGGGCAGAGGGAGAAGCAGACTCCCCACTGAACAGGAAGCCCGACAGGGGACTTGATCCCAGGATCCTGTGATCATGACCTGAGCTAAAGGCAGATGCTTAAACAACTGAACCACCCAGGTCCCTTGCAATTTAGTCTTATAGTAAGCTCAAAGCCCTTTATAATAAAACTTCAAACGACAATCTGCGTTTTTAATGGTGTTTGCATTTGGCTATGTCAAACTAAGGCTGAAATCAGCTGGGCTTTAAACTACTATTAACCTCGTAAATACCATGCAAGGTAGAATCAATTTTTATGTTTTAATTTCCACATTGTTTAAGGTAGAAAATTAAAACAGTTAAAGTCAAACCATTTATTCTCAATAACTGAGAATTTATTTAGGCCTGAGATTAAAAAAAATTTCTAGCTTGTCTGAGTTGGGTTACCTCCATCGATTTAATTTCTAGGTATTCAAGTTTAATACATACCTGACTATGTTTAAAGAAATCCCTCAAAGTCTCTTGATGTTTCTGTACCTGCTGCTGCAATGTTGTTTGTCTCTGTACAAGCAATTCTTCTTGGGCTTTATGGCTATAATGCAGAACTTTCTTTTGTAGATCCAGCTGCTTCTGAAGTCCTAGGTTATCTTGCTGAGTTAAGACAGGTTGTGAAAAACACACAAGTCTATCCTGAAGTCTGGGGATCATGGAATTGCTTGAGGGAGCTGCCTGTTCATTCTTTGATGAATACAATTCACCATGGTTTTTAGATTTAACTTCGGCAAAAGGCAGTGGAATAAATGGATGCTCTTTTTCTGTGGGTGAAAACAAAGAGGGAATAGCGTGCTCGGAAGATTCACTTTCCATCGATTTTGTTTGGCTGTTTAACAGCGGTTCTTCCTGGCCCTTCTCATTAGAACGCACCACTTCCCTCGGTAAGTCCAACCGTGCTGTCAAAATATCTTGTGGAGGCAGAACAGGCGGTGATGAACTCAAAAGTCTATCCTGGGATGCTGAGATCTCAGGATGACTTGAGGCAACAGTACCGTTACTTCTGGTTGTAAGAGACTTTTGGATTCTTTCAGAGTCAGCAACAGGCGGTGCTACCTGGGATAACGATGAAGAGCTAATCTGCTCAGAGGATACCCTGTTCTCCAATTTACTTAGTCTCTGCAAAAGTAATTCTTCTTGGATTTCCTGTCTTGATCGAATGGCTTTCCTCTGTAATTCTAACTGCTCTTGAAGTACTTTCAAATCACCATGGGGAAGCTGGACAAAATGCTCAGAAGATAACTTCTCCTCAACTTTATATTGTCTGGGCAAAACCGGGTCTTTCTGGGTTTTCTTGCCACATGGAAGGGAATTTCTCTGTGCATGTAAGTGTTCTTGCTGAAGTGCAATCAAGCGATCTTGTTCAGATAAAATAGGCTGTGATGAACCGAAAAGCCTATCAGGCAATCCTGGTATCTCAGGATGTCTTGAGGAAGCTGTATTATCACTCTTAGTTGAACAAGGTTCTTGGATTCTCCCAGATTCACTAAGAGGTACAGCAAATGAATGCTGTACAACCGGGGGTGGGAAGGAAGAGGGGCCAACTTGCTCAGGAGATATTCCTTGCTTCCACTCACTCTGTTTGTGCAAAAGTAATTCTTCCTGAGCTTCCTGTCTAGACTGAACGATAGCTTCTCTCTGTGTAGCTAACCTTTCTCCAAGCGCCTTCAAATTATCTTGTTGAGGCCGAAGAAGTTGTGATATCCTCAAAAGCCTATCCTGCAACTGTGGGATCTGGAGATGGCTTGAAAGACTTTTACTGTCACTCTCTGTTGAAGGAGGCTCCTGGGTCGTACCAGAGTCAGCAGAAGGTAACGAAGTAAATGAAGGCTGTCCTACCTGGGGTTCAAATGAGGAGTCCATTTGTTCCGAAGATACCTTTCCTTGGGTTTTCTGGCTAAAACGAAGGGCCGCCTTCTCTGTGTCCAGCCATTCTTGGTGTTCCTCCAAGTTATCTTGCAGAGGTAGTGCAGGCTGTGAAAAACCCAGAAGCCTTTCCTGAAATCTCAGGATCTTAGGATAGCTCAAGGGAACCATACCATCACCCTTGATCGACATGAACTCCTGGCGTCTTTCAGACTCAGCTACCTGGGACAGGGATAAAGAGGTGCCAGTCTGTTCAGAAGAAACTGTTTTTTCTAATTCATGTGGTTTGTGTACAAATTCCCGAGTCTCCTGTTCAGCACCAAGCATCACCCTGTGTGTGTGCGACTGTTCTTGAAGTGCTATCAAATTTTCTCGCCGTGGCAGGTCATGCTGTGGAAAACTACGTGGCTCATCCTGAAATGCTGGGATTACCTGGTGACTGGAGGGAATAACACTCTCCTTTTCAGATAAATAAAAGTTCTGAATTCTTCTAGGCTCAGTTTTAGCAGAAGTTTGTGAAGCAACTAAACACGGAGCGGCCGCTGGTGGAAGTGAAGAAGCCATCTGCCCCAACTTACTGTCTCCCAAATCCCTTTGTCTATGCAAAAGCAATTCTGCCTGGGCTTCCTGCCTGGCCTGAAGAGCATCCCTCTGTGTGGTCACCCGTTCTTGGAGCAACTGCAAACTATCATGCAAAGGGAGGAGCTGCTGTAAGAAACTCAAAGGCCCATCCCAAGATGTCTGGTTTTCAGACTGGCTTGAGAGAAGTCCCTTGGCACTCTCAGATGAATACTGCTGCTGGATCTTTCCAGAATGAGTGCCAGCAGAAGGCAGTGAAGTAAATGTATGCTGAGCTACCTGAGAAGGGAGAGAAAGGGGTGCAGTCTGTTCAGAGCATATTCTTCCATCCAGTTCACTCTGTTTATGTACACATGATACTTCCTGGGCTTCTCGCCTAGCCTGAAAGCTGTCCCTCTGAATATTTAACTGTTCTTGGAGAAATTTAAAATTATCTGGCTTTGATAAGACAGGCTGTGAAAAACTCAAAAGCTTATCCGGAAGTCGTGGGACCCCAAGATGGCCTGAGGGAACCGCAGTATCATCCCTGGTTGAAGATTTCTGGATTCTCCCCGATTCAGCTCTGGCAGAAGGCAGTGTAGCAAACGAATCCAGAGATACTAATGGAAGGGAGACAGAGAGGCCAGTTTGTCCTTCCAATTCTTTCTGTTTGTACAAAAGTAATCGTTCCTGAGCTTCCTGTCTTGATCGAAGAACTTCCTTCTGTAGGTCTAACTGTTCTTGGAGAGCCTTCAAATTACCCAGCTGGGCTATGATATTCTCTGAGGTTGGCAAAGACTCACCCTGCATTTGGCTGATTACAGAAGGACTTACAGAAACTGTACTTTTGCTCATGGCTGAAGAGGATTCCTGGATTTTTCCAGATTCAATTGTAGCAGGCAGAGAACTAAAAGCATGCTCAGCTGCCAGTGGTTGGAATGAAGAACGTTCAGTTAGCTTGG
>CM052884.1:32302732-32353055 GCA_028534135.1 Potos flavus
ATGGCATATTATTCTATTTGAATTATTTTATAATAACTACCACCATTACCACTGACATTTGCTGTGAGCCTATGAAATTCCAGGCACAATTCTAAGGGCTTTACTAAACTCATTTAATCCTCATAAAACAGACAAAAAAACAGAATTCAGAGATGTTCGGTAACTTGCCTGAGATGAACCAGCTACCAGCAAGCAGTGAAGAAGGGAGAAAATTCCTGGCAGACTGTGGAGTCTTACCTTCTTAACCACTACACATTCCGATTTATAGAAGAATGCGTTCAGTTTATGATTGCTTTTCACATTTTTTTCTATCGGTTTAAATCTTAGATGAGAATTACCGGTAATAATTCAATCAGTTATTTTAGTCATAATTTACTCCCAGTTTATAAAATCTAAAAATTTAAGGGAGGTCATGTATAATCAGTTAAAATTACACCAATGAACTTTAAGGCCTTTAATTCCCACAGAAATACGTAAAAACTCACTCTTCACGAGTGTTTGAAACATCCAAATGCATTAGTCAAATACAGAAGAAATGGTTTGACTTTGAAAATGAATCATTTTTATGCTATGTTTCAGGATAAACACTCACTGAATAAGCATGACAGAAGTGAAGCTAAAATTATAAAGCCAGTTTTCATTATACATATCATATGGCTCTATGATAATACTTTTTCAAAGCTCCCTGATAGCCAGGATCATGACTCTACCTTTGAATCAATACTCTGCAAAGCCAACAAGTGCTTTGCTCAGTAAATATTTAATAAATAGAATCCTAATTGGCAGAGCACAAATGTAATTCATTAAATGAGAAAAGCGATTAATTTCTTTTCAGGCCATTTCTGTCTGATTAAAATATTAAACTTTTAATAAACTCATCTTTACAAAAACTTTTAGAACAGCAATATACTATGAGAATTGCTTCACCCAACCTGAATTTGAAACAGGAAGTAAAAGCTGGGAAACTTGAAATGACACGAGTCAAAGACTGTTACTTTCACATTCTTCATACCTCTGTACTTAGAAACCATTTATACTAATCAGTTAGTGCTGTAGTCTATCAGACCATCTGTCTACCAGCAGCGGTCCCAGACAGAATTCTTACTTGAGCCAAATGGATCTTTTTCATTGCTTGGAAACCCCGCGCGTGAGCCTTTTCACACTGTTCCATTCTCTCCTGTGCTGCTTGTTTTTGTCGTTCTTCCAATCTTTTAGCTTCTTCTTCAGCAGCCAAATGAGGATCTGGCTAGCAGTCAATTAAGAACACTTTAGACAATTTTAAAAATTGTGAAATAAGGTGATAACTAAAAAACAACTTTAAAATCATGCTTTCCTATTGTATTTTTAAATGCCCACAATTACCAAGTGCATGTATATATGAAAAATATCAAATTGTTAGTGAAAGTTTGGCAAGTTGGTTCATTTTAAACCGGATGACACTATAACTCACCCACACAATTCTCCATGATTGTTTTGTTAAGAAATTCCAGTAAAACAGTGTTGTAAGCACTCACAAAGCCAGTAGTTAAGAAGCCACACACAGCAAAAGTCATTGAGGGAAGCACTAAGATTTGTCTTTGGTTTCTAGTCAACATCTGCTTCTTGATTTCAACCTCAGGAAGGCCAAATCACCAAACAACTACTTTAATATAATTTCTAGCTTCCCAAAACTTGTGCATAATCAATGATTACGTGATTGTGCAGTCAGCTATCATCTCACCAAGCTAACAAGAGCAAGTCAGCGGGCGAAGGGCACATAACCTGGATTTACTATTATGCCTGAATGTTCACTTTCAAATAGGTAAGCATTCCAAATGTAACTTAAGTAAACATCTTCTTATGTTATTTTATATGTCAAAATTCTTAGGTGAAATGATGATTATGAAGGCTATCATAGTTGATCCTCAACGTGGGTTGAAACTGTGCAAGTCCACTTATACATGGGTTTTTTCCAATAAATATATCAGAAAATATTTTGGAGATTTGCAACAATCTGAAAAAACTTACAGATGAATCATGCAGCCTGTAAATACTGAAAAATTAAGAAAAGTTAGGTATGTCATGAATGCATAAAATATATGTAAGGTACTAGTCTGGTTTATCATTTACAGCCATAAATACATAAAATCTCTTATAAAAAGTTAAAATTTATCAAAACTTACACACACAAGCACTTACAGACTGAACATGAAAGGCAGTCACGGTCGAGAGAAATGTAAACAAACATAAAGATTCAGTATTTAAGTCCTAACAGGATGTACTACAGTTAATTTTAGGCCACATCCTGTTGCTATCGCAGTAAGCACAAGTGTTGTATCTGCTTAAAACACTGTGTAACACTAATTATTTCTGCGTGAGCAATTCATCTCTCCAGTAAATTGCATATGGTGGTAAAAAGTGATATCTTGTGGTTCCTGTGTATTTTTCATGGTGTTTATATGAGTGCAATATCATCAACTTTGAATAACATCATGGGACCCATACAAAGTACCACTAGTGACACTGGAAGTGCTCCCAAGAAGCATTACTTGAGAAAGAACTGCAAAATGCAGGGTAGTAACCACAAAAGCAACTTAGCCACAGACTGAAGTTATTATTTCTATGTGATAGTAATATTGAAGTTGTAATAATAATTTATGATTTTAAACAAATCAAGATTTATTCTAATTTCTTAGAAGTTAATTCTACAGTGAGAATACTCATCTTAGGTCTTGATGAATAGTGATTTTAACAACTGCCATTAAGCAGTTAACCAAAATGTGCATTTGCTGCAATCTAAACCCCACGGGACAGCTATACTGAGGAAGTCTGTTTTCCCAGGAGCCAAATATATCCAACATGAAAAGAAATTAAAATCCAGTTACAAAGAAATAGCAATTTCAATAACCAGGATTATCATTTATCACTCATGAGACTGGCAACAATTTCTAAACCAAAACCATCCATACAAGGGAATGGAGAAGGGTATGATAAGACGACCATTCTCCTATGCTGCCAATACTTTTTACAAGGCAATTTAATGATCCATATCAAGTATCTGTATCAAACATTATATAGTTTGGAACCAACAATTTCTCTTCTAGGAGTCTACTCTAAACATACATCAGAGCTGTAGACAAAAATGTACAAGATTATGTTTGCCTTATTTACAGAAACAAAAAGAAATGAATAAAAGAACAATGGTTAAATCTATGATGAAATATTAAGTGCCTATAAAAAAATTATGTTTTGAAAAGTGTGTGTATGTTTATATATAAAGGCTATAATGAATTCATTAATGTATTAATCACATTACTTTTAGGTGATGGAACTGTAGTTGTTTTTCCTATAGTTTATGCTTATATGTATAGTTCCAAATTTTTCACAGAGAACATGTATAGATATAACTCACTTCAATGAACAGAGAAACAAAGTGAGGATTGTAAACAACCATAACTCAATCACCTGCTTTGTGTCCATCTCTCTGCTCACAAAAGTGCAAAGATGATGATAGGTGGATCTACCAGTTTTCACATTAGAAGTTCTCTTTAGTTCAATGTTCTGAAAAAGGAACGTAGACAACAGATTATTAGGTTAATAGTATTAATTTTCAATTAAAGCTGGACCCAATAAAAACAAGTAATTTTGTATTTAATCAGTTATCCTTATTCATTTTTCTCTACACGGGCAGTATTTTCATTACCTGGAATCTGGGTTTAAAAGCTAGAGCACACTAAGGCAAGACTAGGAACTCAGGGATGCTGTATACCACACCACAGCAGGAGGCACCTAGTGGTGAGCTGCTCCCCTATTACAGATTCTAAGTTTGATCACTTGGTTATGGTGCTGCATGCCCGGTGATGAGAAAGTTGTCTTTTCTTTTTTCAAACAGAAGTAGGACAATGAATAAATGTAGAAGGATGATAGATACCTGTCTGGTGCCGAAGTATCACCTCCCAGATTACTCGGTAATTGAAAAGAGAAAAATATATCTTTATGATAGAGATTTCTTGTAGTTACCACCATAACCAAATGAGACAAATACAGAATATGAGAAACTAGTCTATTCAAAAAGTCTGAACTAAAAAAAGCTGACTAGGGTTGCGTGAGATAATGTTCTATACCAAGAGAGAGAAAGACAAAACAAGCAGAAGCAATGGGTGAAGCCCAACTGGATCCTGGTTTAAAAAAGAAAGAAGTTGTAAAATAAAACAATTTAGGGACAACTGGAGATCTTGATTATGGACTGAATATTAAGTGGTATTAAGAAATCAATGTTGATTTCCTTAGTGTGATAAATCAATGATAATGATAAATGATAAATTTATCATAATGATAAATGATTGATAAATAAATCAATGTTAATTTCCTTAGTGTGATAACTGTGGTTGCATAAGAGAATGTCCTTATTCTTATAATAAGGAGTATAATGAAGTATTCAGGATGAAATGTCATCTCTACAATTTACATTCAAACATATACGTTTATACATGCAACTATTTGAAATCTATACACATGTATAGATGTAAACAACTATTCACTGTGTTTTCCTTTTAACTTCTCTGTATTTTGAAAATTTTAATAATAAAAAGTTGGGGAAAAAAGTACAACTACATAATTCATACTTGCACTTACACAGATGTTTTATTTGTTTTATATAAATATGTGACCTTGGCTTGACAGGTACATTAAGAATTAAAATAAGGTAATCAAAAGGCATCATGGATAAAACTGCTTGCCTTTTAACACCATACTGAAGGAGTGACTGAAATCTGACTCCCATTTGAATCTTGGATCAAATGTCAGCGTGGCAGATGGCTCCACATAAAAGCGGGAAGGCTGACAAAATGAAAGGCTTGGGGTGCCTGGGTGGCTCAGTGGGTTAAAGCCTCTGCCTTCAGCTCAGGTCATGATCTCAGGGTCCTGGGATTGAGCCCCGTATCGGCTCTCTGCTCAGCAGGGAGCCTGCTTCCCCCGCCCTCTCTGCCTACTTGTGATCTCTCTCTCTCTCTCTGTCTAAATAAATAAATAAATAAATAAATAAATAATCTTGCATTGGAGTTTAAAAAAAAAAAAAGCTTAAGAGGGCAATATCTTGTACTTATGCTGATCTTACATACATAAAATATACTTGTATATACAATGAAATCAGATATCCCTATATTTATGGGGTTTTTTTACTTCCATTTTTTAAATGGAATATGTAATTGTGAGACTCATCCAGATAGCCATTTCAGTAACTACAACAAGCTACTGTAAAACAAAAGAACCAATACCTTTTTTTTTTTTTTTTTTATTTATTTATTTATTTGACAGAGAGAGAGAGAGAGAGAGAGAGAGAAATCACAAGTAGGCAGAGAGGCAGGCAGAGAAAGAGAGGGAAGTAGGCTCCCCACCGAGCAGAGAGCCCGACGCAGGGCCTGATCCCAGGACCCTGAGATCACGACCCGAGCCGAAAGCAGAGGCTTTAACTCACTGAGCCACCCAGGCGCCCCAAGAACCAATACCTTTTAAAATTAATTTCCACTTTACTTAATGTCTTTTCAAAAATAAGCTCCAAATCACAAAAGTACACATATTACTCCCACAGAGAAACAGACTTCTCTCATCCACTTTATGTAATCTTGTGTAAATTTATCTGACCCTAACTTCTTAACCTGTAAAGTAATGACTATTTACCATACCAAAGTCTTGAATATGAAAAAGTCGATAGGGCAAATAATCTAGTTTCTTCCTCTATAAATAAAGGGCATTAAAAAAAAAAAAAAAAAGCAAACCACTTACAGTTTTTTAAAAATCAAAAACATGGTTTTTGAAACAACTAAAATAAATTAAAACAATTGGTGAAAAGTGAATAAAGACTGAATATTAGGTATCGGGAATATTAGTACTGTGCTTTTACAAAAAGTACTTACACATCAGAGATACATACTAAAGAATGGGTAAAATGATATCTAGGATTATTTTAAATTATTTTTAATACTCATGTGTTACCTGTAAGCTTAAAAATTAAGTTTAAACAAATGAAATTTTTAATTATTTTTAATACTCATGTGTTACCTGTAAGCTTAAAAATCAAGTTTAAACAAATGAAATTTTGACCTGCACTGATTTCTAATAGTAAAGAAGAAGTATTATAACCCAGTTCTTCTCAACACTCAAAGTAATTCACCTCAAAAAGAGTTGGAGGTGGTGGTGGCAGACTTGTAATTTTGGCCGATCTCTCTTTTTCCACAAGCAGTGCTTCCTTTCGAGCTGTTATATGCCTTGAAAAACAAGAGATGTCCTAAATTAATCTCTCAGGTATTATTAGAACACAACCCTCAGGGTCTAAAATATAAAAGCCACAGGATCTCAAGAAATCCTCCAGCCTGATCCCACAGGCTCAATATGCTCTTTTTTTTTTTTTTTTTTAAAGATTTTATTTATTTATTTGACAGAGAGAGATCACAAGCAGACAGAGAGGCAGGCAGAGAGAGGGGGAGAGCAGGCTCACCGCCGAGCAGAGAGCCCAATGCAGGGTTCGATCCCAGGACCCTGAGATCATGACCTGAGCCGAAGGCAGAGGCTTTAACCCACTGAGCCACCCAGGTTCCCCTCAATATGCTCTTTAATAAACTATCTATACACACTGGACACGTAAGAAAATATGTACCAAGTAAAAGAGGTGTATCTTTAAAGACATAAAGCCCTACAGTGAAACTGACCCAATAAACATCTAATGTTCCTTCATTTAGTATAGTGTAGAGTAAAAACCAGAAATGTTGATAAAGACGGGTCACTATAGAAAATGAGCACCATGGACTGGTAATAGGCGCCATCATCTTTACAACATGCAAAAATGAGTAAACTCATGTTCTTAACTACACTGATTTTTCTTTCTTTTTTTTTTTTTTTTTTTTTACATCAGAGGCAGACAGCTGGGGGACACACATTCCGAACTACCCATACATTGCTCCAGAAACTAAGTAATTGCTAAAGTCATTGGAGAAGAGAAAGTTCATGTGTTACTTTGTGCACCGAAGTAAACCACACCTCCACTGTGTTATTTTTTAAACCAAGTTTAACAGTTTAACAGACCAAGTTTAACAGACCAATATCCAAATGACTTATATTTAATATCCGCTCTAACAGTACCCAATATACTCTCTACTTCTAGCCATATCAAGTTTCAGTGGAAAATGTGATATTTCATTACTACTTTACCAGGTTTTTTGTTTCACTAGTTCTTCTTTTTTATTCTTTTGTAATTTCAGAGCTTCTTTATGCCTCATTTCTGCTTTTCTTCTTCTTTCTGCTGCCCGCCGTGCCAGAGCATTCAAATCAGGTTCCTAAAAATATATATTACTTAAAATGTTATGTTAAATAAGATTAAAATGACAAACAGAAGTAATATGGGTGGTTCTCTAGTCAGGGCAAAATTATGAAGGTATTCAAATGACCGAAGTTTGGGAAACTGCACTGAAGCTAATGGTGGCATAAATAACACTATAAAAATCAGATGTCGGGGTGCCTGGGTGGTTCAGTCGGTTAAGCGGCTGCTTTCAGCTCAGGTCATGATTCCAGGGTCCTGGGATCAAGCCCTGCATCGGGCTCCCTGCTCAGCAGAGAGCCTGCTTCTCTCTCTCCCTCTGCCTGCCGCTCTGCTTACTTGTGCTCTCTATCTCTCTGTCAAATAAATAAATAAAATCTTTAAAATAAAAAATAAATAAAATAAAATATACCAGCTGTCACAACCTAAGACTATTACTAAAAACACAGAGTAAACCCAGGGAGCAAGCACATATTTCATTGCCACATACTTTAAAGATACTTATTTCCCTCACTAATTGTTTGATATCAAAGAGCTGCCCTCTCTGGAACCAGGTTGTTTATTCTGTGCGACTATCTCCGGGACCACAATCTAGTCTTTTCCAACCATAACTCACAATAAACAAAACATGGTCAGGGAACAGTGTTAAAGTTCTACTTTGTCTTTCTGAAAGTCCTTAAAGAATTTTTACTATTTGTAAATGAAATACAAGTGTATAGACAACATTCAACTATCCATGTCTTAGAGGTGTGAAGAATCAAAATAAAATGGGAAATCTGAACACCTCAATGAATCTGTCCAAAATGCTTGAAACAAGCATTCAGATTCAGAAGGTTATTTTATTTACCCAGATGGTTAAGGACTGGAAGAAAATACTTCCACTTTAAACACCACATGAAGACAGATTTTACTTGACAGGACTCTTACTAGGAAATGCATCTACCAGCATTATTGTAATACATTAATACACCAAAAAGTTGAGGCAGGTCTGCCAGGGCAGCCCCAACATGGAGCACCCCGGGAACCTTGGCCTGCTCCAGTTTAGTCATCTTGCTAGTATGGCCCCAGCAGAGAGCACGTGAGACCCCTGGTCCATGCCCAAGCCCACTCTAGTTGTCCCATCAGGGTGGTCCCGCAGTGCAGCACATCTGGCCCCATTCCATGACTGTAGCAGCTCCAGCTGGCTAGCCAAAGCCACCAGCCACACTCAGTCTACACTGGGGACATTTCCTACATAAGACCACTCCCTCAAGACCAGGAGAGGGAGCTGTTCCACCTAATTTCCAGAAACAAACACAGAAAGTCAGACAAAATGAGGAGACAGAGGAATATGTTCCAAATGAAAGAACAAGGCAAAACCACAGAAAAAGAACTAAACAAAATGGAGATAGGCAATATACCTGGTAAAGAGTTAAAAGTAATGGTGAGAAAGACGCTCACCAGATTTGAGAGGATGAATTCATAGAGAACTTAGAGAGAAAGAAAAAAAAAAATCAGATTGAAGAATACAGTAACTGAAATGAAAAATACACTAGAGGGAATCAACAGTAAGTTAAAGGATGCAGAAGAATCAATCAGTGAGCTGCAAAACAGGGTAATGGGAAGCACTCAAGCTAAACAGCAAAAATAAAAAATAGTAATTAAAAAAAATGAGAATAGGTTAAGGGACCTAAGACACCATCAAGTGTAATAGCATTCACATTACAGGGATCCCAGAGGAGAATAAAGGGGCAGAAAATGTATTTGAAGAAACAATGGCTGAAAACTCTCCTAACCTGGGGAAGTAAACAGACTTCCAGGTCCAGGAAGCACAGAGAACACCTAATGACATTAAACCAAGGAGTCACACACCAAGACATATAATTAAAATGTCAACAATTAAATCATCACCATGAAACCAGCCTTACAAGTAATGTTAAAGGGACTTAAGTGGAAAACAAAAGGCCATAACTAGAAGTGAGAAAACTAGGAAAGGAAAAAAATCCCACTGTAAAAACGAATATATGGTAAAGGTAGTAAATCAAGAATTTATAAAGCTAGTATGAAGATTAAAAGATAAAAGTAGTAACATCAATTATACCTACAATAATTAGTTAGGGGACACATAAAAAGATGTAAAATACTACATCGCATACATAAAATGTGAAAGGAGGCAGTAAAAATGTAGTGCTTTTAGAATGTTTTCAAACTTAAGCAACCATCAACTTAATAGATTGCTATATACATAGGACACTACATATGAACCTGATAACCACAAACCAAAAACCTAAAATAGACACACAGAAAGAAATCCAAGCATTAACACTAAAGAAAGTCATCAAAACACAAAGGAAGAGAGCAAGAGAAGAGGAAAGGAACACAGAACTAGAAAAACCAGAAAACAACAAAATGGCAGTAAGTACGTACCTATCAATATAATTTGTAAATGTAAATGTAAATGAATGTAATGTAAATGTAAATGTAAATGTACTTTAAATGTAAATGAACTAACTGTTCCAATCAAATGAACTAAATGTTCCAGTCAAAAAGACGGGGTGAAGAATGGATAAAAACTATGACCCATCTACGTGCTGCCTACAAGAGACCAAATTCAGACCTAAAGACATACAGATTGAAAGTCAAGGGCTGGATAAAAATACTCCTTGCAAATGGAAGTTACACACACACACACACACAAATACATAAACAAATACACAAACAAAGCAAGCAAGCCAGCCAGCCAGGGCAACAATACCTGTATCAGACCAAAACAGACTTTAAAACAGACTATACCAACAGACGAAGAAAGGCACTACATAATAAAAAGGGATCAATCCAACAAGTGGCTGTACCAACTATAAATATCTAGGCACCTAACATAGGAACACCTAAATATATAAGGCAAATATTAACAGACACAAAGGGGAGAAAAGTGACAGTAATACAATAATAGTAGGGGACTTTAACAGCCACTTACATTCACGGATCATCCAGACAGATGGACTTAAAATACATGGAGATTACATTCCATCCGAAAAAAAACTGCAGAATACACATTCTTTTCAAGTGCACATGGAACATCCCTCAAGATAGATCACATGTTAGGCCACAAAATAGTCCCAATAAATTTAAGAAGTTAAATCATATCAACAGCTTTTCTGACCACAACAGTACGGAACTAGAAATCAATTACAAGAAAAAACACTGAGAGGCACCTGGGGGCTCAGTCCTTAAGCGTCTCCCTTTGGCTCAGGTCATGATCCCAGGGTCCTGGGATTGAGTCCTGCATCAGACTCCTTGCTCAACAGGAAGCCTGCTTCTCCCTCTCCTACTCCCTCTGTTTGTGTTCCCTCTCTCACTGTGTCTCTTTCTGTCAAATAAATAAAAAATAATATTTAAAAAAATCTTCAAGAAAAAAACTGACAAAAAAAACAAACACCAAACAAATGGAAAATAAATAACATGCTATTAAACAACAAATGGGTAACAAAGAAATCAAAGATATAAAAAAATACATAGAAACAAATGAAAATGGAAACAATGGTGCAAATTCTTCTTTGGGATGTAACAAAAGCAGTTCTAAGAGGGAAGTTTATAGCAGTAGAGACCTCTCTCAAGAAACAAGAAAAATCTCAAATAAGTAACCAAACTTACACCTAAAGGACTTAAAAAGCAAGCAGCAGCAAAGCCCAAAGTTAGTAAAAAGGAAGGAAATAAAGATCAGGGTGGAAATAAATCAAATAGAGATTTAAAAAATAAAACAATAAACAAGATCAATGAAATTAAGCTGTTTTTTTGAAAAGAGACATAATTGAGAAACATTTTGCCAGGCTCATCAAGAAAAAAAAAAGATCATTCAAATAAAATGTCTTAAGGAAGAAGAACAAAACTGGAGGCATCACACTTGCTGATTTCAACTGTATTACAAAGCTGTAGTAATCAAAACAGTATGGCACCAGCACAAAAACAGACATATAGATCAATGGAACAGAATAGAGAGCCCAGAAATAAACCCATGTTTATATGGTCAAGTAATCTGTGACAAAAGAGACAAGAATGGAGAAAAGACAGCCTCTTCAATAGTGTTGGAAAAACTGGACAGCTATATGCAAAAGAATAAAACTGGACCACTTTCTTACATCATACAAAAATTAACCCAAAATGGATTAAAGACCTAAGCATAAGACTTGAAACAATTAAATTACGAAAAGAAAACATAAGAAGAAATTTCTTGGAAATCAGCCTTAACATTTTTTTTTTCCGGATTTGTCTCCTCAGGCAAAGGAAAGAAAAGCAAAAATAAACAATTGGGACTACATCAAACTAAAAAGCTTTTTCACAATGAAGGAGAACATTAAAAAAAAAAACAAAAAAGCAACTTACTGAATGGGAGAAGGTATCTGCAAATGATATATCAGATAAGGCATTAATACACAAAATACATAAATAACTCATATAACTCAACAACAAAAATCAAATAATCCAATTTAAAAACGGGCAAAGTATCAGAATAGTTTTCCAAAGAAGACATTTGGCTGGCCAACAGAAACATGAAACATGAAAGATGCTTGACAACACTAATTAGAGGAATGCAAATCAAAATCACAATGAGATATCACCTCACACCAGTCAGAATGGCTAATATCAAAAAGAAATAAGTGTTGATGAGGATATAGAGAAAAGGGAATCCTTCTGCACTGCTGGTGGAAATGTAAATTGGTGCAGCCACTGTGGAAAATGGTACAGAGGTTCTTCAAAAAATAAAAATAAAAATACCAAAGATCTAGTAATTCTACTGCTGGGTATTTACCCAAAGAAAATGAAAACACTAATTTGAAAAGATATATGCACCCACATATTTTTAAAAAGATTTTATTTGTTTATTTGAGGGGCAAAGGGCTGAGAGCGGAGGGAGAAGCAGACTCCTCACTGAGCAGGAAGCCTGAAGAAGCAGAAGCGGGAAGCGGAGCTCGATCCCAGGATCCTGGGATCCTGACCTGAGCCGAAGGCAGACACTTAACCCACTGAGTCACCCAGGCGCCCCTGTACCCCCATGTTTGTAGCATTATTTACAATAGCCAAATTATGGAACCAGCCGAAATGTCCATCAATAGATATACAGATAAAGAAGATAAGGTGTATATATACAATGGAGTATCACTCAGTCATAAAAAAATAATAATAATAAGATCTTGCCATCTGTGACAGTATGGATGGAGTTTATAGGTAATGTGCTAAGTAAAATAATCCAGACAGAGAAAGACAAATTCCTTATGATTTCACTTGTAAAAAAAGAAAACAAATAAACAAACAAAAAACAGAAACCGACTAATTAACACAGAGAAAACTGGTGGTTGTCAAAGGTGAGCGGGCAGGGGATGGGTGAAACAGGTGAAGGGGATTAAGAGGTACAAACTTCTCACTATGAAATAAATAAGTCACGGGAATGGAAAGTACAGCATAGTGAATATAGTCAATATTATTGTAGTAACTTTGTTGACAGCTGGTAACTACATTTATCAGGATGAGCACTACATAATGTATGTAATTGCTGAATCACTATGTTATACACCTGAGATTAGTGTAATACTGAATTCAACTACACTTTAATTTAAAAAAATAATCGCAGAAAACATAAAGAATTTCAGGCAGGACAAAACTAATCCTATACATGCTTGTATACCACAAACAATTAACTTTTTACCAATACCATTACCAGATAGGTAGTCAAATAAGCATTCACTTACATTTTCTTTGGCATGTTGGTGTCCCTCTCCCATACTTCTTAAACTTGCCAAATATAACTTTTCCAAGTTCTTTATTTTCTGAGTTTGTGATTCTTTCCATTCTGTCCTTAGTTCCTCTGCCAAACGAGTTAATTGCTGATTTCTCCTCTGTTTTATATCTTCTCTTCTCTGTAAAGCGATACTCCTTTCTTGTTCTCGAACCTAAAGAATGCATATTTAACAGATTATATGAAAAGAGCCTTATTTAGGCTTTTTTTGGAAAGCTATTTGGAAATAGGAACTTAAATGAATTCTCCTCAGGTATATCAATTCTCCGGAACAGTCATATTAGATAAGGCCTACGTGAAGTGGAAAAATCAAACGATGTAAAAAAGTTAAAATCTCAAGACTACTTCTAAAGTTCTCTAACTTATTAGCTATTGTCTTCTCCTCCTCAACCCAAGCACTAATAGGACTACCACTATCATTTAAATAACTGGTAAGAGGTTAAAATGGTAAGGATGTTCAATAAAATGTATAGCCCAAGGGTGCCTGGGTGGCTCAGTTGGTTAATCGGTTAATCGGCTGTCTTTGGCTCAGGTCATGATCCTGGAGTCCCAGGATCAAGCCCCGGGTCAGGCTCCCTGCTCAGTGGGGAGTCTGCTTCGCCCTCTCCTTCTGACCCTCCCCCCACTTGGGTTCTCTCTCTCCCTCGCTCACTCTCTCAAATAAAATCTTAAAAAAAAATTAAAAAATAAAATTTATAGCCCAGAGAAGTATAGAGCCAGATGAGAAGTCCATATTTGTGGTACATCATCCCCAATTTTAGATAGAATGGCGCCTAAAACATGCTTCACAAGGGCTTAACTATCTTACTCTGAAAAGACTTCTAGAAAATAATCTACAACTTCTTAATAAATATTACAGCAGCTAATAATCTTTCCAGTAAGTCTTCTTCAAAGCCATTCTAGTCTTCCTACTCTAATCTTCATCAGTAACACACAGTTTGAAAAATGTTTAAAGAACCATTTTCCAGTAATTATCGAGTCAAATAATCCCTATCCTCAAACTCTTCTTCATCTGTTTACCATTTCAGCCTATTTTTTCAAATTTTCCTAAACTAGTTAGTACACAAGAACCAGGGCTCTTAAACAGCCAGAAAAGGGGTTTAAATGCAACATTCAGAACTCTCTACTGTAAAAAAAAAAAAACACTAATAATTTGAGGAAGACAAAGAATTTGAAACTTTGTTCCAGATTAATCTTACCTGCAGCAATCTTAGTTTTCGTCGTCTTTCATAATCTTCCTTTAAAATGTAAGCTTCCTCATTAGGACTCAATCTCAGTTTGCCAGCATTCCCTACCTTTCTTTTCATTTCCAGATACTTTAAAGTTTCTGAATCAAAAAAAAGAGAGAAAGAAAAATGTCTATTAAAACAGGGCAGCAAAGATCAGAACAACGTTTAAAATACATTTAATACTTGACATTTAAAGGACTACATATACACAAAATAATTTGGGCAAACTGAGTCCAACTTATATTTACAAATTGCAATTATGAACTTCACTTAAGTCAATGATTCTCAAATAGGGAGAAGGGGTTAAGTGGAGGGTGAATCAGAATTACTTGAAAAAGTTTTCGCCCCATGACAGCAGAGTGTTGTTTACCTAGAGTATCTGGGACCTGACTTCTGACTGGGATTTCCAGAGTTCACCTACATTAAATGTAAAAAAGCACAAAGACTTAAAAAAATGTTTTAGCGTAGAATAAATGTTTTCACCATTACAATTTTACACTTTAGAACTTTGAGAACTTGTTCATAACCAGCAGGACTGCTGTAATTGCAAAGGGCTCCCAGTCCCTAGTTTCAACTCCCAGTTTATTGTGTATAACTTGATGACCAAGTGTCACTGTATCATATGGAATCGCATCAACCCCTCAACAATTCTTTAATAATTACAATGGTGTGATTGTTTTAAATCAATGACATTTTAAAAATTTCTCTGAGAATGATTCTGTTGTTTGCATGAGTCAGGTGTTTAGGTTCTCAGATCTATTAATGCCACGGACATTCAGGTGTTCTCACTCTTCTCTCTGGATTATAACATGGATACTTACATCTTTCTGAAGCTAGCTGAAGCTCCACTTCTTCATGAAATGTCCTCTAGTAATTTTTGCTTCACCCACCCACCACCTCATTCCTGACCTGCCCACCCAGAATGCACATTATCTTTACACTTAATTTGGGGACCAATCTAATGTTGTCTTGGTATTACTTTGCTCTAGTTTTTCATCAATTACACTGTGACTTTTCTAGCTAGATTCCTAACAACTGAAGGACAGAGGTTATAGTTTTAATACTCAAATTAATTTAACAAATAACAACTACCAGGCAGTATTTCACATACTATGGATGGATACTGTTTTGGGCTACGAGGACTTACAAGTTATGTAATAGGGACAATCAGACTCTTTTGCCAAAAAGAAATCATTGCTTGCATTTGACAATCTTTTCCAGTAAGTAACAGTAGGTAAAGTGCTGTCTTCCTCATGTTATAAATGAAGAATCAAAGGCCTCTTATGTTAAAGGACTTGACCTAAGTGACAGGATCTACTGGCAGATCCAAAGAAAGAATCTGGTTTCCTTATTCCATATGGCTCCTAACTTTCTGATATGCTAAGACACGTGCAATGAGGAAATTTTTGTTTAAACTGGTATTTTTTGCTAGTGGGGATTGATGGACAAGGAAGGACTGAACAAAGAAGAAAAAATGAGCAAGATTAAATTCAGTCTTAATTTTTCTTAAGGTCTCTGAATTCATATTCAAACTATCAAAACTAATTCCTGATAAATCTCATAGACAAAGTATCATGGGAAAAAAAGACAAAAAAAGAGAACATACTGTAAAATTCCATTTATACGAAGTGCAAAAACAAGCAAGCAAGACTGATGACATGGGTTAAAACAAGGGGTCCCCTTTCTGTAGGTTAATGACTAGGAGAGGGCAGAAAGGAGCCTGCAGGGATGCTAAAGATGATCTGCACTTTGATCTATTAGGATTACACAGGTGTATACGTATGTAAAAATTCCTCAAATGATACACTTAAATTTGTGTGTTTTAAGTTTATACCTCAATAAAAAAGGGGAAAAAACCTGTTTTTTCAGATTGTTTTGAATATCTATCATCTCATTTGCTTGAGGATTATAAGGAAACATAGATTTGTTACTTTTACCTCCTGAGATGTGGTAGAATAATTTTTCTCTTGCATACAACTTTCCTAATTTTTTAAAACTTATTTGGAAATAATTTCAGACTTAGAATTCCCATACACTCTTTCCAAGCTTCTCTAAACATCGATCACGGCACAATGACCAAAACCAAGAAAGTGACACCAGCACAATACTTCTAACTAATCTACAGGCTTTATTCAAATTTTGTCAAGTATCCCACTCGTGTCCATTTTCTGAACCAGGACCCAATCCAAGGACAAATCACTGCTTTCGACTGTTGTGTTACTCTGGGTCCTCCAAGAAGCAAAGGACAAGATAGGATTAAACCCACGAAGATTTTTTTAGGAGAAATGCCTGTGTGAGGGAAAATGAGAGGGAGCTAGTAAAAACTGGAAGCATTCAGACTTCCACGCACACCTGACACTGAATGGAAGGGAAAGTTGAGTAGATGACTGACATGCAGTCTAAAGAAGATTCAGTGAGATGTCCAAGGAGTTAAAGGAAAGTCCCTTGTTTCTTAGGAAGAGGCCTGCCTGAATGCCCATGCCATATTCAGTTATTGGCCAGAAACAGCCCTTGGGAAGCATCCATGCAAATGGATTTCAGAAAATGGGAGCTGAAAGTCTGTGAATTACATTCTCACAGCTGTCGAAATTGTCACGTCTCCTTGGGCTCCTCTAATCTGGGACAGTTCTTCAGTCTGTGCCTTTCTTTTCAACCTCCTGACTTTTAAAAACTATTGGCCAGTTATTTTGTAGGATGTCCCTCAATTTGGATTTGCTTAATCTTTTCTTGTGGTTAGACTGAGATTACACATTTTTTGGCAAGAACACCACAGAAGTGAGAATGCATCCTTTCTCAGTGCATTAAATTATGTTAAGGTGTCTGAATACCACTGGTGATGTTAATTTTGATCCCTGGTTAGGTGGTGTCTACCAGATCTCTCCACTTTTCCTTTATAAGTATCTGGAGAGATAGTTGAGGCTATATATAAATATCATGTTCCTGATTATACCTTTGCTCCTTAGTATCCACTGATTGTTTAAAGCATTAACTATAGCATTTACCAAAAGGCATTTTCTATTTTCATTATTCCTTCTACACTTATCAATTGGAATCCTACTGTAAGGAAGAGCTTCCCCTGCTCCTTCTCTTATTAAACCATTTATCCAGATCAGTATGGATTTTTAAATTCTGTGTATTAATACTATCTAGTAACAGATGATATTAACTTATCTTCTAAGATTTTGTCCTGAGAATTAAATGGCACTTGGCATATTATAATCACAAAATACTGAACTTAGAAGATCTGTGTTCAATACTCATCACGACCATTTACAGCAGGAAGATACTGGCCAAGTCGTTTAAGTTACCGTGGTCTCGTTTTCTCAAACTATGTAATGGGAATCATAGCATCTACCCCAACAGGTTGTTTTGATGATTACGTGACTTAATGTGAAACTGCCAAATACTTTCTAAGTATTAAGGACTCAAACGTTCCCCACTGTTTTAAAAGCTCAGCTTGTGGCAGGACTAAATACCTGAGAAATTAAAGGTGAGAGACAGCAAAAAAAGAGCATGCTCGCTCTCTGCAAGAAACAATTCCAGGCAGTGCTCTTAAACGGCTCCCAGGTTTAGAGACAAGTTCGGGGAAAGGGTGGGTAGGACGCAGCGTGAAGCGCTTGCCGGAGCGGCCTCGGAGGCCCTCCCGGCCGCCCCGGGTTAGGAAGCCCAAGGACCCCGCGCGACCCCACCCGGGGAGGGCGCGCAACGCCACACGCGCCTAAGGCCCAGGAGCAGCCTCTCGAAGCAAGCAGCGGGTCTGCATCGGGACGCGCCTCCTTTCCCAGCACTCCTTACCGCCGCCAGCCCGACCCCAACCAGGGCCCCGGGCGCGCCGAGGCCTCAGAACCGCCGGCCGTGCTGCGTTCCAGACGCCGCGCCTTCACGGCATCCCCTCCCTGGGGAGCATACCCCCCAGCTCCTGGGCTTCGGGGGGCTGTGCACGCCCGGGCCGCGGGAAGCCGGCGTGTCCGTCACGCACCTGAAAACCAAGGGCCCGGAATCAGGAACCGCAGCTCAGACAGAGACCGCCCGGGCGCCCGCGGCCCACCAGCTTCCCAACAGCCGTTTGTGCGCCTGCGGGGCAGCCATCGCGAAGCTCCCGTCACTTCCGTCATTCAAACCGCCCGCCAATGGTGGGGCCAAGCGGCGGGAATCGGGCTAGTCCCGCCTCCCGCGAGGGCTGCTGGGACGGCCGCGCGGGGAAAAGCCCGCGCACACGCCAAACCCTACGTAGCGGTCCATTATTTCTCATACCCGCGGAGGCTCTAAGGTTTACTGCCTCTCTCTCCCCGTGCTCCCTTTACACGTCAGGAGACAGAGATCCAGAAAGGGGGAAATATTTGCCCAGAGCATTGAGGGTGACTTTAGTTTTAGGCCCGATTATGAAGATACCTCGGGATATGTATCCTTTTGCGCATTGACTGTACAATTCATTTGGTACTGTTATTCTGCAGTCAGTGTCTCATAGCGTTCATTAAGGGGCTCCAGCTCGTACAGCAGTGAACCATATTGTGACAGTCTATGCCTCCAGAGGTCTGATACATCTGCAACATGTCACAATTTACTATGAACTATAATCCGGGGATGAGTGCAAGTTCATATTTATTGAGCAACTATAATGTGCCAAGTACAGTCTGGTAGGTGCAGGGGAGACAACGGTAAAGGGATTATGACCCCTATTCTAGATTTTGTAGCCTGGAGGTAAAACATGGCAAGAATCAAAGAATTAGAATATGGGGAATGGAGAAGAGGGAAGTTGCTGACATGATGAGATTTGACTTCATAGTGGAGAAGAGGCCAGAGGGAATAAAGGCTGAAGACTGAAGGCAGGGAAACCAATTAGGATACTACTATAGGAAGTGAAAGATGATCGCAAACGAGGCCAAACATCAGAAATTGGTGGTTACCTGGCTATGGAAAGCAAAGGAGAGGGAGAAATCAACCATGATGCCTAAATTCTATATTTGGCAACTGAGTGGATGGGGTAACATCCTGCTAGAACTCAGGAAGAGGAGCAGGTTTGGGAGGGGGCAAGTAATGAGTTAAGCTTTGAAGAGTTTGAATATGAGCTGTTTATAGGTTATCTAGACAGAGGATGAATTGAAGAAATATTTAGGAGGCAAAACTAGTAATACCGACAAAGGATTGCATGTGAGGTTGAGGGAAAAGTTGAGAGTGAAATTAACCTCACAGACTACTAACAATGTTAAAGGTGGTGCTACCAACCAAGGGAGAAATCAGAAATGTAGTCAGTTAAGTGGGCAAGGTGATGAGCTCAGCTCTGGACATACTGAACTTTACTTGGGTGTGGAACATTTTGTGATGTGCAATAAGCGGATGACTACAGTGGTAGACAGCCCATGGAACTGGCCTGGCATTTAGACTTGGGTTTCATTTCCATATGAGTGACAACCAAAGCTATTGTAGATAAGATCACTTAGCGAGGATTTACATAGTGAGAAGAGCAATGAGCTAAGGACCAAACCCTAAGGGACATCAAAACTTAAAGGGAGTTAGAGAAAGGAACTGTCCAAGTACCTGAAGAGATAGTGTGACCCCACCTCAGCTTTGCAAACAACGGAAGATGAGTTAAGGGGAAATTCAGTTACTTGGCCAAAAGCACATGTAAGTGAAGGGTGGAACCAGGGCTAGAATTCCTGTCCTTATCCTAAATACTAGAATATTTCCTCCCTGCGTCTCTTCCCCATTTCCAGTTCACATTTATCTTGATGGACAATTGTATTCATTCTAAATACAGTCTTCAACATCCTCAACATAGACTCAGAGATACCCTCTTAGACCCAACAAAAGATATGCCCATTATTTCATTCTGCAGGCTAGGTTTAGTGTCCACCATGTTTTTCAAAAGCACCCTGCACCTTTCCCATCATGGCACTTATCAGTTCTTATTGAAATGAGCTATTTATGGGGCTATTGATTAGATCAGTTCCTCAAGAACCAGTCGTGCATTTTGTTCAGTTGCTGGCCATATAAATCTTCTTAAATGTTTGCTGAATGAATGATATGCTCCACTTCCCCAACCTGTATCCTGGGCAGAAATTCTACAGTTGGAGATTTTGAATTAAGGGTTCTGTTTTTAATGGAAGGCAGTAAGGAATCAAAGAAAGCTCAGTGGGCTTAGAGTCAGAACATCTGGTTTAGCACTCCAACTCTGAGATTTCTAGCTGTAGGACACTAAGCCAATGAGCCCTAGTTTCTGTTTTGGTTCTCTATTGTTGCCAGTCAAACCACACTAGAATGCCCACAATGGCTCACCCTTTATAGGAGGCAGTTTACTCTGGCTATCAGTTGAAAGCTCAACTAGAACTGTTGAATGAAATGCCTTCTTGTGGCCTTTCCTTGCGAGTTGACTTCTTACTAGCTGGATTTAAGAGGGAGTATCCTCAGTGTGAGCATTCGCAGAGAAAGAAAGTGGAAGGTGCAGAGACTTTTAAAGACGAAACTGATAAGCAGTTACAGTAAGTTCAGCCACATTTTGTTAAATATCATAGGGCGAACCCCCAGTTTCAGGTGAGGGGAAATAAACCTCATCTCTTAATGAAGAGAGTGAGAAAGAATTTGTGGCCATCTTTAATTCATCACCATTATTTTAGTACTACTTGATGTGCCCTCTTCGCAGGTGGTTGAATCATGAGAGCACTTTGTAAGCTACAAAGAGATGTAGCCATGTTACGTAATATAGCAGCTATGTTGTGTTTTCTCTCTAGTAACTTTCTCTCCTGATATAGTCCTAGCCCTCCAGGCCACATGACCTAAATTGGGCCAATCAGAATCTTTCACAGGAATTTTTCTTACTGGGGCTGGCAGGGATGAATTTTATCCTCTCTGGGCTAATCTTAAAATATGAAACTGAAGCTTCCCCAGCGAGATTCCCAACATGTGGTTCCCCACAAGGTAGTCTGAAAGAATGAGACTGACATTCATCACAAACAGAGAATCCTGTGTTCAAGTCCCTGGATCCAGGCAACTCTCCAGCTTACTGACAGATGCCATTAAATCCCTCTTTTTATTTAAACTGCTTTGAACAGGAGTTTCTTTTTCTTTTTGCAAATGGAAAGAGACTGTAGATTTATATTTAAATTATCATAGGCAAACAACGTCTGGGCATCTTGGCAAATAGTATCAAAGAATAGTTAAGATCTTGGACCTCCAGTCCAACTGCCTGGATTTAAATTCTTCCTTTAACAACTCGGACCTTGAGCTAGTTTCTGAACTTCCCCAAAAGCCAATTTCCTCATCTTTAAAAAGGCAGTTGTAAGGTTTAAAACTCTTAAGACGTGCCTGGCACAAAGCATGTGATAAATGCTAAGGTTTTTTTGGCTTTTATTTTTAATACATTTATTTCAGACCACAGGAGACAAAAACAAAAACAGAGCAAAAGCAAAAAACCCTTTTATATGTGTCCATTGGTGTTCTGGGTTTCATTTTTAATTAGGTCCTTTTATATTTTGTAGGCTTAGGGAGAGGTATGTACACTTACCTTCTTGAATATTGTTCCACCACTAGGAATGAATGTCGGTATGCAGGAATCAAGAGGAAGAGTTGCCCGACACAGTAATGACTTCAGTGTGACTGGTTACTGTGTAATGCTACCCCTCCTCAAAATCCAGCTGGAGCCTTTTAAGATTGGAGCTGTTTCCGACATGTCTCAGATGCTGAGAATTTCCCTGTTCTGAGTTCACATGAGTCTTTGTCCACATCCATCCAGTATGAGCGGCTGGCATTACAGGGGAGGTGGACAGGGGGAGGAGGGGCTCCCTCAGTAACTCCTGCAGTAAAATCCAGAAGAAAGAGAATCATAGAGGGTGCTTTTAGGCAAACAGGCTTGAGTGATGGAAGGTAGAGAGGGTCCACAGGGACCCGCCCCCCCCCCCCCAGCTGAATACAGACAGGCCCATCAGGACACCCACCTCAAAAATATCCACATTCCCTAACGGACCAATGGGCTACTTAGAACCAGGCACAGTTTCTACCAAAACAAGACAGAATTCCATACATTGCCATAACTCTTCATCGTCTCCTTTTAAAAACAGCCCCCACCCACTGCCTCTTTGCGGACAGTATATTCTCTGCTGTCCTGCCCACTGCTCCCTTGCGGGGATCCACAATGCTGGGATCCGCAATATTGGGATCCAATAAACATCTATCTCCTTTGTTCTTCCTCAAGTGAATTCTTTTACCTCCCGTGCCACCGACTTCCACCTGATTGTCACCCCACATTTGGGGGCCCCTTCTGATAGACGCCGCATTTAGACATCACAGGAATCCCTGCAAGAACAGAAATTATCAACCATCTGACCATCCCCCAGCTGCCCTCCCTTTCTCTGGCATAAACACCACCAGAGTTTAATAAGTGATAGTATCTCAATGGGATCATTTAGACCTGCCACCAGCAGTGAGATTAAGAGTGCCCAGCGGAAGAGGAAAGATGGGCTGGGAAAGGCATTCATTCATTCATTTATAAAGATGATTTATTTATTTATTTGTCCGAGAAAGGGCACAAACAGGGGGAGCAGCAGGCAGAGGGAGAAGCAGCCTCCCCACTGAGCAAGGAGCCCGATGTGGGACTCGATCCCGGGACTCTGGGATCATGACCCGAGCTGAAGGCAGCCACTTAACCGACTGAGCCACCCAGGCATCCCTGGGAAAGGCTTTTAAAAGCTATGACTATATATATATATATTTAAGGTGTGTGGGTAGTTCAGGGGTGGTGAGGAATTGGACCATTTATTTAAGGAGAGTGAGAAATGAGGGGAGAGTTAGAGAAATCGATTGGTTTTGTTTCATATTTAAAGTCTTTCTTTAGCACATTGCTAATATGTCATTTATTAATGTACTAATGTTTATTAAGCCATTAACGTGTAGACTGTGAGTTCCATACTTAAAAAGAGGGAGAAGTTTAAATGAAAAGTGGGGATGGGGGGGAGGAGATTATTTGCAACCCAGAAAAGCACATAGCAGTTGAGGGGGACTGGTGGTGTGGGGAGAGTTTTGCAGCTGGAAGAAGGAGATGTGGGTTTGAACATCTGCTTGACAAACAGTTTATCTGTCTGAGACCCAGTCTTCATCTATAAAACAGGGACATAAATACCAAGCATTTATTGGGCACTCTGTGGGCCAGGAACGTTAGTACCCATCCTACCTTAAAGAACAGTTGTAAAGATCACATTTTTAAAAAGTTAAGTTGTCAATATCAATAACTGGAAAAAATGATACTCCAGGGGCACCCAGGTGGCTCAGTCGGTTAAGCATCTGCCTTTGGCTCATGATCTCAGGGTCCTGGGATCGAGCCTAGCCTTGGAGTGGAGTCCCCATGTTGGGGCTCCCTGGGGAGTCTGCTTCTCCTTCTCCCTCTGCTCCCCCCCACTCATGCCCTCTCTCTCTCTCTCTCTCAAATAAATAAAATCTTTAAAAAAAAATCATACTATAGTTTGGCCACCAGCACAGGCTTGGGGCAGGCAACTTTCACACTAAGGTTTCTTTGTCACTGCTATTCGGCCTGCTTTAACTGATCTAGGTCTGATTCAAAGGGATCAGCACTCCTGGGTCAGAGTTCCCTTCATCCAAAATCATTTCCATTTACCTGTGAACATAACAGTTATCCACACGCTTGCTTCCGAAATTGTGGCCCAAAGATCAGAAGCATCGGCATCAGCTGGGAGCTTGTTAGAATGCAGACTGTCAGGATAAACCCCAGATCGGCGGCATCAGAACTTAGCTCTGATACTTACTAATTTAGGAAATCAGTCATTCTGAGATTCTCATTTTACGAAGAGGAAACCAAGGCTCAGAGAGGTCACATCCTAGGAAGAGAGCACGACGGAGTTCCAAATGAGGACTTTTATTCCAAAGCCAAACACCTAAGCTTGATGCTATTTTTTTGAATCAATGGATCCATTGATGGTACTTCCTAACGGACATCGGATTATGGCAGAATCCTCGGTGCCCATCTCGTATTTCCAGATCTTACATCAGGATTACATTACCTATTGCTGTCCAAAGTCATTCTTAGCGGGAAATTTTGTCTCTGGACTTCCTCCCTCTCGGCTGGCTTTCTCCATGCACCTGCTCCAGGCCTCCTTCGCTCATCCCTGGGTGTGGTTCTCTCCAGCTACGTCCCTACATTTTTACCATCAGCCTTTTTGCCTTCGCCTCCTCGTGCTGGGCGTTTGAGCCTTATCTCTACCTGGAACATTATCTTCCCTCTCTCAAATTTTTAACACCTTTCAACGTTGGTTTGCGAGGGCTCCCTTAACAAAGGACCACAAACTGAGAGGTTTAAGCAACAGAAACTTCTCGTCTCACAGTGCTGGAGGTTGGAAGCCTGAGATAAGGTGTCAGTGGGGGCCTGTTTCCTCTGAAGTGAAGGATCTGTTCCAAGCTAGCTTCTGGTAGCTTCTGGCAGTTTCTTAGCTTGTGGAAGCATCACCCCGCTCTCTGCCTTCAGCTTCACATAGTGTCCTCCCTGTGTGTGTGTGTCTATGTCCAAATTTCCCCTTTTTATAAGGATACCATTCAAGGACACCATATTGGTTCAGGGGCCTACCCTACCTTCAATATGTCCTCATCTTAACCAATTATGTTGCAATGACCCTATTCCAAGCAAGGTCACATTTTGAGGTATTGGGGTGTTAGGACTTCAACACATGAATTCTTTTTTCTTAAAGATTTATTTATTTATTTTGGGGGCAAGGGACAGAGGGAGAGACAGACAGACAGACACTCTCAAGCAGAGTCCCTACTGAGTGTGGAGCCCGACTCGAGGCTCGATCTCATGACCCTGAGATCATGATCTGAGCTGAAACCAAGAGTCGGATGCTCAACCAACTGAGCCGCCCAGGCGCCCCAACATATGGATTCTTGAGGGGCATGGCTCAACCCAGAGCACTTCCTCTTGAAGCTAGTTCAAGGATGCAAAATACACGAAACAACTTCATAGGCTCACAACTCAGGATTTCACAGCATGTAATCATAATATTAAAGATGTATGAAGAGTGTGGGATTTCTTGCTCCTTACTAGTGTGGAACCAATGTTGTATGACTCTCAGGGTTTCTCCACTCTTCCTAGCTTCTGTGTTGCGTGCTTATACTATGAGCATCTAACCCTAACCTCAGGGTGTCAAGACAAGGATCTGCTTGATAAATAGCAGGATACAAATGCCCTTCCCTTTATTTCCACTCATCTACAATCTACCCATCTTTCAAGGTTATGATAGTCTCAAACAATCTAATACCTACCATTTTATTGAGCCCTTAAGTTGCCTGGGGTTACATGGCTCAAGTCACAAGGCTGGGTTCTACTACTGGAATTTCCCCCAAATCTTCTAATAGAGATCTACTCATCCTACACTCTCTCTCCTCAACTCTTACAAGAGCCTAAGGACTTTGTAATCTAGCCCCTGATGTCATCAAGCCACCAGGCCTGGTCAGAAGAAGGGTACATGCCCCCTTTCCGGCCCCCATCTTCAACACTAGTCACAACATACCACATTTAGGGGGACTTAAGGTAGTAAACAAAACCATTACATGACCTATGGTTCACCAAGTATTTCCCTGAGAGCATGCATGAATGCAGACCAACATGGTAAGAGAGACTCCCCCTTCGGGCTGGGGAGTTTTGCATTCCTTTCTTTCAAGATTTATTTCCAGAGTTATGACATCAACTTCTGCGAGGTATTACTCCTAGACAGACAATTGCAATTTTTGAGGGAACAGAGGAAACATTTTCGGGAATCATGTCTTCTGCTTTTCACCCTTTGACTAGCTAGCAGCCCCATTTATGGTTCACCTGTATGGATGTTTCCCATGGACTTTCCTGCCCCTCTTCGTATGAAATCTCCTTCCTCTGGCTCTTTTTATTCAAGCTAAAGTGTTCTCAGGCAGACCACTCCTTGAAGGCATAGGCACAGATTTGTATATTAAGAGGGCCCTGGGACACCTCGGTGGCTCAATCAGTTAAGTGTCTGCCTTCGGGTCAGGTCATGATCCCAGGGTCCTGGGATCGAGTCCTGCATCAGGGTTCCTGCTCCATGGGGAGCCTGCTTCTCCCTCCGCCTCTGCTTCCTTCTCCCTTTCTGTCTTTCATGAATAAATAAATAAAATATTAAAAAAAATAAGAGGGCCTTACAAAGCCTTAACACAGAGTGCCTGGGTGTCTCAGTCGGTTAAGGGTCTGCCTCTAGCTCAGGTCATGATCCCAGAGTCCTGGGATCAAGTCCCACATCTGACTCTCTGCTTGGCGGGGAGTCTGCTTCTCCCTCTACCCCTCCCCCCTACTTGTGTGCTCTCTCTCTCTCTCAAATAAATAAATAAAATCTTAAAAAAAAAAAAAACAATCCTTAACACAAGGAGGTGGTGATCAATGGGCCAATTTTGGGCACTTCCCCGCATTTACATGGTAGTGGCAGGACCAGGAGTGGGAGATGAGGCAAACACCTGGGATTTTTCTGTTTTAACTCCAACAGGGTGGGGGGTGGGGTGAGATTATTATATCTGCCACTAGAGGGCGCATTTGTCAAATTTTGAAATGTTTGCGGGCAATGGAGAAGCTATGGGAATTTTTGTCTTGCTTTCGCAAATCCCCCCACCCACCCAACCCCCTCCCACTCCCGGCATCAGGCAAGAGGAGAGACCAGGGTCACCAGAAAGAGGAAGAAACAAAGGTAGTGCCAGTGTTATTGATAAGAGTGGGTCCCCGGTCATCTTCTCCAAGTGTGTAGAGCGTAGTGGGCCCATCCTAGGGAAGCAAACAGCACGCCAGCTAGTCACAGCCTCGTATACTCTCCACATGCCCACACGCCCAGATGCAGGCACTGTACTAGGCGGTTTACCTACATTATCTTCTTTGGTCCTCACAACAGCCTCCTGAGGCGAAATTTTTTAAGCCATTATTTTACAAGTGCAGAAACAGGCTTATTAAGTTAAGAATATTGCTCAAAACTCAGTGGCTAATAAATGATAGACTTGGGATTTGAATTGATGTCTGTGGGGGAGGTGAAATGGGAAAAGGAAAAGTCTTGAAATGACCTGAAATTAAACAGTAAATCACCATTCAAAGCCTCTAAGAGGGCTTCCGGGCAGGGCACTTTCTTTTTTTTTTGAAGATTTTATTTATTTATTTATTTGACCGAGAGAGAGACTGTGAGAGAGGGAACACAAGCATGGGGAGAGGGAGAGGGAGAAGCAGGTTCCCCGCTGAGCAGGGAGCCCGATGCGGGGCTTGATACCAGGACCCCGGGATCATGACCTGAGCCAAGCGGAAGGCAGATGCTCAACGACTGAGCCACCCAGGCGCCCCAGAGCACTTTCTGTCTTATGGTAACAGCTCTAAGCAGAGAAAATACCATTAAGCAAATTATACGTGTTCTTTGTAAAAAAAAAAAAAGAAAGAAAGAAAAAGAAAAGATCAACACAGAACATCTAAAGAACAAGGCAAAAACAACCTTCAAATCTTACCATCGACATAAAACACTTTTAATTATTTTTAGTCAGGATACTACTATACTGGTTTTTTAAAAATTGTGGGTATGTTATCATGTAGAGAAATACAGGATCTCCACTATCAATATTAACGATTGTGTTTTATTCTATTGTACTTCAATCCCTTAAATCATTTATCCAGTTCCTATTGATAAGCTTTTCATTAATTTCCGATTTTTTTGTTGCCATTATAAACAATTCGATAACTTCTATCCAAGGGATACTCAATTTTGTTAATTGGATCCCATCTTATATCCCTAAATTCCTTTGTCTTTTCTTCCTTTCAGCCATACCACTCCTTTCGCAACCAGATAGCAGATAATAGTGCTATCTTTTAAAAAATATCTCCCACGATGTCACTCCACCTCCAGCTACAGCACGTTTTCTTTCTTTACCTAGACCTCTTGAATTCTTTATAACTTGCCAGGCTCACTTTTTATTCCCCCTGCTTTCTCTTGAATCCACTCCAATCAGGTTTTCCTTCACAAAGAGCTCTTATCAAGGTCACCAGTTCGTAACCCAATGATCCGTCCTCCATTTTTATTTTTCTCGCAATATTTGACATACTGACCATTCCTATCTTTCTTGGAATTCTTCACTGGCCTTCCAGTAAACCACTTTCTTGGGTTTTCTCCTATTTTACTGACCACTGCCCTTCACTGGCCATGGTCACCTTTGCTCCAAATTTTGGAGCAACCCTATGTTCCCATCTCAGACCTCTTCTCTGTCTACATTCATTCCTCAGGTGATCTCCTCTGGTCTCAGGACCAAATACTATCTATATGCCCAGACCTCTCCCTGAACTCTGGGTTCCTAGTCCAACTGCGTACCTGACATCTTTACTGTGATGTCTCATAGACACCTCAAACTTGTTGAGTTGAAACCCCTTCATTTCTCTGACTTCATTTCATCCAATTCCTCCTTCTACAGGCTTTCCCAGCTCAATGAATATCATACTTTTCAGCCCCAAACCCTGGACATCCTTGACTCCTTTATTTCTCTTACAGTGCACATCTTTCAGGAAATCCTGGCAGCTCTACCTCCGAAACATCTAGAATTCAACCACCTTCACTCACCTCCACTGTCCTCTCTCCCATCATATTTCAGCTAGCCTATTATAATTACAGCCTAAGTCTTCATGCTTATGCTCTTGCCCACTTCCACCAGCGGGTAGAGAGAGTCTTTACAAACTCAGGTCGTTGACCCATCACTGCTCTGCTCAAATTCACCGATAGCAGAACCCCAGGGACCTTACCATGGCCGACAAGGCCTTGGGTGGTCTTGGAGCTCTGTCCTCTTGGGTTCCATGTCTTTATCCTTCCCTCACTCTGCTCCGGTCTCACTGGCCTCCTCGCTGTCCTGCCTTTGCTTCTACCCTTTGCTCTATCTGGAATCATCTTTCTGCAGGTATCCCTACACTCTGCTTCTCTACTTTCGTCAAGTCTCTGCTCAATGACTCCTTGTGAGAGAGGCCATTCTAATCACCCTGTTAGGAGTGGTACATTCCATTCTCTATCACCCTTATTTATTTATTTATTTATTTTTGCCCTGTTTTATTTTTCCTACCATTATCACCATTATCACCACCACCCACCCACCCACACACACACCAAACACACACACACCAAACATGCACGCGATTTATTTATTTGTCATCTGTCTCCCATGACTACAATGTATGCTCCTTGAAGGCAGGCATTCTGTCTGTTTTCTTTTTGGTTATGCCTCGAACTTCTAATCTAATGTCTGACAAATATAAGGGCTCAATACATATCTGCTGAATGAATAAATATTCATCTTCTAGTGCAATAATCTCCTTAGGGTCCATTTCTGGGAGTGGGATTACTGACTCAAAGGGTATGAATATTAAAGACACATTTGACACATTTTGTCATTATTTGACTCCTTTGACCAATTTATATTCCCATCAACAGAGGACTTGACAGTGTCATTGACTCAAGGCCCATTAAAAAGGGATTTGTCAATACTTTTCATCTTTCGTAATCTCATGGGGAAAATATTTTCTCTTCACCTGCATTCTGGGATTATTTGCATATTTTAGGTATAGATTTATTGACCATTTGTACATGCATTGTTTGTGTGAATTCCCAAATTATGTTCTTTATCTACATTCCTATTATGGCTATCTCCCTTACTGATTGGTTTTTTTGTTTATCAAATCTTTTTGGCATTGCCAATATTTTCCAGGTTTTTTTTCCCAGTTTTTAATTTGTTTTTCATCCTTATTTTAGGTGTTTTTGACAAAAAGACATTAATGATATATTATGCAGTCAAATTTATTCATTTTCCCTGGTGGTTTTTGATTTCTCCAATAAGAATAAAGTTATGTGATGAATATTTGAATACTGAGCTTGCTCGGGCTTTCTGGGTAATGTTTACCAAGGGTATTCTTTGCTTGCGGATAAATTTCTTGCCAAAGTATTAGGAATCCAGGTAGAAGGAGGTGATGGGCTCTATCCGACTCCTCAAACACGTAGTCCCAGGAATCTGCGGAGCAGGAACTCTGTACCAAGGCAAAATGCCATGAAACTAGTTCCCGGGGAACTTCACGGAAGGATGAGCTGACACAGCTGTTAGACATTTATGCGTAAAGCAGGTGCCAGAAAGAGGACTTCGTGCAACTCCTGGAAGCCGTACACTCATTGTTTTTGCTCCAAGGAGAGACACGCAAATGAGCATCAGTACACAGTTCTGGAGAATCGGAAAGGTTTACCCTGACAGCTTTCCCAGATCGCAGAGCCGTGTAATCACCAGCTAATTCCCTTCCTGTCGGCAGGGTTTGGCTGACATATATCTCCCTACAACGTGGGGCTAAACTGATGCTCGGGGCAAGTGTCTTCCCATCCACCCTCGCCTCATGTGCATTAGCCACAAAAGATGTCCTCGGGAGCAGGAACAACCCTTTCGGTGCCCATATAAATGATGAATTAACTCAAGCTAATGTGAGTGAGGATCCGTCTTCCTGTCCATGGTGCCCCAGATGTGCTAAGGCGTGCAGATATATTTCTTCCTCTCTGGCCCTCAGGGCTGCCAGGATGGGGCCCGGGTGGCCTGAGGCCCCAAACACTACTCCCTGAAGTACCATCCATGCGCTGGCAGTGTGGACATCATCTGGAAGCTTGTTCCAAATGCAGCATTTCAAGCCTCACCTGAGAATCTGTATTTTTGCAAGGTGCCTGGGTGATTGCCTGCCCGTTTAACTTTCACAAGCCGTGCCCGAGACAATTGATCTGGGCTGGAACGATCCCATCCTTGAATGATCCCATGCCGTGCATAACTACTACCAATATATGCTCCTCGATCGTGAAAACCTTTGGAGAGCACCGACGATTATAATCGGAGCTGGAAAGAATGTCAACTAATGGTGCCGTTGATTTTCTTATTTTCTGGAAAAGTATGGACTCTAGTCAGCACTTGCTCTGGTTGGCTTTGTCCTCATCTCTCATTGCTTCTTTCCAATGGGACGGTAGGACTATCTCATCTTGGGACATCTCCCTCCAATGTTTTGGTACCATAAAGCAGGGTTTGGCAGATTTTGCACTGGAATCACTGGGTGGGTGGAGGAGTCTTGTTAAAATGCAGATTCTTATTCGGTATGAAGCTCAGAGATCCCGCATTTCAAGGACGCTTCCCGGTGACGCTGATAGTGCTGGTCCGTGGACCACACTTTGAGTAGCAAGGTTATAGAGTGTATCCAGTTGATTTTCATAACAAGCTTATGAGGTAGGGGGGCTAGACGTTACCTCCACTGTTTACAGATGAGGTATTTGAGGAGAATGGAGCTAAATACCGTGTCTAAGATCCCACAGCTATTAAGTGATGGAGTTGGATCCCCTGTGGTATTTGCCTCTTGTTGACTCTTTCTTCCTTTGTACTTTAAGGGACAGAAAGAAACTGAGGGGCACCTGGTTAAGCGGCTGCCTTCGGCTCAGGTCATGATCTCCAGGTCCTGGGATCAAGCCCCACATTCGGCTCCCAGCTCAGCAGGGAGTCTGCTTCTCCCTCTGCCTCTGCCTCTGCCTCTCCCTCTGCTTGTGCTCTGTCTCTCTCTTAAATGAAAAAATAAAATCTTAATTAAAAAAAAAAAGAAAGGAACTGAGACTGCCCTATAATGAATTTCTAGAACAGCCTAGGAACTATGACCAATGTTTCCTCTTTTCTTTATTCATGGCCACGACTCAGGAACTACACTTTAGATTGGCATCATAGTGTCTTAGTCCGTTTGGACTGCTGTAACAAAATACCATAGAAAGGATGGCTTCTAAACAACAGAAACTTATTTCTGGACGCTGGGAAATTCAGAGAGAGGCACCAGAGGATCTGGTGTCTGGGAAGGGCCCTCTTTCTGGTTCCTAGATGGTTGTCTTGTCGCTGTATCTTCCCATGGTGGGTGGGGCCAAGGAGCTCTCTGGAGTCGCTTTTGTAGGGGGCACTAATCCTATTGATGAGGGCTCCACCCATATGACCTGATCACCTCCCAAAGGCCCAATTCCGGATATAATCCCCTTGGAATTAGAATTTTTAATGTATAAATTTGGGGGAAGACACACACATTCAATCTATAGCAATAGTGAGTAAGCGTTTTGTACCAGGGGACCATTTTGACCTTCTCTTAGTGGACACAAAATAAATTTTATCAAAGAGAGTTATAACTTAAAAAATTTTTTTTTCCAAGAGAGAGTGCATTTGCAAGCTAGGGGAGGGGCAGGGGAGTGAAGGAGAGAGAGAATCCCAAGCAGGCTTCATGTTCAGCATGGATCTCATGACCCCAAGATCACGACCTGAACTGAAATCAAAAACCAAGAGTCGGATGCTCAACTCACTGAGCCACCCAGATGCCCCGAAGATATTTACAACTTTAGATCCAGTGTTTCTCAATCCTGGCTCACTCGCTGCCTTCTAAAAACATAGATTCCTAGGCTCTGCCATAAAGATACTGAATCTGAGTTTTTGGAGATGGGAGCCCAGGCATCTGCATGGTTTTAAAATCACCACTGGTGATTATAATAGATAATCAGGATTTTTTTTTTAAACACTGCTTTATCTTTTCATCCTTTCCCAGTGAATTCTTGTATAGTTCCCTCCCATTCCCATCCACAGAGGATCTCTTTCAAGCCCCCCAGTGGATGCCTAAAGCCATAGATGGTACTGAAACTTGTGTATACTGTATTTTTTCCTGTACATACATACCTAGGAGAAAGTTTAATTTATAAATTGGGGAGATTAAAGTTTATAATAAGTTTATATAAAGAAATAAAATTTAATTTATAAATTGGGGAGATTGGTAGGAGATTAACAACAGTAAGTAATCAAAACAAAATTATAACACTATACTGGAATACAAGTTATGTGATGCGGTCTCTCTCTCTCAAAGTATCTTACCAGACGATACTCACCCTTCTTCTCGTGATGATGTGCAGCGATAACGAGCCCACATGGGGAGAGGAAGCGAGGTGAAGGATGCAGGCACTGTGACCTAATGTTAGGCAGCTCTTGACTTTCTGAGGACAAGTCAGAAGAGGAGGGTCACCCACTGTCAGACCGCGGGTGACCGCAGGTATCTGAAACCCCAGAAAGTGAAACAATGAATAAGAGGGGATGACTGTCACGAAATAGTTAACATGTATTCAGGATTTACTCTGGCGATTACTCAAAGTGTGGACAGGGGACCAGCCACATTGGCTTTGCTGGGGAGCTTGCTAGAAAAAGTCAGAATCTCAAGCTCCAAACCACATTAACTGAATCAGAATTTGCATTTTAGAAAGATCCCTGGGTGATTCCTAGGCAGGTGGAGTTGGAGAAGTCCTGCTTTACGTGCATAATCCCCTTTCATCTTATCTTTCCAACACAGTGTGGGGTAGTTTTTCGGATGTCTGGGCATTGGGGTCTAAGGAGGTTAAGTAAGGTGCCTAAGGTCACATAGCTAGGAACAATTCAAACTGGATCCCATCTAACTCTAGAACCCAGACTCTTAACAGATACACTGGTGATTTTCACAATTTTATATGCCAAAGATTTTCCTAGGATACTTTCTTTTTTTTTTTAAAGATTTTATTTACTTATTTGACACACACACACAGAGAAAGAGAGAGCATAAGCAAGGGGAGTGGCAGGCAGAAGGAGAGGGACAAGCAGACTCCCCGCTGAGCAGGGAGCCTGATGTGGGGCTTGATCTCAGGATGCTGGGATCATGACCTGAGCCAAAGGCAGACACTTAACGACTGAGCCACCAGGCGCCCCAAAGATTTTCCTAGGATACTTATTAAGAATACGGATTCCTGTACTTCCTTCTCTGAAATTCTGGTCCAGCCCATCTAGGTAGGGCCCGAAAATCAGCATTTAAATCCACCCATCCCAGGGATTTCGAGGCATGCAGTCACACCGAACACAATTTACAGAGCATTGCACTTTACTTTCTGGATGTGCTTTTGGGGAGAGAACTACCTTGTAGTTCCAAAGCACTTCAAAACAAGGGCTTGGCCGCTGATAATAAAGATATTTCCCACCTAGATGGACCCAGATCCCTGGAAGCCTCTGGAACCCCTCCCGAGCTTTGGGAGAGATCGAGGAAGAGTTCCACTACGGCTGCTCTGGTGTGACAAAGCAAGGCTTTGCTAGGAGACCAGACAGACACTGAGGCCCGGTAAGATCTGGGATCTATTTAAGAACCAAACCAAAAGCTTATTTTTCACAATCTACAAAATTGAACACAGGCAAGGATGTTGATTACCTTTTTAAATTTTTATTACGATTTCATGTATAATTTAGATCACTGGATGGCTGTAATTCCTGCTAATAAATTGTGTACACTCCGAACATAATAAAAATCAGCCAGCACAGCAGAATCAACTGCTGAACCCTTGGGACATGGCAGAGTCAAAGAACAATGGACAAGAACTAGTCACAAAGTTGCAGAAGCTCTACCCTCTAATTTTAACAGAATATGTTTTTTCTTTAAAGAGTAGTTTATAGTCCACTCTCCACTTCTTTTTTTTATAAATATTTTTGATGACTCCATCTTATTCTTTTTTTTTTTTAAGATTTTTTATTTATTTGGGAGTGAGAGAGAGCACGAGCTGGGGCTTGGGTTGGGGAGTAGGAGAGGGAGAAGCAGACTCCCCACTGAGCAGGGAGCCCAACCCGGGTCTTGATTCCAGGACCCTGGGACCCTGAGGGTAGGAGGGAAATACCGAAATACATCATTTTAACACATTCACTTAGTGAAGGAAATGCCTCCTTAAAAGATGTCTTCTTGGAACTTATCTGTTATCAATAAGGAGGAAATGCAGGGCTTGGAAAATGTGGTAACAGCGAGCAGCCCCTATTTTGGGAATGCCTCCTTACTCAGTGTCAGACACACCACCAACGAGTCTCCAACTAGTCACCCCAGATTTAAAAGGAGTGGGAGCCCCAGGAGCGAAGGGGGGGTTCCCAAGGTAAAACTGGGGGAATGTGGTATCAAGATGTATGTTTGTCACATCCTACAGCAGCGATCTTCTGACCTTGCCTCCTTATTTTCATGGTTGAGAAAGTGATAAAGAGAAGAAAGGAAAACCTATACACCAAGAAAACTTGACATCGAAAGTAACACCACGGGGCGCCTGGGTGGCTCAGTGGTTAAAGCCTCTGCCTTTGGCTTGGGTCATGATCTCAGGGTCCTGGGATCGAGCCCCAAATTGGGTTCTCTGCTCAGTGGGGAGCTTGCTTCCCCCTCTCTCTCTGCCTGCCTCTCTGCCTACTGTGATCTCTCTCTGTCAAATAAATAAATAAAATCTTAAAAAAAAAAAAAAAGAAAAGAAAAGAAACCCAAGCCTGCAAGAGACCCAGGGAAACAGATGAAATCTAGGGATTCAGAATGTCACATGCTGTTCCCCAGGCACTGAATCATCTTCATAGAATGCATGAGTATGTTTCTTTTCCCTGGCTGATGGGTCTGTCTTCCTTTTCTGAATATCACGGTGTGCTGGGGCTGGAGCCAAGTCTGGCAGTCTGTCTAGTAGACTGTCTAAAGTTTCTATAAGTGGTAGAAGTCCAAGGAGGTGCGAATCCGTTACACTACAGTAACAAATAAGACTCCCAAACCTCAATATTTACGGTAACAAATGTTTGTTTCTCACTTCTGTATCCTACGGGGGTCCGCTGCCGCCCCATCCCACACCTCTATCCTGGGACTAGGTTGATGGAATTGCCTCTCTCTGGACTTTTTCCTGTCATTGAGACAGAGGGAAATGTTTCTAGGGTCACTCCTGCCCACTCTTCATAGGCTAAGTGAGCCCATAGCTACTCTGGAATTCCACAGGGCAGGCTTTTACAATCCTCTTTCAGGGAGAAGAATCAGAATATTAGGTGATGAGTAAACCAAATCTATCGCAAGGAGCAAAGAGTTCTGAAAATCAAATTTGGGATCTAAATTCAGAGGTCAAGTGCAGTTGATGAGATTAAGGCCAGAATTGGGAGAGAAGACCAATGAGGCTAGAATCCACCAGAACTGGAGGAGCACAGGGATTTGGAGCAAAGGTGGGGTCAAGGGTGATTGCCATGGATACCCTGGGTCGTTTGTGTCCACTGACCAGTGACTGGCTGTGACACCAGGAAGCTGGCTGACTTAAAGGCTTACAAATGTTCAGACATGGGGGACAGAAGCCATTAGGATCCATCAGGGAAGTGTAAGTGATTCATTTTGTGTTTACTTGGATCAGTGCTATCTCTTTAGCTCTCCAGACGCTGATCACCATGGGGGAAACTGAGGCAGCATGCTACACCAGTAAATGGTTCTAGAACACTTTCCATGCCTACAGCCTTAGAGGATCTTTTTTAGAAACCTGAATGCTTTTTTTTTTTTAATTTTTTTTTATTTATTCGACAGAGAGGAGAGAGATCACAAGTTGGCAGAGAGGCAGGCAGAGAGAGAGGGGGAAGCAGGCTCCCTGTTGAGCAGAGAGCCCGATGTGGGGCTCGATCCCAGGACCCTGAGATCATGACCTGAGCTGAAGGCAGAGGCTTTAACCCACTGAGCCACCCAGGCGCCCGCTTTTTTTTTTTTTTTTAAAGATTACTTATATTGAACAAAAGCCTTCTAACTCACTTTAAATGACTTTTGATAAAACGATGGTACAGTTAGGCAAGCCTTGCAGATAATTACTGGTCTGTGATAAGTAATGATTTACAACGAGCAACAGTCAGGGCTGTTAAATTAGCTTTGTTTGTTTTCCCATGATCTGAAGCAATATCAAGCTAGACTCTGTTGCAAAGAGGAAAAAGGAAATAATTGGCCCAAGAAGGGAGTCAGATCAGGAAAAAGGGACACAGGATCCAGTTCTTCTTTTAGACCTTGAGAAAAAGTGTAGAGTGAATTCAGTTCAGCACTCTCTGCATACTTCTGTTTAGTGCTCACCTCACTAGTTTGGGACTTTTCCCTCCTGTGAGGCATCCAGAGCCCTCTTGCACCCCACTAGTCAGGTCTGCCTCTCAAGACAGGGTGTCAGCCCCCCCAATTCTCTCTCTTCTCCATTATCAAAATTACCATTCAATTCCCTTGGTTGAGAAATTTAAGAGCATCAGCTGCGAATCTGAGGCTAGACTAATTCAGACTAAAGTGCAAGAGACTAGCAAATATGTTAATGTTTTCTTTTTTTTTTTTTTTAGGATTTTATTTATTTATTTGAGAGAGATTGAGGAAGAAAGGGCACCAGCAGGGGGAGTGGGAGAGAGAGAGAAGCAGGCTCCCCACCGAGCAGGGGCTTGATCCCAGGACCCTGAGATCATGACCTGAGCCCAAGGCAGCCACTTAACTACTGAGCCGAAGGATGTTAACTTTTTCTAGGAATATTTCCATTTCAAAGCTTCCCAAGGACAATGCTTCAGCTATGCAAACACTGCCCTAGGAGTGGAATACGAGGCAATGTGGCTTGCCAGGGGGGTGCCTTTTTTGATAGGAGGACTTTTCTGGATTATTCCCAGTCCCTTCTAAACAACCTGGGTTTATTGTACCCTCTAGGATTTGTTAGCACCTAGCTTGACACACAATTCTGGCAGCCCGGAAGCCAATGGCTTCTGCATAACACAGGGCCATTTTCAGCAAGATAGTGCGAGTTCCAAGTGTCTGTGCCTGCCTGGTCAAGAAAAAACTAGTAATTAGGGGCTGCCTGGGTGGCTCCGTTGGTTGGGCGTCCGCCTTCAGCTCAGGTCATAGTCCTAGGGTCCTGGGATCGAGCCCCATGTAGGGCTCTCCGCTCGGTAGGGAGATGGCTTCTCCCTCTCTCTCTGTCTGCCGCTTTGCCTGCTTGTGCCCTCTCTCTCTCTCTGTGTCAAATAGATAAATAAAATCTTAAAAAAAAAACTGGTAATTATATAATGCTGTACATATTATCAGGCTCCATGATGAGAAAATCATGAACTCCCAAGCACTTTCACACGGATTAACATAGTCAATACTCAAAAGGTCTATGGTGGGCAGGGCAGGTCTGTTACCCCCCATTTTAAGAAAGTGGAAACCGAGATTTGGAGACATTGAGTGACTTATCCAAGGTCACACAGCTATCTTCCCATACCTGTTCCGGGGCTTTTCCTCTGAGTAGTGCTGCTCCTTCTGCGGCTAGCCCTGGACTGTTGGCACTTGGAGTTTGGATGGGCAGGGCAAAAAATGCAAGATGGTGGGGATGATGTCACCCATCAAAGCCCCCCCCCCCAGAGCCATGTCTGGCCCCAGCCAGAATCTGGCCAGCATTTTGCTGCAGGGATGAGGGGGGCGGGCTATTTTCTATATTGGCATTCTGCATCTGTGTGCGTATTGATTGCTTTCTCAAAGGGTTCCATTTGCCTTTTAATTATGTTGCTAATCTTCATCCCAGTCCTTTGAGGATTTTTATCCTTGTTCTATGGAGGTGCAGGTTTCCAGGGTTACCAGAAATCCATAGACTGAAGCCTTTCTCCGGCTTCCTTATAAAGGTCCTGATCGGTGAAAGTCTTACTATTTGTCATCTTTATTTTCTGGATGCTGTGTCTCCCATAACTTCTCCTTCTCACTTCTAATTGCAGTCTCTCTGTGAAGAACAATTCCTGAGAAGAAGCTGCTTGGAACCCAAGAGGATGCAAAATGAATTACAGACACCATGTCCTCAACGACGGTTAAAAAAACCAACCAACCCCCAACCAGGCCAGTGTCGTGAGGTGGAAAGCGCTCTGCTGTCAGAATCAGCAGATCTGGGACAGTCTCGGCTTGTCAGTCAGTAACTGTGTGGTCCTGACCGAGGTCCTGACCGTCTGAGACTCAGTTGCTTCACCTGTGAGTTAGGAAAACAATGGCCACATTGGTCTGCGAGGATTTGGGGAGACACTTCTGTCAGGCAGGGCCTCTCAGATTTTGTGTCATAGGGATCACATGTGGGAAATGCAGGTTAAACGTCGATTCAGAGTCTCTAAGTCTGAGGTGTGGGGTCTGAGATTATGATTTGTTGTTGTTGTTGTTTTTAAGATTTTAATTTATTTGCCAGAGAGAGAGCGTGAGCACAAGCAGGGGGAGCAGCAGGCAGAGGGAGAAGCAGGCTCCCTGCTGAGCAAGGAGCCCGATGTGGGACTCTATCCCAGGACCCCAGGATCATGATCTGAGCTGAAGGCAGACGCTTAACCGACTGAGCCACCCAGGCGTCCCGAGATTCTGATTTCTACCAAATTCCCAAGTGATGGGACCTCGATCGAGTACCACTGTCTCAAAAAATGTTGGAAGAACGTGCAGTGCCAACTCCTCAATTCATCTTCCTTGATATTGAAGACCCTCCACAAAGCTGTGTTGAAATGGGACATTTATTGTTTTTTCTTTTTTTTTATTGTTTTTTCTTATTACGGAAGTAATGAGGGGTATTTTTGTGGACACAAGGCTCACTCACATCTCAACACGTCTCTTGGCTGACATTTAAAGTGAGTCGCCGTGCCGGAGGCTAAAGATTTGAAAATATCCCAGCATCCTACCACACAGGCAGCGAAATTAAACTCAACACCCAGGGCCTGTGTGATTATGATAGTGAACTTTCCGATCTACCTCGAAGACCTGTTGGTGGGGGAGTATTGTGGGAGCTGGAGGAAGGCAAATTTGGGAAGCAGAAACCATGTTGTAAAAAAGAAAGTCCCACCAACTCTTCATATATATCAGATAAATTGTCGTTTGGGTTGATGAGGAATTTGCTGCTTCAATTTGCCTTGAGGTATGATGGATTTTTGACCCGGGGAAAAACTCTTTTTTCTCATTTGCAGAAAGTGGGCAAAGTCTTGTTACGGTCAATACCATGTCCCTCTGTATTCCCCTGTCCAAACTCTCCAACCCGCCCCAGGGGCTGGACGATCTTGGGAAGGATTGTAGACCAACGATACTGCTGACCCCAGACTTTGTGGTCTTCAGGATGATGAGTTAAAATTGCACAGTGCTTTATGGTTTCGAAAGCGCTTTCACCTACCTTACCCTTTTTTTGATCTCCAGGACTCCCCTTTAAGCCAAGTAATATTATCTCCAATTTCAATTTTGGAGAATTTATATGATGTGTCCAAGGTCACGCTGAAAGTGGCAGAGCTGGAAGGCAAAACCATCTTCTGACCATTTCTTTATTGCTCTTCCCACAATAATATATCTGTCCTTGTTCTAGAACAGTATCTTTTCAATCCTGGACTCACATTAGAAGCTTTTTAAAAATACTGCTGCTTAGGTCCTATCCCAGATCAGTTAAATCAGAATCTTTGAAATGGAGCCAATATCCATCTGCATTTTATTTTACTTTATTTTATTTGATTTTATTTAAGACTTTATTTACTTATTTGACAGAGAGAGACACAGCAAGAGAGGGAACACAAGCAGGGGCAGAGGGAGAAGCAGGCTCCCCGCCGAGTAGGGAGCCGGATGTGAGGCTCAATCCCAGGACCCCGGGATCATGACCTTAGCCGAAGGCAGATGCTGAACCGACTGAGTCACCAGGGCATCCCAGAAGTGATCATTTAGACTGGACTGTAGTGTGACTGAAAGATCGCTTGGAGATTTAGAAAAAACACCTAATTAACTCCCTGGATCCGGGCATGATCTGAGAGGACGGATTCATATTTTGAGGAAAATAGAACAGATTTTTTCCCCTTGGATTGGGTCCCGGCTCCACTAATCTTCAGTGGGTCCCCTGTACCCATGTAACACTATGTCGGTGTCATGGAAAGGGTGGGTGCATTTCAATCCCAGGTAAAGTGATTCTCAGGCACTGCCCCATTTCCAAAGCCATGTCCAATCATCATTGTTATTCGAGATTCCCATTAAATGCTTCAGAATTACTTCTTAGAGAGAGAGAGAAGAGAGAGAGTCTGGTATCTCCCTATTAGTATTCCTACCATGTTAGTCGAAACACAATATAATTTTTACTTCGTTTGAAATTTGTCCAAATGGAAAAATCACAGTCAATTCCATTCAGTTGTTCGCTCTTGACCTTAGCTGAACCTGAGACTCCAATTTCTAAATACCAGACCATTATCTGAGAGTCACAGCTCAGTGACCCCCAACCTTAGAAAAGGAAACCTTAAGAGCCAGACTAAATTGGATCCAAATTAATTTATTTTTGGCCAAAGATGATATGCTTTCTAAGCAGAAGAAGAATCATTGCTTTAGTTAAACATTTTGGGTCTCCCAAGCCAACATTTCGGAAAGGCCCCCTAACCTCTGATAATGACATCTGAAGTCAGCTTGATGAGTGTTAATTGAAGGAATACTTAGATGGAAGATTCAAAATGAAGTAGAACAGAGTCATGATCATTTGTTCATCAAACATTAATCAAGCTATTATTATGTACCAGGTACTGGCCCAAGCATGAGTCTATGAATATAGGTAAGTTGCGACCTCTAGCCTAGCGGCTCCCCCTGCAGTGAAGAGACTGACATTATTCCGTCAGCATCCCCCCTACAAAGCGGGAGCAGTATTTTTATATCTGGCGTATGCATCAGGAGAAAGAGAAGGACTATCCGCTTTGTCAACTCTCCGCTGTTCCTTCCTCACACAGACCCAAGTCACACAACCAGACTTTAATAAGCCCAGCTCGCTGTAGCGCCTAAACATTTCTGGACCTCTTCAAGCTAGTTCAAGGTAGACAATACTTGTGGACCTCCTCCGTTCTCTTCTAACCAGGAAGAGGCAGAGGCTCACTCGGAAGTGGTGACTCCTTGGTTGATGTCTTAAAGCCACAGAGACCTTTTTCTAGATGCCAGATCTTTGGGGGACGGTTGGGTAATTTCACCTGGACAGGGATAACGCATCATAGCACATCGTCCCATTTGGCCATTATTATCATATAACCCACTTAACCGGGGCAAGAATGTGGAATCTTGACATTTCACCCAACGAGCCATAAACTAGGACTCCATCAGGCCAAAGGGAGGGTCAGATGTGAAGTATTTTTAGTGTGGGCATTGGCCAGAAGGCTAGGTTGGGGGGGGGAGGGCGGGTGAGCCTAAAACCTGCGAGGGTGGCTATCGGGGGGCAGGAAGGGTCAGAAGTCAGGGGCCCAGGAATGAATGGGTAATCCTGGTTAGAAATAGGCTAAAAGTGAAAGGGCGGGGGAACCACAAGAGACCGAAGGGCTCTCAGCTGCCAGGACCAGGGACAGGCTGGAGTTCTCAGAGGTGAGGAGTCTCTAAAGCTGTGTTGGCAGAACTGACGTCAGCATTTGGGTGGGTGACTGCCCAGAGCTGGGATCTGAGAGGTGAGCAGGGAATGTAGTTGCTTAGGGCAGAAGACAGTGGAGGTTGGAGATGGTTAGGAAGGTCTTTCTACTCATTGAAGAGGAGTGAATTCTTCCATCTATGTTCTTAACCTTATTGTTGCATTTATATTAGTGTGTGTGTGTTTATAAATGTATACATTTTTTTTTAAAGATTTTATTTATTTATTTGACAGAGAGAAGATCACAAGTAGGCAGTGAGGCAGGCAGAGAGAGATGGGGAAGCAGGCTCCCCGCTGAGCAGAGAGCCCTATGCGGGGCTCAATCCCAGGACCCTGAGATCATGACCTGAGCCGAAGGCAGAGGCTTTAACCCACTGAGCCACCCAGGTGCCCCAAATGTATACATATTTTAACATGCTACCTCCCCAGCAGACTTTGAAGCTTCCCCGGGCAAGGCACTAAGAGCACACTCACATAGATTTGACACACGGTAAATGTTGTTCGATTTACTGACTCCTAATCCAGTATTCTTGACTATCCCCCAGAGAGTTCCACATGGATGCTCAAACCCACAGAACCGGACATTGCTAACCAATTATCCGGGTTCTCTGGGTCACCGTTGTCTCTGACACGAGGGTCATGCTGGCTTGCAAATCAGCGGCATAATGTTAGAGTCCTTGCGTATCTGTCCCGCCCAGATATCCTAATGAGATACTATTTATGGAGAACTGGTACCAGGCCAGCCATGCGCTCATGGTGCTGACCTGAGTTAATGTACTCGAATGTTTGTTACCATCACCCCGGCTGGTGAAACAAAACCATCCCGAAGGATGTAGCCCTTCGCATCTCAGTGATTATTATTATTATCTCAGTGATATTAGCTATCTCTGATAGCTCCTCGATTTCTGCTTCTAGTTCTCTTAATTTGGATTTTTTTTTTTTTCCGGGCCCTGAGAGTCTTCTAATGAGGTATGGCATTTCTTTTTTCTGATTCCCACACAAAGGGATAGAGCAAAAGCAATGCTATTTCGTTGCTCTGTCTTATGGTTTTTGTGAAGAAAGGAAAAAAGAGAGGAAGAGTGGAAAAAAGGAAAGAGAAGGGAGGGCATGGAGGGAGAAAGGAAAGGGAAAAAAAAAAGAAAAGAAATATGAGGAAAGTAAGAAAGAAAAATAACGTGAATGTTCTGGACAGTTCGAGTTTTGCGTTGTTCCGAAAGGCAAATCCTTCAGAGTTTCTCTTTCAGGCCAGTCCCATCAGAATTTGAAACACATCTTCTGCCTAGTTACAAGCTATAGGAAACTTAACCGGTAAAAAGATACCTATCTAGATACTTCTATTTAAGTTCTCTGTGGTGTGTTCCTTAGTAGGGCTATGGTGACCACTTTGGAGTTTGAAAACCGAAGATGAACTCTGTGTTTTGTTTTGTTTTGTTTTTTTCATTCCAGGACATAAGTCTCTGCTCATGATTTCATTTCACTGTGTGATGGCTTTAGCTGGATGGCTGAGAGGATGGCAATTCGATTATTCATTTTCAGTTCATTCATTCGTGGGGGGTAAGGGGAAGAAGATGATCAACTTTCTTTTTTTCTTTTTTTGGATGATCGACTTTCTTATGTCTTGATTGCTTTGTACATTTTGAAGACAGAAAAAAAAAAGTCCTTTCCTCCTTCTGTCCTGCTGAGCTTCCTAGATGCTGGTTCATCCCCTCTCTCCTGTCTCAGCCCATTGCCAGCCAGCCCTGTCTCCAGTCCTGCGCCCTCCTCTGCTCCGGACCGTGCCTATTGCCAACCCCGAGCAGTGCCCCCCATGTGAGAGGTGCTTCTCTTTGGTCCACTCAGCAGACATCCACCAGTTCTCCTTTCCAGTGAGTCTTTTAGCGACGTTCCTGATGAGAGATGAAGTAAAAAGCCAGTGCACCAGGTCGGAGAAAGAAGAAAAGCAAAATTCTCAACAGTGGAATGGACTAAAGTCAGGGCGTTAGCATGTGTGTTTGGGTTTCTGAGCGTGCGAGTATGTGTGTGAGTGAGTGTGTGTGTGCATGTGTGTGTGTGTGAGTGAGTGTGTGTGTGCATGTGTGTGTGTGTGTGTGTGTGTGTGTGTGTGTGTATTGGGGGAAGATGTGATGATGGACCATCATGTCCGGGGCGCCTGGGTGGCCCAGTCGGTTAAGTGTCTGTCTTTAACTCCGGTCATGATCTCAGGGTCCTGGGATCGAACCCCGCATCAGACTCCCTGCTCTGCGGGGAGCCTGCTTCTCCCTCTGCCCCTCCCCCTGCTTGCTGTGCTCTCTCCCTCTCTCTCCGTCAAATAAATAAAATCTTAAAAAAAAAAAAACCTCAACTGGAAAGTAGAAGGGAATGCAGGGGACAGCAGTGTCACCCACGTTGGTAAGAGCCAAGCTGAAAACATAAATGCTTTCTCTTCTGTTGCTCCCAAACTACCTAATCTTATATTCTTGCCGAAGGCAACTTACTCCTTCTGCCCATGACACTGTTCCCGTCTAATGATACAGCATTTCTCGTTTGTTGACTTCGTGGAGAAGCCCTCACAGGGCTGCTTGGCCCATTTTTTACAGTATGATCTGATTTCACTGATTTTATAAGATCAGCTCATTAGAGACAACTCGGGGGGTCCCCAGAATAAATGAATAGTCTGCTAAGCCACCCATTTAAAATGACAATAATAAAAATGTTAATAAACATCAATATTTGCACCACGGTTTATGATTACTTTTAACAAGCAATTCTGCTGTGATCTTTGAATGATTTCCTTTAGTAGATGACTTCCCTCTTGTCAGATTTGATCTTGACTCAATACGATTTTGCTACCCCACCACATGCGCGCTTGAGTTAAAAAGCCTTTTGGCTTACTTCCACAACTGAACTCGAGAGTCAGACTCCTTACGGATTTTTCTAAGTGGCTGTCACCTCTCTGCATGTTTTGGGGTGAAGGGTGTTGCTGATTTCAATTAAAACCCACTTAGAGGAATGAATCATTCAGGCCCTCCAAAATCCATTTCTGGGCCAGAATTCTTCGGGTGGGGTCTCTGGATACCTACTGAGTAAATTACCTAATTCACTTTCAATATTATTTTCTGCTTTTTAGACATTGACTTTGTAGGCCACAAAAGGTTCTTCAAAACAGATTGGGTTGGGTAATCAACAGGTTTTATTCACTCTTCGAGACTCAGTTTTCTCATCTACAAAATGGGGGTGATAACAACCCTTAAAGCTCAGAGTTATATATACGACATTTACATATATGTATATGTATACGTGCGTATACATGTATGTATGTATATGTATCTTACTTACATAAGCTATTATATACTAGGAGCCTAGCATCAGAGTGCCTGGTGTGTTAACCATCATTATAATTACAATGCAGTGGTCTCTGTAAGATTTCCCCGAAGTTCCTCAGTCAGATGCATGAACACAGTAGTTTGGTGTTTCCCTATTTTGAGATACCTTAACATAGTTTAACGGGTACCTGTAGATCACACAGGCAGCAATTAACTAGATGAGGTGTACCACCAAATGATCTTCCTGCACAGGGCTCCTTTTTGTTGTTCTTTTTTGCTTATCCACTTTCGTGGGTGTGAATCTTTTACACTAGGGGTTAGATGGGGGAATGGAGTATTCTGTTTATTAAGAGGTTAACTTATTAAAAATTAGCTATAAAAACTCTTTTGTCCAGATCTTTTTTTTCAAAGCTCTATTTTTTTATTTGAGAGACAGAACAAGCAGAGGGAAGAGGCACAGCGAGAGGGAGAAGCAGGCTCCCCGCTGAGCAGGGAGCCTGATGCGATGCGGGGCTCGATCCCGGGACCCTGGGATCATGACCTGAGCCGAAGGTAGATGCTTAACCAACTGAGCCACCTGGGCGCCCTTTTTGTCCAGATCGTATTGAAAATTATTTCCAGCTGGATAAGTTAATTTGCCCACCCTCAGACAATTCCAGGAACATAGAAGTTTATCCTTCTGGGTGGTAGAGATCTTTGGGTGCCTGGGTCATTGCCCTGAATGCTGGCTTTTATCATACAGGCCCAAAAACACAGAGGCTGAAGAGGAGTTGTTGACAAACTTTGACTTGTGCCTAAGTTGGCACCACGACTAAATTTTCACTGGGTTTACTAGAACTATTTCTTATCCTGGGGCACCTGGGTGGCTCACTAGGTTAAAGCCTCTGCCTTTGGCTCAGGTCATGATCTCAGGGTCCTGGGATCGAGCCCCGCATTGGGCTCTCTGCTCAGTGGGGAGCCTGCTTCCCCCTCTCTCTCTGCCTGCCTCTCTGCCTACTTGTAATCTCTCTCTCTGTCAAATAAATAAATAGATAAAATCTTTAAAAAAAAAGAGAGAGAACTATTTCTTATCCCATTATGTAGTGTAGACACTCAACAGACATTTGTTAAATAAACGATGATTGTATATTTTTCCCCCAACATACTCAGCCTTGCTTATCGCCTCTCTCTCCCATCTTTTCCTAAAAGTGTTTAAGATAGCTTATAAGGACTCCTAAAATATAAAAAGACATTACTCTGGAGGAGACATTACTCAAGGATAAACCAGTCTGAGGCACCTTTTCCCTTTCTCTCTGCTGTGTGGTCAACTGTGGTGGGCCCAGGTCTGCTGAGGAAATCGGGCAGCAGGATGGGCAAAGTGTTGGCCGAATAGAGCTAATTGGATCCCTTCTCCGGGGAGAGAGACGGTTCTCAACGTCAGTATGATATTTCCTTGCAGAAACTTCCCCTAGTTCAGTTAGCTTGGGTGGGTCTTGCTCTTTACCACAAAATAATCCCTGACTAAATCAGAACATCAGATTTGGTGCTAAGCTTTCTAGAGGATGTTCACAGACTGGAAATGCAGAGTAAGTTGATTTTCATACAGTACATCAGTTACATTTTCAAATACAATGTTCAACATCTGGATTCCTTTGTGAATGAAGTATTTCTAAATTTCAAGCAGTGGGTCCAATTGTTAACCCCCCCAAAAATATATAATAAATATAGAACAGAGTGGCCAAAAAAAGTTTTGAAACACCAGGAAAACAGTGTATTCATTATAATTCTTTTCAGATTAACAGTTTGATATTCTATGCATTTAATTTGGACACAAAGCCATATTAGTCAACTTACTGTGTAAAAATGTAACTAACATACTGTTGAATAATAAGTTTATCCTACATTTTTCGATGTTTCAGACCTCCTTTGGCAGCCAATACAAACATGAAAACTTCCTTGTTCTATGTTAATGAGAATGTCATGGGATAAAGCAGAATATTACCACTCAAGTAGTTATAGTGTACTCTAAGTAAGATATTTGTTCTGAAAATCTTCATAAAATCTCAGTTCAACCCAGTGAACAACATCTTTGATGACATCCTTACAGTAGCACTAACCCAAATTTTCTTTGTCTCTGGTAATATCTTCCAATGCAGGCAGATGGGGTTATTTCCAAGTGAAATTCAGGAAAAATGCATAAGGGGACAAGGAGGCAGTGGGCACCAATCTCCTTTTATTGGCCTTTCTTCGGGATGGCTTTTCCATCCTTTATTCAGCTCATCTCAAGAAATATTTATTGAGCACCTACTATGTATACTGTGCTAATTGCTAGGGATGCATATGTAAATAAGGTAGAGTCCCTGCCTTCGTAAAGTTTATAATCTGGCAGGGATCAGAGACATTAAACAAGAGAACACAACTGGGGCAAATAAAAAGCGCCTACTAGGTGCTAGGCCTTCTCACAGACATTTCACATCAATTATCTCTGTTAAGTAGATCTTTTTTTTTAAGTTTATTTGTTTGAGTCATTTCTACACCCAATGTGGGGCTTGAACTCATCACCCTGAGATCGAGAGTCACATGCTCTTCCAACTGAGTCAGCTCCTCCAACTGAGTCAGCCCCTCCAACTGAGTCAGTCCCAAGTAGATCTTATTATGCCCATTTTAGGATACTGGTGCTCAAAGAATTTAAGTCACGCAGATGTGGGATTTGAATTCAAGTCTGCCTGATTTGATAATCTAGAATCCTGTGCCATCCAATATGGCAGCCACAAGTCATGTGTGGCTGTTTACATGGAAAGATTACACATTAAATAAAAATTTAAAATTTAGTTGTTTTGTCCCACTAGCTCCATTTCAAGTGCTCGACAGCCACATGTGGCTAGTGGCTAATGTATTGGACCGTGCAGATTTGGGACCTTTCCACCATCACAGGAAGTTCTACTGGTCAGCACTGGTCTAGACTGTTCAAGGGAGGATTGACTCCATGTCAGCTTCAATATCCTAAGCCCAGAACAGATTTCCAGATTCCAACCCAGGAATCACTATAATCAGCGTTGTTTCTTTTCCCTGAACAATCGGAAGAGAAGCCACCGAATAGGGACTTAACCTGGCACACTCTTCCAATATTGCTCACCTTGAGGGTAGATGTTTGGCGGCGAACTGGAGATGTTTTGAACAATCGGAATTGTGCACAATTAAATGAGACAATAAATCACGTTCCTCAGTGTGAAGCCTGGCATAGCCTAGGCCCTCAAAAATGCCAATACAATATTAAAGTGTGGAACGTGAAGTCACGGGGCTGGTCTGAGGCCCCGTTTACCACTTTGTAACCACGTGGCTGGGACAGATCGGTCAATTTCTCAAAACCCCATTTCCTTAATTATTATTGGAGGTAATATCTGACCTTGTATCTTGGAGGATTGTAATAAAGACCATGAGCTACCAAGTAAAAAAGCACTCTGTCAAGTTAAGGCTTTGTAAAGTGAGGTGTTTCTGCCCTCCTTTGTGCCCTGAAAAAAAAAAAAGATTAATAATAAATATATAAATCATAAATAAATAAGTAAATAATAAATTCCTGATCTTAGCTTGTTTACCAGGGATTTGGCCCTTCTTCCTGAAAATGGAGGACCGAAAAGATATGGTTTATGGAGGGGCAGAGTCGTGTGAGATTACTCAGATTTTACTGCAGTAGAAAGAGGAAAGAAAATACCGGCGGACAGTGTGAGTCAGAGGAAATCTTTGTGAATTCCCTATAAGTTGGGGCGAGGGCTGTGGAGATTGCCTAGGGCATGTGGAGTAGATGCTTCTTGGGTCTCGGGTTAGCGAGTCAAGATGGGCTTCAGTGGAGAGCTTCAAGGGACCCCATTGATCACCCATGACTGCCCACAGGTACCCACACAGGTCCTGGGGGAACAAACATGCCTCGGGGGTCTCTATCCACTCCTAAACAGAGCTTGTCCCCTGGGAACCTCCAGGCTTCAGACTGGCAGGTTGGTAGAAGAAACGATCCACATTAAATCTAGCTCCTTCCATTCAAGATGAAAAGTGACATTCATGCAAAAGCAATTCAGGTTAATTATCACTTTCTTATCACTTTTTTAGCCCACTTTTGAAAAGGTTGTTAGAACCGGTCCTTTTTTCCCCCCACTTCTACAACTCACACTTGTGACCCCAAAGCCAGGCTCATTCCCCTGAAGACCGCTTCCTTCAAGTCACACCCCCGAGTCACCCTGATCATCATTTCCGTGTCACCCGTCCTTCCTCACCGCCTCCTGGGCCTGGTGGGGGTCACCTCTCACTGGGCTGTCAGCCCGCCCCCCTGGGGGTACAGTCCTCCCAGAAGGTTGCTCCCCCTTTGTGTGGGCATCCACAGAAGATACGAGTGGGCAGCACACCCCCCCTCTACTGTCCAACCCTTTCCTACCCATAGTACCCTCACCCAAGGGCCAACGAGTGGGTGTGTCAGACATTACCAAAGAGCTAGTATAACTAAAGGGAATTATAATAAACAGGGCATGAAGGGAAAAAGGCCTTAAAGAAAAACC
>CM052884.1:32353555-32381640 GCA_028534135.1 Potos flavus
TTTAAGGTCCATCCCAACCCTCAGATTCAATCAGCTTTTCCCTCTTTTTTTTTTTTTTTAAACAGAAGCGCGACCGTTTCTTTATTAAATTATACAAAAAGGGGAGGGGAGGGGGGGGCAGCTGTGGGGCTCGGCCCCAACCCCGGCCCCACCCCAGCCTGGCGCTGTCTGAGAGAAGGGGATCTGAGGGAGACCCAGGGATCAGGTAGTTCCCTCTTTTTTTTTAAAAATAAATTTTATTGGGGCGCCTGGGTGGCTCAGTGGGTTAAAGCCTCTGCCTTCGGCTCAGTTCATGATCTCAGGGTCCTGGGATCGAGCCCCGCGTCAGGCTCTCTGCTTCCCCCCGCCTCTCTGCCTACTTGTGATTTCTCTGTCAAATAAATGGATACAATCTTTAAAAAAATTAAAAAAATAAAAATAAATTTTATTTATTTATTTGAGAGAAAGAGACAGCAAGGGGAGTGGGAGAGGGAGAAGCAGGCTCCCTGCTGAGTAGGGAACCCGATGCAGGACTCGATCCCAGGATCCTGGAATCAAGATGTGAGCCAAAGGCAGATGCTGAACGACTGAGCCACCCAGGCGCCCCAGCTTTTCCCTCTTTATTCATCCATTGGGATGGCGTGTAAGAGGCTTTTCCCAGCTAGAGGGGATGAATAAAATGTGTGCAATACAGGACCCCAGTGATAGCTACCTAGACTCCCGGAAGAAGTGACAAGTAGGCTCACTTGTCATCCCACCAAAGTCTTCGTAGTGCCCTGGATGTCGAAGGTCCGGACTGTGCCGCCCAGAGGTAGGTCATGGACAGAGCGTGGCAGTTAACCAAGAACAAGTTTCACACACCAGCCATGGTGTCGGAAGCCCTGCACACGAGTCCACGTGCACCCACAACTGGGGTCTGAGTGTGAATGTCGGCCTTCTTGCAGATGGTCAAAAACACTTATTTATCAACTTTGGGCCGGAGGCATTTGCTGGGACAACATAAACAGTTAAGCCTTTTAACTTCTTCTTTTAGGTTGATGGAAAGACGCTGGAATGTGTTCAATAAAAGCAACAGTAAAAATGTAATAAAACTAATAATAATAATAATAAAAGAAAAAATTAAAATATCAAAAATAATTTAAACAGAGAGAGTCTGAGGCACACGGGCCAATGATAATCTCTGACTGGGTTGAATCTCCATATGTGAAATCTTAAGGCTAGAGAAGGCAGTATTTTTAGAGAGCTCTCGTGTATTTTATTGAAGGCTTCGATGCCAGGCTGAATTGACTGCTTTTTTCCATATATTTATTAAATCTGAGAGCAAATATTTGTTTCTATGTCTGTTCCCTCTACTATAACATGGTTCATCGAGAGCAGTGATCACATCTTTATTTCTGCATCTCTTGCACCTGCTAGATGGCCTTCGAAAATTATTTACTGAATGAATGACTAACCAGGAGATTTAAATATTATTGACTCGTAGGTATTGCCAAAATGTTTTATGGCAAATTAGACCGAGACTCAGTAATTCTGCCGTGATCATTCTGATGTGTCCCGCTCTCGGTGATTTTGTTTATAGAATTTTTAAAAACTCGTTTTTGGTCTAAGGTCAAAATATCTTAGGATGGGGAATGCCCAGCATGTTTGGGGGAGGAAAGTAGCCAGGAGAAGGATGCCTACATGGCCCACTTCTAGGAATACAGACAATTTTCAAATGATCTCAGGTCAGATATAATCAAGAAAGTAAATATACTGAAGAGGATTCAAATACCTGTAACCCAATGCAGAGCATTAAAAAAAATCGTCTTGTGCTCCAGATTATACACATTGTTGCTCCACTCAATAGTGTACATAATAGTAAATTGACTCTAATTATTAATCCCAATAGTCCCAGTCACTGAAAAATAAGTTTATAATAAAGCGTTCCTTCGCTCCCAAGGTCCAGAGGTCATAGTCAGGCACCTGCCAGAGAGGTAATCAGGGGGATTATTATTATTATTATTTAGATTTTATTTATTTATTTGACAGAGAGAGAGAGAGATCACAAGTAGGCAGAGGAAGAGAGGGAAGCAGGCTCCCTGCTGAGCAGAGAGCCCAATGCGGGGCTCGATCTCATGACCCAAGAGATCATGACCTGAACCGAAATCAAGAGTCTGACCCTTAACCGACTGAACCACTCAGGTACCCCCCCTTTTTTTATTGTGGTAAAATGGACCATTTTAACCATTCTAAAGTGTACAATTTAATGGCATTTTGTACATTCACAATGTTGTGCAACCTCCACCACCGTCTAGTTCCAGAACATTTCATCCCCCCAAAAGGAAACCCCACATCCATGAAGTAGTCACTCCCTAGTCCCTCTTCCCCCCGGCCCCTGGCTACCACTAATCTACGCATTGTCACTAATCTACGTGTCCAGTCTGAATATTTCCTATTCAGTCTGTGGCCTTGTGTGACTAGCTTCTTTGACTTAGCTAGGTTCCTCCAGTTCATATCAGCACTCCCATTCTTTTTTATGACTGAATTATATTTCATTGTGTGGGTTTACCACATTTGGCTCGTTAGTTAATCAACATTTGGGTTGTTTTTTTCAACCAAACTTTTTTTTTTTTTAAACAGTAGATCTTTTTTTAAAAGATTTTATTTATTTATTTGACAGAGAGAGAGAGATCACAAGTAGGCAGAGAGGCAGGCAGAGAGAGAGAGGGGGAAGCAGGCTCCCTGCTGAGCAGAGAGCCCAATGCGGGGCTCGATCCCAGGACTGAGATCATGACCTGAGCCGAAGGCAGAGGCTTAACCCACTGAGCCACCCAGGCGCCCCTCAACCAAACTTTTTTTTAAAGATGTTATTTATTTGAGAGAGTGAGAGAGAGAGCACAAGTGGGGGAGGGAGAGGGGCAAGAAGACTCCCCACTGAGCACAGAGCCCCGAGTCGAGGCTTGATCCCAGGACCCTGAGATCATGACCTGAGCCAAAATCAAGAGTCGGATGCCTAACCAACTGAGCCACCCAGGCTCCCCTCCACCAAGCTTTTTAAGGATATCCTCCATGCATGATCCCCATTTCCTTAATCTAATGGGGGACCTGGCTTCTCCCCTAACAAGAATAACAACCACTAATGACAGCAACCTATGGTTAGAAGAGCTCGCCTCTCCCAGGCATTGTGCACAGCGGTTTACAAGCATAATCCCATTTAATCCTCATGGGGCTGGGGGCTGAAATCCAGCCAGGCTCTACCAATGCTCCCGTCTTGAGGGAGAGGTGCAGGGCCCCGCTGTGCGCAAAAGCAGCCCTATCAAAAACTTTGGGGTAAATATTCTCATGATTCCCGATCTAATTTAAGGACAATGAGAATTAAAGAATTTCCATCATGTATTTGAGATCAGACATCTAACGAGGAGGAAGAGACCAGAGGAACCCAGCTCTGACTAGGTCCGTATCCTTGGCCACTATCGCATACTAGATTCACATTGGCAAAGACCTCTGTGGCTTCCTTTCTTCTTCCAAGATTTTCCTTTGCCATAATCCAAAGCAAAAGCTCTATTTTACACTCTACCCTAGTCTGTCCTGCACACGTATAACAAAACAGTTTCATGAAACGATACTTAACCTTAGTACCTGCAATGCACTTTCTCGTTCTATCTCGTGTTCTTTAAAAAAAAAAAAACTGGTAAAGTTCCACTAAATTGATTTCTAACAGATTGTCACCCACAGTTAAAGGAAAAAAACAACAACAACAATCCGTGGCTGAAATCTGAACATTCATTTTTTTTTTCAGTCGTTACTCAACCTTTTTGTGATATTTGACGCTGTCGGATGGGTTTCTACTTCTCGAAACTCGGCGTGTTTTGGATTGCTCTCATTTGGGCTCAGGAATGAGATTTCTGGCTCTCTTCCTGCACCTCAACCTAAATGTCTTATCCGTGCTTTCGCCATAGGGGCTCAAAGCTGAGCTCCTTGTTCCTGCATCCCTCTCCACCGTTTCAAACTATTGTTTCTTTTTTCCTCCCCTCTGCTCCCTACCTCGGTTAATGTTTGCTCCATCTTTCTCAAGATAGGTAAAGAACTCATAACCAAAAGGTTGAACAGACACAGAAAAGAATATATGCAAATGGACAAGCACATGAAAAGACACTTAACATCTCCAGGGATCAGATAAATGAAAACTAACACCGCCAGAACCCATTACGTACCCACACAAATGTCTAAAATGCACAAGTTTGACAATGCAAGTGTTGGCAAGGATCTGGAGTAACATCCACCACTAGTGTGGATACAAAATGATATAACCACTTCGGAGGGGAGCTTGGCAGTGTCTTATAAAGTGAAGTTTACATTTTCCACATCGTCTAGCAATTCAACCCCTAGCTACTTCCGCCACGAGAAATGAAAACATAATCCACAGGAAGACATGCACATAAACATTCAGAACAGTTTTCTGTGTAATAGCCCCAACTTGAAGCCAACTCAAACATCCATCAATAGGAGGCGAAATAAATAAAATGTGGTACATTCACACAATACATAGTACTCAGCCAAATGAAGGCACGGACCACTAATAGACACGACATCCTGTGCGAATTTCAAAAATATTATGCTGACTGAAAGCCACCAGACAAAAAAGAGTGCATACTGTAGGATTCTATTTATATGACATTCTAGAAAAAGAAAAGCTAATTTATTGGGACAGAAAGCATGTAAGTGGTTACCCGGGTTGGGTAGGGTGGGGGAGTCATTTCCGGACCGTGGAAGGCATCAGACAACTTTTTGGATGATGGAAAGACTGTCTTGTTTGTGGCTACATTTGGTTGTGGGTGTATACATTTGTCAAAACTTATCAAACTGTATACTTCAAATAGACACATTTTTATTTTACGAAAAGTATATCTTTAGGAAGTCGATTTAAGCAGCCTATGGGAATTAAAAAAAAGGGGGGGATGTTCCAACTCTTCTTTTCTGTCACCTCCTACAACAAATAAGTTATTCGATTCTCCTGACTCAGACTTTAAACACTTCTCTCAAATGAGACTTTTCTCTCTCGAGCTCTATTGCTCAGTCTTACTTCCGGTCACAGGAGCGCTCCCCACCTCCGCCCCCCACCAGTGTGAGAGCTTCCTGTCTTTCCCCACCCGGGCTCCCCTCAACTCCAGTCAATATCATTCCTCGTCATATCCTGCCGCTCCCTTGAGGGCATGCTGCCATCAGTTGCCTTTTGTCTATAGGTTGAGATACAGATCTATTCCCCCCTCCCTCCCACGAATATTTATTGGGAAGAGGCAGGCCTTCATCACTCCTTGCAGAGCCATTCATACACAGGTCCCTCTCAAGGCTCATTTGGAGTCATGTTGAGTTTTTACAACTTTACACCTTTGTATATTCTGCACCTGCCGCCTCTCTTGCCCTTCCTTTTCTGCCTTCCTGTGTATTTCTATTTCTTAGAGATTTCCTCCTCTGTGAAGCTTTTCCGCACGTATCCAGGCAGACGCAGGTGTTTCAGAACCTTTTACTCAACCCTAACACAGTACTGGCTGGTTATCTATCACTTGGTTGTGTCTGTGAGGTCTGTTCCCTTTCTAGGCTGTGTACGCTTTGACGTTATGGGCTGTGCATAATCACACCTGCGCCTCTAAGAGTAAAGTACCAGGCACATACATTGCCCACATTTCCACTGATGAGAAGGTTAGCAACATAAATTCTCCTGCTAGAATCAATTTTTTTTTCCTTTCCAGTCCTCCCATAATCTTTTATCAATGCCTTTCTTGTAACACTTATTTCCCCACTAGACTATGAACTTTAAACAAATTTGCAAGATTTTAAGTACCTAGAAATCTTTGCCTTAATTTTAAGCAACCTTGTCAAATCTTAGCAGGCTTGCTCTGTTTGCTTCAGATGTTTTAAAAAATAAATATGACTTTTATAGATATAGTTGAAGGCTCCCAAGTACCCCTTCCCAAAGCCATTCCCTTTTCTCCTTTTCAAAGGCAATCATTCTCTTAAATTTGGTGTTTATCATCTATTTGCATATTCTTAAACCGTGTATGTATGAATTCATAAATAATTCATAGTATTGTTTTACATATTTTAAAACTTTATACAAATAATATAATACTACACACATTCTGAAAGTTTTTTTTTTGTTTTGTTCAACATTTTATTTTTACATTGATCCATGCTGATACATGTAACTCTAATTTAAATGGATGATTTAAGGACTACCCCTGCGAAAATGTTCAATTAGATGTAGTCCAACTCTGTAAGCAGAGAACACGTTCCGAAAATATGTATGTATCTTCTATGTCAGATTTTTCTCTCCAAACTTCACTGTGGAAGCTGAGTCAGGCACCATCTTTAAAACCTCCTTCTCTCTCATGCTTACATGTAATCGCATTTACCTGATGTATCTTTTCTCCTCGCCCTCCGTTGCTGCTATCCCAGGCCACGGTCCCATCAGGTCTTGGCAGGACCACCATGATAGTCTCCTAGTTGGCCTTCCTACTTAATTGACAAGCCCCCGCCCCTCTCTTCTTTACACAGCTGTTGGGGCAGCTTTCCCAAAGGCATGTCTAACCACATCAGATATGACCCTGACCTTAGCCCCTCTGGAAGCACCTATTATTCTTAGGATAAGGATCAAATCCTTAACTGCCCAGCTCTCCAGTTTCCCCACCCTTCCTGTGTCCTGGCCTTCTCCTGAAATCTCCTCCTCAACCTCCTTACACCTCACTCCTCGATCTAGGTTAGCTTCTCTTATTATTCACTCTTAAAGAGCCTTCTTTTCCTCCTCAGTCCATTAATTCCTATTTGGCTTTCAACTAGACTCTAAGCTTCATGCAGGATTGAACCGTGTAGGTCTATGTTTGCTCTCCCATGCATCTGGACCTTTCTTACAGCAAGTCCTTCAATAAATATTTGTTAAAGAGTGACTGAACCCCTGGGAAATTGATTTAAAGAAACAGACCTACCGGATGATGCAAGCAAGCCTAGCCTCTAAGCGTTGGGTTAGACAATCATTAACTTCGAATGAACAAGATTCAAGGACACTGTAAATTGTGGAGACGCGTGCCCTGATAGGCCAGGAAACGTATCCCTTCCCAAAGGTCGAGACTTGGCAATTCCCAATACCTTGTGTCAGAAGCCAGCTGGCTGCCCATACCTTTGAAAGCACAGTGATACATTAACCTCCAAGGTGAAGTCCAAGGGCACGACTTTGTTGTAGGGCTGTCTGCCTGACTGCAGCTTCAATAGCCTGTTCTCCAAATGTGCACTGACGTCAGTGGGAGTTTCTTGTGCTCAGTGTGTTTGCATCAGCCTCCGCAACCTGGTTCCAGAGAATTTGGCCTCAGGACATTTCACCTGCTACCTTTTTGGGGATTAAAGTGGGCAATCAGCCTTGATACTTTTTTCCTTTTGTTTTTTTTTTTTTTTGGCCCTAATGCAATTTAACCTTCAGCTGCTGTTGGTATTTCCTCCCATTTTACTATTTATAAACCATTAGATAAAAATCTGAATGGGGCGGGGGGTGGGGAGAGGGCGTACAATCAAGTTCTCCGTCTTTTGCCAAAGCGCCCACCTGGCAGAGTCAATGGCACAAGGAGAAACGTTCTGGCACTTCGGGATCCAATAGAGGCTTCAGAATTTAAAGCGTTTTATGTCTTTTGTATTATTAAAAATGGTTTTCAATCTTTAAAATGTGTTAGCCTCTAGGATGTGAGAAAATCACCAAATGACTACTCAGAGCCTCATATTATATATACTACGAGAAATATGCTCTTAATGGAAAAGATTTCCTGCCAAGTGTTCATAAAAAGTAGAGACACGAAACCCTATGTTTCATATAGGGTTCTTTAAAATACAGTATGGCAAAATATTACAATATTGTCTGAAACGTCCATCAAAATAAACTTCTCTGTCCCTAGTGCTCTTGGGGTATCCCAGATGCCCTCAGTATAGGGCTTCTCAGAGCGCATCGTAGCTTGAATGTCTCCTCGCTCAGACTGTGAGCCCCTTGAGGTCAGAGCACATTTATTAGCTGTTTGTGATACACTTAGCTTCCATTGGGGTTTCTGGCCCATGGTAGGTGCAAAAGGAAAATGAACTGGGATCAGAGAAGTATGCTCCAATCCTGTGTTCGTATTTTCAGACTCTAGAGCCTTGGCAGATACCTAACCTCCTCAATTCCGTTATCCTGTAAAATGGGGACTCACACCTCCTCACAAGGCAGCTCTGAGAATGAAGCGAGGTGTGTGTCCTGCATGCAGTCATCAAGAACTTAAGAGCCAGGATGCTGGGCTCGCCTGTTGCTGGCTGTGTGACCTTGGACAAGTCCCGCAACCTCTCTGAGTCTTGGCTTCTCATCTGTAAAATGCGAATGATAATATCTTCCCATCAGATTTGTGATGAGGAACAGATTTCAGATTGTTGGATTGAGTGGACCCAAACCAAACAAAGTCTAGTGACTAACACAGTCCTTTATTTTTCCAAGTAGGAATGTTCCCGAGAAGAAACTATCATCTACCCTCGCCATAAAAGAAAGAGTATTTTAAGACCAAAAAAAGCAGGAAGCGTTAATTTCTTCAAAAGAACATATCTTTAAAAAAAATGCTTTCCGCTGTCCTGACTTCAGACTGATGACAAGTTGAGTCTTGTGCCAGCAGGAGCCCATGTAAAGCCTTTGGAAACTAGTAATTAGACAGATTAAATGAGTTGATACGTGTAAATAGCTGAGCAGAGGGCCCAGCACACAGGAAACTCTAAGTAAATATTAACTGCTATTTCACAGTATTTCTATCATCATCATAAATTAAAATACTTAACAATTCCATTAAAATGTCTGATGAAGGAACCAAATGCCTGTTATGTTTGTAATGAGTGGAGTTAACAGAGGAAAGAGGAAATGAACAAGTAACTGACCAGAGGCTTGGGGAACAGCTAGATTACCCACAAACATTCAGCGAGGGAGGGCTTCCTTACCTTCCTTACCTTTCAGGCGCTCCTTCAAGTATTTTGCATGCGTGGTCTCATTTGTGCTGCATAGGCACCCCATTTTTCCACATCAGGCAACTGAGGCACGGAGAGGTTATGGTCACCCGCTAGCAGGTAGGGAGGCTGCCTGTCCAATCTGGGCAGTCAGTCAGACTCCCTCGCTGTGATCTCCTGCCTCCCTACAACAAAGATAAAATATATGATAAATTTCAATGTAAATGAATATGCCATATAAATAGAAGAAGCGAAAGATAATGGAGAGGAAGAGCAACAGACTGTGTCATTGAACTCGATACGGGGCAGCAAGGAGAGAAGCATTTGAAGATGGGCCGATAGCCCCATAATCACATCCAGTCTTATGTAAAAATGTCACGCTCTAGAAATGTGTCAGGTACCGTTTTAAGTGCAGTTGAAGAATTTGATGTGTCAAGGGCTTGGCACATCACCTTTATTTTCGGCTGGGCTTCTCCACTTGGGTTTTCTGAAGTGTGACATGCCTTCGATAGTGATGGTTGGGAGGGGGGAGGCATGAGCGAGGGGGGAGAAGAGCCATTTGGCTCCGAGTCTTGTTCCCAGCGTTTTAAATCCACGCCATTGCCAAGGCGGCAGGGGAAAGGGCTGGGAGGGCGCGGCGTTCCAGCTGGAGAGGGCCGAGCAGCCAGGTAGGCAGCGGTACCCTGCCTGCCACTCAGCCACCTGCAAAGGACCCAGGCTCATGAATCAACCTCCCTTCCCGGCGAAGCAGCCCCTGCCTCATTGCTCAGCACCAGCTCCCTGGCAGGGGCCAAAAGCCAGCTCTGGAAGCAGGCCTGGGCAGAATATAATAAAACAAGAGGTCACATTTTCCCAGAGCCTCACTGCCAGCCCGTGGCCAGCACTCCGCTAAAATTGGCAGTAGTGGGCTCCCAAACCCCCCTCCAGCCCAGAGCGGACTCGCGGGCTTCTTGGAGATGGTTCAGCCGCAGAGCGCCCTGGAACATTCCCAAGCTGACACTCCACGGCAGGGACCCGCCAGAAAGGACCGGAGACCTTTCTGCTAGGTTGAGGCGAAGCCTCGAGGTTCACGGGATGCCAAGGCACATAGGCTTTCCATCATCTCATTATTAATCTCGTTTCTTATTAACCCAAACAGACACCGTAGCCCTACCCCGGTGCTACTCAGCACCGAAATCATATCCTCTTTGGGGTTCAGATTGATGGCATTTGCTGCATTCCAGGCTCTGCTCTAAGCCCTGTATGTGGCTTATCTACTTCTCACGACCGCCCTTCGCAGAAAACGATGGGAAAGAGGAGGAGAGCAGTAACGCACCGAGGGGCACGTAGCGAGTGTATCTGGAGCCCAGGTTAACCCCAGCCACAAGTCAGCACCTTTAGCCCACGAGGATTATGAAAATTATTATTATTTAAGTGTTCGTGTCTCTGTTTTCTTCCCAGATGCATTCATTACAGGCACCGAGGGTTAGGATTCCAAGGGGTGAATTGAGGAGGGGGCACAAACATTCAGCTCATAAACCAGAGTATTCATTCACACATTTGGGAAATATTTACTGAACACCTATTAAGTGCCGAGGACTGTGCTATTTGTCTATACAAAGGCATACAAAAATCACCAAGCCTGTTCTTTGGGAACGGACGGGGCTTTGAGGGTAATGCACAGGGAAGTCAATGGATTATTACAAAATGACAAGGTCTACCTGGCATGACATTTGCCATTCAGGAAGATCTTAACCGTTAGTTATGTTTATGTTGCCCTCTCAAGAATGCCACTGGAAGTTAAACTATTTTATTTATTTATCCACATATTTTATTTTAGATGCAATAAACAAGAATGTTCTTCTTAGATAAAATACTTACATTAGTCCAATGGTGGGTGTGGCATCATTAAAAAATATATATATTTGGTCTTTGTCCTTGGTTCCTGACACAGAGATCCTAAATCCCTTGGAATTTCATGAGTGTGAGGGACACTAGGAATATATTTGTTGTAAAGAGGTCAGTCTGGGTGGGCCCCCAGATAGCTTCAGAATGGGGGCATGTGGCTAGAAAGACCAACCCTTGATTAGAAGCCTGGAAAATTCAGCCCCTCTCCCCTCAGTCTCTGGGGAGGTAGGAGGGGCTGGGGATTGAGTGGATCATGTCGACCTGATGACATCTCCATGAAACCCCTAAATGACAGGGTTTGGAGAGCTTCCAAGTTGGTGAACACACTGAGGGGCAGGGAGACGTCCAAGGAAAGCACGGAAGCTCCACGCACTGCCCCCCACTTCCATGCCCCGTGCCCCTTGCCCTCTTCCATTTGGCAGTTTCTGAACTGGACCATTTATAATAAACTGATAATAGTAAGTAAAGCGTCTTCCTGAGTCCTGTGAGCCATTCTAGCAAATTATTGAACCTGAGGAGGGGGCGTGGCAACTGCCGATTTACAGCCGACAGGTCAGAAGTACAGGTGCCTCGGGACTTGAGACTGACGTCTAGAGTGAGGGCGGTCTTGTGGAACCGAGCTGTTTAAGATGTGGGATCTGACCCTAACCCCAGGTCAGAATTGAACTGAACTGTGGGGCACTCACGTAGTCCCCAGAGATTCAGAGAACTGGTGGCTGGCGTTGGAAAACAGCCCACGGCATTCTTGAGAGAGCGACATCAACTCGTCCATCATTCGACACGGACATCAGAAGATACACCCATCTTCGGTCAAAAGTGTATCGCCGACTCAAAAAGCACAATTTCATTTTTATGAATTGTACTGAGATAAAATAAGGGAGAAGTGTTTAAACATTTCCTAGGACGTTCCTGTCCCAATTATTATTATTATTTTTTAATTTAAATTTTGTTAGTTGACACACAGTGCAATATTGGTTTCCGGAGTAGAATTCAGTGATTCATGCCTTACATACAACACCCAGTGCTATCACGACAAATGCCCTCTTTAATACCCATCCCCCATCTGGCCCATCCCCCATTCACCTCTCTCCATCAACCCTCCGTTTGTTCTCTGTTGTTAACAGTCACTTATGACTTGTTTCCCTTTCTCCTTTTTTCCCCCCTTCCCATATGGTCACCTGGATTTTTTTCTTAAATTCCACATACTAGTGAGATCATCTGGTATTTTGTCTTTTTCTGACCGACTTATTTCACTTAGCGTGATACACTCTAGCTCTGTCCACTTTGTGGCAAATGGCACAATTTCATTCTTTTTGACGGCTGAGTAATATTCCATTGTATACATATACCACTTCTTCTTTATCCATTCATCAGTTGATGGACATTTGGGCTCTCTCCATAGTTTGGCTATTGTTGACATTGCTGCTATAAATATCAAGGTTCATGTGCCCCTTTGAATTTGTATTTTTGTATCCTTTGGGTAAATACCTACTAGTGCAATTGCTGGGTCATAGGGTAGCTCTATTTTTAACTTTTTGAGGATCCTCCATGCTGCTTTCCAGAGTGGCTGCGCCAGTTTGCATTCCCACCAATAGTGCAAGAGGGTTCCTCTTTCTCCACATCCTCACCAACACCTATTGTTTCTTGTGTTGTTAATTTTAGCCATTTTGGTTCCTGTCCCAATTATTATAAAGGCCTCCTAGTTCCTTCCCTGCTTCTCTTCTTGTCCTGCTCTGACACCCCCTCTCCTCCCCTGAGCAGCCAGGGGAACAATGCTAATAGCCCATCAATGACTCCCAATTGTTTTTAGGTTAAAACCCAGATTTCTTAGCATGGGCTGCAGTGACCTGCGTCATCTACTATCCTTCCAGGCTCCCAGGACGATGACGATGATTGATACATGGCTAGCATTTACTGAGCATCCACTCACACTCCACATGCTTTCTCTCACTTCGTCTTGCGACAGCCCTACTTCTCCTCTTCTTGAACTTTCCCAGCAGCCACACGCTGCTCCTTTCCCTTCCAAATACTCACAGAGCCCCTTTCTACCACTGGACCCTTGCACTTGCTGTCCCCCTGGCTCAGGATGCTGTTGCCTCAGCTCTTCTCATGGCTAGCCCATGTCCCTTCATCAGATGTCGGTACAAACATGGCCTCTCTGGAGAGGCTATCCTTGACCCCTCCCTCCAAGCAGCTCCCCGCAATTACGACATCCTTTCCTGCTAAGGGGTCCTTGCTGATGAGCATTTGCTGGAGCCTATCAGGTTCATGTTTATTCTTTCCTCATGCCCATTTGTTTTCCCATCTAGAATGTTCTGTAAGTTCCATGGTAGCGGTTTGCTAACCACTGCCTTGCCCGCTGCTCTATCACCAGTGTCTAGTATGTGCACGGAACAGAGGAGGTAGGTGCTCAATGTGTATTTAGTGAATGAACTGATGAATAGATCTTAAGAATATTACCTAAAACACTAAAAAAAAAAAGTCCCTGTACATTTTTTTGTAAGTAATGACCACTTAACCCGTGTCAATATTTATAGATTAACAAGCCAGGTTTTCGCGTGGTCACTAGATGTGTGTGCATTTCTTGGCTGGCTGATCACATGAAAAGCAGCCCAGATGAGCCTTGGGGAAACATACATAAGTGTTTCAGATGTGGCCAGATGACTGGGGGAGTCCTGGCATTCAGTTAAGAGCAGAGAGCTGCGGGAGGAAGGAGTGAGCGGCTGTCTGGGGCTGTCACAAAAGCAGCAGGTGCACGTGCTTTGCATGGGGAATGGTTTAGTGTGGGCTGGAACTTGGGGTAGATGGGGTGAGGGTGGAGGGGTGATGAGTGGTGGGAGATGGTGTGAGGGCTAGACCACAACGGATGGAGAAAGTTGCTGAATGCCGTGCGAAAGAGGACAGGCTTTATACAGGGGCCGGCCATGGGAATGAGGGAGAACCCAGGAAATCAGAGGAATTATTAGATTAATGCCCTACAGAAGGCAGGGCATAGACGAAGAAAGCAGGGGCTGCAGGCAGGACATGAGGCGGTCCGTCCATGATGGCGGTACAGTCAGAATAGAGAGGATGCTGTGCACTGATTGAATGCTCAACACGTTTGCTCAGTAAATATCAGATATACCAATATGCACATTGAAATATACCACCCGCCATATAAACTGGTTAAAGAAAATTCAGGTGTTAGGTCAGAGAGGCATATGCTTTCTTAAACCCCAGTCTGATTGCTAATGTAGACGTAAACATCGCACGTCCTTAAATGAAGGACTATAGATTTAATATGTAGCAGATCACAGGATTAAGGGCTGGAAGGGCCTGCAGGGTAGACCAGTATCCTTAGCCTTCATTCTCACCGTATGGTCTTGATCTTTTCACCAGGGGCTTCCTCACGCCCCTGACCACACCACACACTCGGCCATGTTGAGTCTGGCTCTCTCAGGTCTCTGTTTCTCTCTCCCACCCCTGCCAGGTGAGATCCTACTCGTTCTTTTTGGCCAAGGTAGGCAGTCACGTCTGATGCCTTCCGTAACTCTGTTCAGGCAAAATCAATTGCTCGGCTCTATGCTCCTGCGTCATTTGCATGGAATCCTATCATGTAAATTACACATGGGGGGCATAGTCGTGTGGGGATTAACAGGGCAGGCTCTAGAGTTTTTTATTTTTATTTATTTATTTGACAGAGAGAGAGATCACAAGTAGGCAGAGCGGCAGGCAGAGAGAGAGAGGGGAAAGCAGGCTCCCCGCTGAGCAGAGAGCCCGATGCGGGGCTCGATCCCAGGACCCTGAGATACTGACCTGAGCTGAAGGCAGAGGCTTTAACCCACTGAGCCACCCAGGCGCCCCAGACAGGGCAGGCTCTAAAGCCAGACTGCCTGGGTGTGCTGTTGACCAGCAATGTGAATGACTACACTGCTTTGAGCTTTAGGTTTTCTTATCTGTGAAATGAAGATAAGAATAATATCGCTAATAACACCATCCATCTCCTACGGGTTTTGGAAGGATCTGATGGGCTAACACATGTGAAATGCACAATAGTCCCCCTGGCTCACAGTAAGGAGTTAAGTGTGTTAGCTATTTTCCTGCCTGACTGGGGGGAAGGGGTGTAGGTCTTATTCATCTCCATATCCTTGGAGCCTGGCACAGTGCCTGGTGCCCAGTGGCCCTTGGGAGTGCTGCTGAATGAGTGGATTGCTCCGATGAGGAAACTGAGGCTCAGAGCAGTTAAGGGGAATGTCTGTGGCCCCACTAGGCCATGCACCCCGAACCTCATGAGCCCCAGGCCAGTGCTCTTAGGTTGACCCTTGAATTGGTCACCTCTGAATGTGGAATCATCTAGTCTGTCTGTGTGCTTTTAGCAAGGAAGACTCAGTGCATTTAAACTCACTTTTCAGGTTGCCTTTTATGACATCTTCGAGAGAGACATTTACAGTTACAGAACATAAAAAAAAAGAATGTAAGTGTAAACTTAGGAAATTACTGTGATTTAGGGAATGATGGGTGTTATTTTTTCACAAGTTTTATATAATGTGAGTGCGTGCTATGGAATAATCGGAAGAAAAGTTGTAAATAAACCTGAAGAGAGCTTATTTTTAAGATCAAGCCGGACGGCAGCGCGTGCATTCTCTTTCAGACCTTTGCAAAATGGGCGGTATGTCTAACAAGTGAAATGTGAGATATTTCCTCACAATATTTATTGGTTGAAGACACTGTGAAACAGAAGTATACTCATGCTTTGGGGCCCTAATTTAGGGCCTCAGTTCCTTGAATGTGTGTGCCAGGGAGAGGGGGAGGGCAAGGAAGGGTCCAATTTCCTGCCCTCAGAACTGAGATGTCTTAGTCTCCACCCGCCCTGACTCTGGGCCCGCTTCTGATTTGAGTGAGGAATTTGAGGATCCTGAATCCACTGCAAGATGGTCCTGCTGTTGGACCCCATTTAAGGAAAGGAAACGAATTTGTTGATTTCCCTCTCTGTGTCAGGCTTTTATGCGCTTTATCTCATTCAGTCCTTGTGAGAATTTTGCATGTGATGAAAGAGATGTCCAGAGAGATTCAATGACTTAAGCAGGATTCAAAATGTGGTGCATGGTGGAAATAACCCAAATGCCCATCAACCGGCAAATGGATTCACAGAAATGCAGTATATCCATACAGGGGAATAGTACTCAGCCATTAAAAGGAACGAAAGGCTGATGCAAGTTATTAGCCAGGAGTCTCCAGAAAAACAGAACCAATAGAAGATATATACATACATCTCTCATATATTAATATTATCTATTAATAAATATAAACAGTATATATTAATATATGTCATGCATTAGTATTATATCATATATAATACGTAATTATGTCCCGTGATTATGGAGGCCGACAAGTCCCAAGACTGCGGTCTGCAGGCTAGAAACTCAGGAGAACTGATGATGTAGGTTCCGATCTAGATCTGAGTTCAAAGGCAGGAAAGGACTGATGCTCCAGCTTGAAAAGAGGCAGAGAAAGAGAGAACATATTCTCCCTTACGCAGCCTTTTTGTTCCCTTCAGCCCTTCATCGAATTAGGTGAGGCCCACCCACGCTGGGGAAAGCAACTCTCCTTTTCTCAGTCTATCCACTCAAATGTTAATCTCAACCAGAAACACCCTTCCAGACACACCCAGAACGTTTGGCCAAATATTTGGGCACCCTATGGCTCCGGCAAGTGGACAGAGAAAATTCACCATCACACGCTCTATGACACAGATGCACCTCAAAAACATGCTAAATGAAAGAAGGCAGACACAAAAGGTTACAGGTTGTATGGTTCCATTTACACGAACACCCAGAATAGGCAAAGCCATGGAAACAGAAAGCAACTGTGGTTGCCAGGAGCTGCGGTGGGGGGCGGGGGGAATGGGGAGCAACTGCTTAATGGGTACGGGGTTTCCATTTGGGGTGATGAAAATATCCTGGAACCAGACAGCAGTCACGGTCGCACGGCGCTGTGAACGTACTTAATGACGCTGAATTACACAGTCTAAATTGGTTAAAACGGTACATTTTCTGTTGCTTTTTGGCCACAAAAATCGTAATTTTTAAAACCCCGGTGCCTCTGTCTTTGAAGACCTTGTTCTCGCACAGCTCGATGTGCTTCTGCCTTGTTCTTGATTCTTGGGCCCTACCTTCCACCTGGATCTCCCGTGAAGAAATGGCTCAGTCCGTCAGTGCCTCTGTGGCAGGGGCTGCTGGCTTTTCAAAGCTATCCTTCCACTTCCCTTTCCTTCCCACAAACGCTGGGTCCGGGCTTTGTCCTACAGCAGGAAGCTATGACGTCACTCATTCCAACTTCCCGCCTGCTTGTCTGTTCTTGGCTGACTCCTCCTTCATCTCTCTCTGGCTCCACCTGGTCCCAGCTGCTTCTCTGAACTCTCATTTTCAGCCTGTCATCATACGGGCTGGAGTTCCATGGGCTGCTGTCGGGCCAGCCTGGGCTTGTCCATCTCAGGGAACCGGCCAGGCTGAGCTGTGTCAAGGACTTTCAGTGTCCTCCCCACTCACCATCAGTCCTTTCCCTCTGTAGACTCTTCCTTACTCTCCTACCCTATTCTTGACTCCATGTCCTGCACTCCTGACTCCATGTATCTGTCAAAGTATCCCCAAAGTGACAATTAGTCCTCTGCAAAAATGGACAGAAGGCTACTCATTCTAGCCTACTTTGCCCTTCCCCAGCTGGGCCCATGTTCCTGGAAAACATGTGGGTATTATCCACCCCCCCTCACCACCCCCCCTCCCAGTTAATCTTCCTGACCTGTACATCTAGGAGAGATGATACATCAGGAAAAGAGCCATATAATACACAACAGAGAAGAACTGAAACGCTAGGAATTTTGAACACAAAACGAAAAAAGGAAACCATTACAAGTTCAGAGGAACGTGGTTGGGGACCCTTAGGGGGTCTTCCAACATCGCTGAAATCACATTTTGTAGGCAGCTGTGTCTCCCCTCCATGTCCCCCACCCCAAGGCCCCTATCCTGTCCTGTAGGTAATTAATTCCATTGCACCTCATCTTCCTGCCAATACGAACCACATACTGCACCCCCCCCCCCAACCTCCAGCAGCCTTCAGAGACCTGGAGACAGGGCATAACCTGCTCATTCTCTGAATAAGTGGCCATACTTCATTTGCTATGAATTTCCCAAAGTCCCTGCCTGAAAGGGATGATGTCATTAGACATATAATGGGTAAAAAGAGCCCTTTTCATCTTCCAGCTACAAGGAGAAGCAGGCTGCATCTGGGAGACATGGTGCAGCAGGGAAAGAGCTCTGAGTGAGGCCTCGCTCGCCTGTGCAGAGAAGGACTCGGAGCCCCATCAGACTTCCGGGGGCAGAGGGAAGAGACGCACAGGAGCTGGGACAGAGGCGCAGGGCTCAGGCCTGAAAGAGCAAATCTCTTGCTGACTGAGAGAATCAAGCAGTTTCTGCAGTATAAGCAAAGAGGAAGAAGACATAGTCCCTGCCCTCACAGCAGGGAGTAGAGGAGCCTGGTGGAACAGTCCGAAACAGCAGAGGAAAAAAGGTTGGGAAGAAAAGCGGCAGGGAAACTTGGCGCAGGCTGGACCAGTGTGACTTTTCGTGACGCTGCGCCTAGTTTCCTCAGCCCCCGAATGGCCATGGAAAAACAGCGGTGCTCTTCTTAAAATAAAATGACATACCTGATATGAAGCCCTAACCCAGCACTGGGTGCTGACTGTGCCTCAAAATATGAGTTCTGGTTTTCCCTTTCTGGGCTGAGCTGCCTGGCCATTCTCCTGAAGGCTGTGGGCAGCCACAGGGGTCGCTGAGCGGGAAAGGAATTTCAGAATCCTGGCAGAGAAGGAATTGGGAAGACTATGAGAAGGGCTTGTGGAAAGTTAATCCAAGCCTGTTCTCACCACATTCTGGCAAAGACCAAAAGCTCTAATGAGATGCCCTGAGGTCCCAAGGCCGGGTAAATTACTGAATGGGAAGGCTTGCGGTGAGCCCCCTCATGCCCTGCTTGAGGCAATAAGAACATGTCTGAAATCTTTTCCGTAAAGCTCTCTAGAGCTCTCAAGCAGAGGGGGCTGCCAATCCCTGGTCCCCCGAGATGAAGCAGAATGTGTGGAATAGAGAGGGAGGGACTCTACCCTCCCTTATCAATCATCGTTGCCAGCCATTTTTCACTCTGCTAAAATTTAGTAGGTATATTAAAATGCATCCAGGCACAATAAAACCTTGTTTGAAGTTTAAAATATAGCTTGTCAGATGAGTATTTAGTGGTGTGTTTTAATATGCAGAAGTGCAAACCAAAATTTAATGTGTAGGCTAAAGTACACATTAGCAATTTCATAAGTGATCGAAAATTGCAGTGTACATGAGCAACTTGGGGGGGAGGGTGGGGTGGGAGGAAGAGCGAAACAAAAGATCATAAAACCTTGGGATCTATTTTCTCTTTTCTTTATTCCCCTAAGTAGGACCTTGAATTCCCAGGTGAATTTATAATGGAGTTTCCTCTTATTTATTTATTACTTTATGTTATGTTTTATTGAGATAGAATTCACATAACATAAAATTAACCCTTTTACCGTGTATAATTCAATGGCGTTTAGTACACTCGCAGTACTGTGCTGCATCACGTCGCCTCCGTGGACTCCTGCAACGGTCCCATCACCCCCAAAAGGAAACCCTGATCCATTAGGCAGTCGTGCTCCCCATTAAGCAGTCCCTCCTCATGTCACCTCCCTCCAGCCCCTGGCCATGACTAATCAGCTTTCTGTCCCTATGGATTTGCCTATTCTGGATTTCTCTCTCTTTCTCTTCCTTTAAAAAATTTATTTATTTTTTTATTTGATTTGTTTCTTTCCTATGACACATAGGAGCTTGTGTGTTTCTCTGGGCCACCAGCAATGCCTGCTGCTTTGGAAGAATTCAGAGGTTGCGGTGCTAGGAGCCAGTGTGTCGAGTTGTAGAAAAGAGAGGGCCCGCAGGATAGAGCCTAGCTTTCTCGAATCAATATATGTAAGGCCTACGTAATAATAAATAAATAATATTTATTTATAAATATTAATAAAATAATTATTTATATTTATATTTATATTTTTAAATATAAATAAAATAAATAAAAATAAATAAATTAAATAAATAAGAAATAAATATTTTTATTTATATATTTTAATTTATATTTTATATATTTATAATATAAATATATATTTTACATTTGTAATATAAGTATAAAAATATTATATTTTATCAATATAAATTTATAAATATTATATATATTTATATATATAGATTTAAAAATATTTTATAAATATAAATATTTATAAAAATAAATAAATAAATAAACACCGGCCTACTAAGTTTTTCCTAAGGGGGCGATTAAACTTTTTGCTCACTGACCCCTTGGCAGGACCTCTTCTCAGAACAACGATCTGAATAAAATAAAGCATACAGGATTGCAAAGGGAACCAATTATATTGAGATGCAGTTATAAAATGCTGAAGTATTTCATGGTCAAGTAATATATATGCTTCTTTATTAACACATTCAGTAGCAAGATCTAGCTGTGGGTCTAATAACACTGTAATTTTAAAGTAGGGAGAGGTGTAAATTATATTTTGAGATGTCCGCAACACTATAATGTGATATGAAAATATCTGATTTCTACTGGTGGCAAAGTCACACGTATTGCTAATAATACTGTAGCTTGTTGCTTGTGTTCATAATTAAATGGAACATGAATGTATGTTTGTGAAAACAAAGACATAATTTCCCCCCATCCCAGTTTACTCACAAACCTTCATTAAGAACCCTTGCTCTGGGATCGATGGCTTCTAATCTGTTTTCAGAAAATCTAACAAAAACGGTTTACAGACCTTCTCACCAAAAAAAAAATGCATTTGTCTACAGACACAAAAATTACATCATGTTTGGACCCCCTTGTGCCCATCCATGGACTGTTTCCAAGCCACTGGACCCCAGGTTAAAAACTCCAGTTCTAGATGTACCAACGGTCAAGGGCACTGAATCATTTAGCATTCGTTGGCTATAAGTAACAGAAACTAACTCTGGAACCAGGCAGTTTAAAGGGTCTTTGTGGGAGAAGCTTCTGGAGTCTTATTTGCATCCCACATCTGGGAGGAGTAAGCTCCATCGGTGGCCAGGCTTTTGACTCTCTGATCATCGTTCCAAGCTCTGTTCATGTCTGAGTGGCCTGAGTTGGGTCGGGTGCCCTTCCCTTCACTAAGGGAAAGCTAGTCCCCTTGATGAAATGCTTCAGCCGACTGTATCTAAAGAGGAAGAAAAATTTGTCAGAGGGAATCTGAGACACTATTATGAAAAAAAATTGTTTTTAAAGAAAAAGAAAAAGAAAAGATAACGATGTGGACAGGAGGCAGGGAAAAGAAAAGTTTACTTTACATCCCATGAAAAGAAGTGATGAGTACTGACCCTGTTTTAAAGATTGTATTTATATAGTTGAGAGAGAGCGAGCATGAGCGAGCATGAGTGTGGGGAGGGGCAGAGAGAGAGGGAGAAGCAGGTTCCCCGCTGAGTGGGGAGCCGGAAGTGGGGCTCGATCCCAGGATCCTGAGATCATGACCAGAGCCGAAAGCAGATGCTTCACCCACTGAGCCACCCAGGCGCCCCTGATTTTTTTCCCCCTTAATTCTAAGACATACTTTCTGGGAACATTCTGATGCTTCTGAAATCCTAACACGGTTCTCCTATGTACATACGATGAAAGCAGCCCTGCCTTCCTCCCCACTTTCAGGAAGGTAAACTGTTGTTAAATCCGGGTTGCATCCTACCGTGGAGGAGCCTTAGAACCGAGGCAGTGTGGCCGGACAGAGTCAAAGCCATTCACACTGACGCCTCGAAGCGTCAGGGAGCACACCCACGCCTATGCACTCCAGGCCAGCTTCTTTTCATCTTTTCCAAGCATACTTGACCTAATTCGGCTGAGATTTCACATCAGATGTTTGTTGCACTACTGAATGCAGAACTAGAGCTCCATCCCATTGAATGGGTGTTTGCGGGGCAGTAGCTACGAGCCAAGCTCTCATCCAGGCACCACGAGCATTACAGTAGGAGACGAACACAGAGCCATCAGCTCTCCGAGAGCTTACAGCTTGGATGTCGAGATTGCACGCACATGCCTGCACTGCAAGTCACATTCACTTGGAAGGCCAACCTTAGTGCTGCGAAGGGAAGCCAAGTGCGAGCTGAGCGGAGGAGGCAGAACCTGGGGATGTCCCTGTTCTGCGCCTGCGTGGACAGAGGGCTCCCAGGGCCCCTCTCGGAGAGGAAGGAGGCTCTGAGAAGTTGCACACCTCATCTTGGTCATTATCTAAGAGATACAGAAGCCTTGGGTGAGGAGAGCCATGGACCCAATGAGCTTCTCACGGGGCTAATACCCATTCACCTCTCAAGCCTCTGCTTAACGGTCACTTCCAGAGAGATCTTCCCAGACCTCTCAGTTTAAAACTAGGTCTCGCCATCGAACTGACTGAGAGTACCTTGTTCTTCCCCTTGCAAACACTTAGCAGGATTTGTAATTCTGTGTTTGTTTTTCTCTCCACTGGTCTGTGAGCCTCTCTAGGGAGGGAAAGGGCTGTGTCTCTTTGCTTGCCTCTGTACCCACAAGGCTCAGCACATGTTTTGCACATACGAGGTGCTCAGTGAACACGTGTGGACTGGTTGAAAACTTAAGTATCGGCTAGAAACCATACAGCTTTCTGTTAATGGTGAAGCTCGACTGGGGACAAGGACGCGATTTTTAGGAAACACCTTTTGATGTTAGAAGCACGCCAGACCAAAAGGGACAGCTGGTATAGGAGTCATTGATGAAGATCTGGAGATTATGGATCTGAGAGCTAAGATGATTAACAAGTGCTGCTTTTCCGGGTGGAATTTAAAACCTGAAGTGGACTATTTACAACCTACGGAACGAAGGTGGAACTTCTATCCTACCCACGTGGGCTGTTCTGCCTTTAGTGGGACTCTGGCGGGGGGAGAGGGCGGTGTTGTGAGTGTTGTGAGTGTGGTCTTATTCTCCCAAGCCAAAACCACAACAAAACAAACCGAAAAAAAAAAAAAAAAAGAAACTCTAAAGGAGTTTGAGAAGCCTGAAGACAAGCAAGTTAATGAAGCTCTTATTTCTCCTTGAAATAGAAATTTAACATTTGGGGCGCCTGGGTGGCTCAGTGGGTTAAGCCTCTGCCTTCGGCTCAGGTCATGATCTCAGGGTCTTGGGATTGAGCCCCGCATTGGGCTCTCTGCTCAGCGGGGAGCCTGCTTACTCCCTCTCTCTGACTGCCTCTCTGCCTACTTGTGACCTCTCTCTGTCAAATAAATAAATAAAATCTTAAAAAAAAAAAGAAGAAATTTAACATTTGCCAGCAGGGAGAAAGTCGTGAAGCAACTGAATTGAAAGAATCCACTGGGGTTCTTGGCTTGAGAGTTTGCTTTGGTTGCTTGCAGCGGGGAAGGCGTAGGGATTCCTTTCCCCTCCTTTGGCTGCAGACTTAAATTTCACAGAACCAGAGGCAATGAGCGTGAAGATCTTGGTTGAACTTTTCATGGGTGCTCCGGTGCCTCCGTACGAATGAAAGCAGGGATCTTTCAACTTTTCCTTCGATGGGATTTTATATCTTTCTGGAAGTGGGCAAGACTAACTTTACCGTAGAATTAAGTATAATTGTGTCCAAAGTCTTTGTTTAAAAAAATACATTTGACATTACTACCAGAAAGAAAAAGACATTTTTATTGTAATGATACTTATACAGTAATTTTCTCTGGGGAATTCAGATTCTAGCTAAGTGGATGGAATGGGCAGGCTAGCTTCTGGTGGAAATGCAAATGTCTGGGGACTTAATGCCCTACTACCCCTCAAGTCTTTCAAGTTGCATATTTTCCCCTCGAGGATTAGGGAAGATAAATTTCACCCCTTTAAGGCAGAGGCTTAAAAAGAGTTCTAAAAAAAGTCCTTCTGCAAGGTCAGGCTTCTGGGAATTCTTATCAGATTGAAGTTCAAATCACACCTGAAGGGGTTAATTGTTTGACCTCTGTATTCAGATCGGCCTGACTTAAATGTTTGAGGTGTCAGTTTTCCCCTTTGTTAGCAGGCACTAAAAAAAACAGTATCTCTTCTTAGGGTTAAGTGGCTTTCCTTTGGTAGAACAGTGTTTGGTGACCTAGGAAAGACTCACCCCGATACACACATGCATGTGAGCGTGAGGACAGACAGACGTGCGTGCGCGCGCATGCACGGTCACTGACCAGATCTCAAACCCAGGGCTTCGTTCCCAGCAGGACATCTCCAGAACCTCGGGCACAGATGCAGTCCTGGGAGTGAAGCCTCATTAGCCCCATGTTCTGACCAGGGGAGCTATATGACTGCCAAGTAGACGTGACGCAGAAAGGGAAACAGAGGCCGCTGTGTGCGCGAGACTAAACAGCAGTGGACTGAGTGATAGGCTACTGAGTCGGCTGAAACCTTGCAGGGCTTTGCCCAGGGGCCTGAGATGCAACACGGGTCATTTCTGAGGCTTTCAGGTTGCACGGACCAGTAGCGATACAAAAAACAGCTGGGGGAGAAACTGAGACTGCCAACTTCTCATTTTGCCAAAAAAAAAAAAAAAAAAAAGACCAAAATCAAAAGCCCCCCAACTATCCAAATATAATACTCGTGATACAAGAAAGGAAAACATTTAGCTTTGCATTGCTCTTACGACTCTTGGGTTGCCCCCAAATGGCCAAAACTGCTCCACAGACCTACCTCCCTCCCCTCTGCGGATGAGCCTGGGACCCCGGCTGTAAAGACCACTCAGGCACGCACCGGGGCCCAGGGAGCACGTTTATGAACACATGCTGCCGACTGCTGTCCCTGGCAGCTGAACCCAATTTCAGCTCTGAGGGTTCTTCTGCAAACGCTCTGAGGCACTCAAGGCTTCTCCATTGGAGACCCCCACTCCTGCTTCGCTGCTGATACAATTTATCCCCGGCCCAGCATAGCACAACAGGGCGCATCCCTGACGCACCGGGCAGTGTTTTTTCATTTATCCTGAGTGTGAGTCCTTGTCCCGTTCCCAGTGTCGCACAGGGACCCAACATGGCGTGTCTTCCACAGACCTATCCTCACCCTCATCTCTGTCTTCACTTCCTTCACGACATTCCAAGACAGAGAGCCCAAGGCACAAGTGCTCATCAGTTGTCTCTGCTTTTCCATGTTTGCTTATGTCCCAGTGGCCCATGCATATCACGTAACCTAGTCCTGGGTCAGCGTGGGAGAGGGCTGCAGCAAGGTCATGGATACTGAGCAGGATTCATTAGAGGTCATTAGTGCAGCAATGTGTGAACTTCCCGTCTTCGACACGCGTTGCAAGATACAGAGCTTTAACTTATAAATTATGGTGCTTTCCCAAAGACGCAATATAGATGTTATTATTAGTATAAGGAAGCATTTGGAGTCACCTTATTAAGGGACTGAATCCTACATCAAATGGCTCTGCTTGCTTCATAAAATTATTCATTAATTTTTAGCAGTGGCCTTGGGAAGTTATGTACATAATATTTAGAGGAAAATGGCATTTACAATTATAATGAATTCGAGCAAGCCACATGGTAATACCACTGCCCCAGTTTGGAACTTGAGGCTTGCTAATTTCATATTTAACAGCATACACGTCCCCCCCCCCCCATCCCTCTGCCCTAGTATGTGTGGCAGTATGTACGTGCCTGTCTCATCTCCTAGAACTCAAACTCCTTCGAAGGCAGGCATCTCACCTCCCCCATGCTTATTTTCCTCACTCTTCCAGCACCTGTACCATTCAGTAGATGCTCCCTAAAAGCCTGTTCAAATGATCAATCAATCCAATCAATCAATTGTTGCCTTTTATTAAACACTTTTATGTTCCAGGGACTTGGCTCAGAGACTGGGTCACCAATTCTCTTTCAATGCCACAGGCGAGGGTTATTCTCTACAGTTCACCCCTGAGGGGACTGAGGTGCCCAAAGCCCAAGGGGGATGGGCTGGCCAGCCCAGGGCCACCTGAGGCCAGGACACTTTCCTCACTGCTGCCTAAAGTGAGAAGCAGGAATCAGACAGTCAAAAGCGAAAAGATGGCCTCCAGGTGTGGAGACAGGGGCCAAGGGAAGAGGAAAAGGGAGAGATTGCCGTAACCCTCAAACTGTTCACTACCTTTGCAATAAAATAAACACTTGTTAATGAAGAGGTCGGCCAGCAAAACGCTGGTTGAAAACCCTGTAGGAAAGCCAGCTCCACGGCTCTTCAAAAAATCAACATCAGTGGGGCACCTGGGTGGCTCAGTGGGTTAAAGCCTCTGCCTTCGGCTCAGGTCCTGAGGTCCTAAGATCGAGCCCCGCATCCGGCTCTCTGCTAGTGGGGAGCCTGCTTCCCCATCTCTCTCTGCCTACTTGCGATCTCTCTCTCTGCCAAATAAATAAATAAAATCTTAAAAAAAAAACACAAAACTTAAATCAACACCAGTGAATTCTTGGTGGTGAGGAGAAGAGGGACTGGAGAGGCCTCTCGGGCAGGTGACAGTCCTACAAATACAGGGTATTAAGGCTGTCCTCAGGTGAAAGATAGTTTTTTTTTTTAACGTTTTGCCTATAGTTTTTATTACCTACTAGATCAGTAATAATACTAAAAATAGCGACCCTTTTAGACACTACAGTCTACGTGGCGTGTGTGTGGCGGAGCAGCAGGGCAAAGCGCTTTACAAACAACGCATCATCTAATGCGTTTGACATAGATTTTATTATTCTTAATTTATAGATGAGGTAACCGTGCCCAGGGAGACTGGCTTTCCGGAGATTTCCCGGCTTCTGAGTGGTAGATCCAAAACCTAAGTCTATTTGACTAAATGCCCCAAATAACATTTAGCCGTGGGCTTTGCGCGGCTTTGGTGCTGGTCTGAGGGGGGAAATTGCGAATCCCATTTATTCAAGCTAAGCTGCGCACGTGTCTGTGTAATTTACAAAAACAAATCCAGGTCAGGATATCCGTCCGCTGGAGGTTTAAAAGCCTCCTGTGGAAAGCTGCACAAATCTCGACTCATTCATTCACTCTTCCGCTCCCTCAGCAAGTTATTTATTGCGCACTTCGGTATTCCAGGCAGGGCGCTAACTTAGCCCTAGCGGAGAGAATGGCGAGCGCGAGAGACGTGGCGTTTGGCTCCCCTACCCCCTCCGCCCCCTCTCCGAGTGTAGTACCTCGTGGGCGACGCAGTCCGAGAAGCAGGAAATGTGTCAGGGGATGACCTGTACCGGCGGCGCCGAGCAGCTGGGTGGTCAGGGCAGGCTCCCTGGAGGCGGAGGCGGCCCGGGCCCGGCACGCGGGACTGGTCTGGCGGCCCTGCAGAACCTGCTCGGAGGCGAGCGTTGGGGACGGGCTGGGCAGGGCCGGGCCGGCCTGGGGGCGGGGCGGGGGCCGGGGCGGGGTGAAGGCGGTGGGCCGGGGCCCAGGTCCGGGAGGGGGGCGGCCCGCGAGTTAGGGTTAGGGCGAGAGGATTCGGCTTCCCGGCGGCAGAGGGCGCCTGGCGCTGCGGTCCGGCGCGCCTGAGCCGCCCGCGCGGGCGCCGAGAGGAGAGGCGAGGCGAGGCGGGGAGCGCGAGCGGCGGCGGCCACTGCCACGTATTCCCGGCAGGGGTGGCGGCGGCGGCGGCGGCGCGGGAGGAGGTGAGCGGCGCGGGCGCCGTGGGCAGGTGGGCAGGGAGCCGCGCGGCGGCGCAGCGGGCGGGCGCGGGGACCGGGCGCCGGGCACGGGGCGGGGGTGCCCGCGCCGGGACAGCGCGGTTCCCGCCACGCCGGCTCCGCCTCCGCCTCCGCGCCGGGTTGCTGGCCGAGGCCCGGGCGCCGAGCGGGTCCCGAGCGCAACTCGTGCCGGCGGGGCGCGCGGGGGCCCAGGGGCCGCGAGCCCGCCGGCCAATCGCGGCTCCGGACGGGAGTCCCCGCCGCTGTGGGAACGGGGCCGCGGCCGGAAAAGTTGGGGCGGACCGCTAGCCCGCGTGGGCCAGGCGGGAAGTGCGGGTGCGGGGCGGACCCCGGGGGGGCGCAGGGACGCGGTGAGAGAGGGGTCCCGGGCCAGAGGCGGGGCGGCCGGGAGGGCCCCGTTTGGGAAGGCGGGAGACACGCGGCTCCTCCTCTGGCCGGGAGAAAGGAGGTGCGCGCTGGCTCTCCGGGCTGCAGTGGGCAAGTGTCTGGCCGGGGGGGGGGGGGGGGGGGGGGGGGGGG
>CM052884.1:32391950-32417864 GCA_028534135.1 Potos flavus
GCTAGGACTTCTAGTACTATGTTGAACAAGAGTGGCGGGAGTGGGCATCCTTGTCGTGTTCCTGATCTCAAAGGGAAAGCTGTCAGCTTTTCCCCATTGAGAATGATATTCACTGTGGGCTTTTCATAGATGGATTTTATGAAGTTGAGGAATGTTCCTTCTATCCCTATACTTTGGAGAGTTTTCATCAGGAACAGATGCTGAATTTTGTCAAATGCTTTTTCTGCGTCAATTGAGAGGACCATGTGGTTCTTCTCTCTTCTCTTATTGATTTGTTCTATCACATTGATTGATTTGTGAATGTTGAACCACCCTTGCATACCAGGGATAAATCCCACCTTGTGCCAGGCTTTTCTATGCTCTTTCTAGTGGATTCAGACCAGAGGTATGCCTGGTGGGCTGGAGTGAAGTCTCAGCTTGGCGGAGCCTCACAGGCAGGGGAGGCTACACATAAGGGTGATCCCTTCCCTTCGCCGTTAGGTTTTGAATTCTGTGCTTGTCCTCTCCACATTCCCCACCCCAAGCGCTGGGGCTGCCTGCATCGGAGGTTAACCAGGAAACGCCGTTCGTGACAAAGGGATGACTTTTTTTTTGATTTGTCATAAACTGCTTGCCCGCTTTGTTTCCTGTCTAGCTTTCGGCTTCCTCGGGAATTTTAAAAGGCTTACCAGAGCTAATCTCAGGGTATTTTTGTATTTTGCACGTGCATCTTTGCCAGCCCCCACCTTTGCAAAATGTGGGGCTGCAGAGTTCATCTCTGGCCTGCCACTGGTATTTGAGGTTTATCTCCCTGTTCTCCAGAACAGGCGTGCACAATGAATTAATTGAGTTGTTTTCAGCCCACTTCCTGCCTAATTGAACACCTGCGCAGCAAATGCCACCAGCGTGCCTGCCCGGTACCTGATCTGCCAGCCGTCCCGGTCCTGGCAGCGTCTTGCTTGTATCAGAAGGTTCGCTTTTGTCATTTGCAGTTAGCAGACTCTGTCCTTGAGAGAACTGCTTTCTTCTTCACTTAATTTAAAGGTGCCAAAGTGTCCCCAATGGGTACAGTCCCTCTGCAGTCCCGTCTTGCCACTGTCCTCTTAGTTAACATCACTGCCGATTGCCCGCCTCATGAAAGCTTCTCAAAGACCAGATGCGGGGAGAGGGGATGTGTGCGTCCTGGGTTGATTCTCATGCTCGCCTCGCCCTCCCTTGGCTCCCGGATGAAGTTTCTAGTAAGTCATTCTTAATGTAGTGCCCCTGGTTTAAAGCTGATGAGAAATATTCTTCTAAGGGAAGGGACCTGGTTTCTTTTTAAGTTAAGACTTTGCTTTTTTAGAGCAGTGTTAGATCGCAGCAATATTGAGCCGAAGGTGCAGAGGTTCCCCGCATACCCCCCGCCCCCATGCGTGGCCTCCCTCATTATCAACAGCCCCCAGCAGAGTGGCACACTTGTTACAACTGATGAATGTACATTGATGTATCATCATCACCATGGTTTATCTTAATATATTCACTCGTGGTGTTGTACGTTCTCAGGATCTGGACAAAATGCGTAATGACTTATATTCCATCAGTGACCTGTACCTAGTATTTTCACTGCCCTAAAAATCTTCTGTTCCCTGCCTGTTCATCTCACCCCTTCCCTCCCACCCCCCGACAACCACTGATCTTTTTACTATCTCTATAGTTCTGCCTTTTCCGCAGTGTCCTGGAGTTGTAATTACAGCATGAGGCCTTCTCAGATTGGCTTCTTTCATGTAGTAATATGCATTTAAAGTTCCTCCGTGTCTTTCCATAGCTTGATAGGTCATTTCTTTGTAGTGCTGAATAATAGTCCATGGTTCGGATATCCCACTGTTTCTTTATCCATTCACCTGCTGAAGGACATCTTGGTTGCTTCCAAGTTCTGGCCATTATGAATAAAGCTGCTGTAACTATCCACGTGTTGGCTTTTGTGTGGACCTGAGTTTTCATATCTTTTGGGTAGATACCAAGGAGTGTGATGGCTGTATCATATGGTGAACGTATGTTTAGTTTTGTAGGAAACTGTCAAACTGTCTTCTGTCTTCAAGTTCCAAACGATTTTGCATTCCGACCAGCCGTGAGTGTGAGTTCCCATTGCTCCACATCCTCGCCAGCATTTGGTATTGGCAGTGTTCTGGATTTTGGCCGTTTTAATGGATGTGTAGTAGTGTTTTCTCATTGCTTTAATTTACATTGTCCCAAAGACGTATGATGTGGCAAGACTGTTTTTTGAAGAATGCTGACTTTTTGTCACTAGGGGCTTATGTCTTTCCAAGGAGAAAAGTAGTTTTACTAAAAATGGGAGCCAGAGCACGGAATCCAGCCTTCCCCGACAACAGAAAGCCTTCCTGGTTCATGGCCTGTGTTGGGTCTTCTCAGCTGTTCTCTCTGGTTCAAAAATGTCATAGCCAGCAACACGGTTTTTCAGTGGAGCCCTGGTTTGGGTGTGCTTTTTTTGTTAAAAATATCGTGGCGACACGGCGACCCTTGTTAATTACTCGGCAGAATCATGTATCTTAACTATCTCTTCCTGGTGTTCTTGGCCTTTCGAAAGGAAGTGTACTGTTGGGGTTCCTTCTGCCCAGGTTTGAACTTACTCAAAAATGGAGTGAGATTAGAAAAACATTTCTCTCTCAAATTCTTTGATCTCACTGTGGTTTTGCATCTGCTTTCAGTTTCCTTTTGGTGTTCCTTTGTCGAATTTCATATTTTAGAAATATTTTAGAGGCTTCTTCAAAAAGTTACGTGTAGAATTACCGTAGGACCCAGCATTTCCGCCCTAGGTAAATATGTGAAAGAATTGAGGGACTCAGATCTTTACAAGTCTTCATAGCACACTGTTTGTAGTACCCAAATGGAAACAACCCAAATGTTCATCAATAGATGAATGGATAAGCAAAGTGTGGTATATTCATGCAATGGAATATTATTTAGCCAAAGAAAGGAACGGATTATAGATACGTTACAACGTGAAGAGACCTCAAAAGCATTATGCTATGGGTAGAAGAAGCCCAGTGATAAATGGAATCATTTATGGGAAATATCTAGAGTAGGCGACTCTGTAGAGATAGCAGATGGGAGGTTGTCAGGGGTTGGGGGAAGGGAACATGGGGATCGACCACCTAACGGTATGAGTTTTTTTTTGGGCTGATGAAAATATGTTGGAACTAGGTAGAGGCAAGTGTACAGCATTATGAATGTCCTAAATGCCCCTGAGTTGAACGCTTTACCATAAATGGTGAATTTATGTTATGTAAATTTTGCCTCAAGTAAAAAAAAAATGTTTGAAGGGGCAGCTCGCATGTGTTCTTGCCAACGGTGGGTTTTCTAGTGACATCACACAAGAGTGGCGCTCCAGCGAGGCCTTTAGCGAGGGCCCGAGCAGGGAGGCGCTGTCCCATGTCGCCGCAGTCCCATCTTCACTGCCCTCCCGCCCCCCAGCTGCCAGTCCAGTGACCTGCTGGGACGGAGGCCCCGAGGATTGCCTCCCCTCTCTCGGCGTCTTTCCTCTTCTGTGAAGCAGGCTGAAAAGCAGGCCTCACCTCACAGGATCACTACGAGAGTTAGGGAAGATAAGAGATAGAAAGTGCTTGGCACACAGTCAGCACTTAATAGATAGTAACTCTTCATTAATTCAATTAACTTCAGACTTGGGGTCTGAAGAGCAGTTTCTGGTCTGGTTTTGTTTCTGTGGAAGGAGAGAATGACGTGGACTCAGAGAGAGATGGAAAATGCTGGAAGCGGAGAAATGAGAGTTGACTCAAGCCGTCTAGGTTTCAGTTCGACTTTTGAGCAAAGGAGGGGAAAAATCCCATTTCCTGGATTCCTTTTAGGAGTCCCCATAAGCCCTTGCAGCCGGCGAAGCTGGTGAAGGCTCACCTCCACCCGCCGAAACAAGGAGTGTTTGTGAAGCACTTGGCAAAGCACCTGGCCAGCCCCAAGGGGGGAAGTACTGCCTGCCCACTTCCCTTCCTTGCCCCTGCTTCCTCAGATGTGAGCACTCGCTGGGCCGTGCCCGCCTCCAGTCTGCGTGGAGCACTGGGCCCCTGCGTGCATCTTTACAGGCCGGGGTTTGTGTTTCTGAGTCCCGCTTTCGTCCTCAGAAGAAGGGGCTGTACTCGTCACCTGGGCCTGAATGAACCTTCCAGCAGCACAGAGGGGCAAGGATACCCAGAGCTAAGGAGAGGCTCTCATCACTCAGCTGTAAGGGGCAGAGGGAACTGAAGGGGGGGGGGGGAAGGCTAGTCTGACTTTCACCAATGAAGAAATACGGTTTTCAGCTCTCCTGGCATGAAACTGGCGTGGAGATCTCTAATTTTAGGCCATTACTCGATGGAAGTGGGTACGTTGATCTCTCTCTAATTCGGTTTGCACTAAACGGCTTTACTACACAATTAGCACTTTGTTATGTAGTGCTTAGCAGCGTGTGTACAGAATTTCTACTTAGCTTTAATATTTAATCTGTTTAACTTTCTTGTTTTGGAAGCGGCACCCCCTCCCTCTGTCGCCCACCCCCTCGTGGAGAACTGCTTCGCCTCTCTCCGCTCTTGGGGCCTGCCGAGTGGCCTTCCTGGTTGGTCCCTTGTGCTGTTGGTGGACCGTTGACTGATTTGACTAGGGCAGTCAGGCTCTCTCCGAATTTTTTCTTTTTTTTTTTGTAAAAGGGCAGAATTTATTTCAAGGCCGGGGTCTCAGAGGCTCCCAAGAAAGAAATTGCAGCCATGTCATAGGATGTTAAAATGGGGCTTTTCCACAGAGCCCCCAAGGATATCCTCTACCAAAGTGAATGCAAGGCAGCCTCCCCTGTGGCAAATACAAAGGAAAAGCGTAGAACTGGGTTTAGCACCCTTGGACCCCTCAGCCACATCAAAGATATTGGGGGCTGGGGGTCAGACTATGAAGAAGGGAGAGGATTTAATGGAGAGATGTCTTTGGAGAAGCTGCCATTTGTCCCTTGGTACCCGCCACCTGCCGGAGGGCTAAGGACGGCAGAGAGGCCTAGCAGGCATCATTTCAAGCCCATGTCCCGGAAGTTTGGAACCGGAGGCCCAAGGGCCTTTCCCTCTGAGGTGGTGAGGCCGGAATGGGGGTCTGGAACTGTGGTGGCCCTGGTTTCCTGTCCGGAGGAGAAAGCTGGCCTGCCAGGGGGCAGGAGGAAGCCGCAGGCAGAGAGAAGCAGAGAGGATCTGTGTCTGGGAGCCCGCAGCTGCCCGACCTCCCTTCCTGTGGTAAAGTTTCTCTTTTGCCGTGGCTCACGGGAGGTGTTTTGTTTAATTGCTTATAACCAGGGGTCCCAAATAATAGAATCGTGGTCCTCAGCAACCACTGACCTTCTCTTAGCTCATCTTTTTTCGCATATACAATGATAACAATAATCGGCTCACACTTACTAGAATGTTCAGGTGAAATAACACGTCTGTGAAAACTTCGGGGGGGGGGTCATAGCATAGACAGGGAGGCTGTGACAAGCTTTGTGATGATTTTATTAACTATTTGACACCACTGAGTTGATTGTTCTGAATGCTGTTTGTTTCTTCGTTTAACTGAAACATTCTTTTAGAAACTTCAACGCCGATAGCCTGTTCCTTTTTTTCTTTTTTTTTTTTTAAGATGTATTTATTTATTTGAGAGAGCGTGAACACTAGCGGGAAGGGCAGAGGGAGAAGGAAAGAGAATCTCAAGCCGACTCCACACCCAGCACGGGGCTTGACCTCACGACCCTGATATCATGACCCGAACTGAAACCAAGAGTCAGACGCTCAACTGACTGCACTACCCAGGTGCCCACATGTTCCTTCTTTTAAATCACAGAATTAAAACAACTTTGACCTGACTTAGCTATTCACAGGCAGTAAGTGAATGGGTCTTTATAAGTGAGGGCCTTTCCAAGCCTAAAAGAAACTTTCTCTGAGGTGAACTCTAATTATGTCTTGCTGAGCAGCGAGTACGGACTCCATATCAGATGGCTTGTTCCCCGTGCTTCCGTGCTAGAGGAACCTGTGCCGAAATTCTAGAATGATTGCCCGTTTATTTGGCTTTGAAGTTAAATAGCCTCGGGTTTGAATCCTCATGTTGCCACTTCCTAGCCTGTGTTGTTGTCTTTGAGCCTCAATCTTGTCATCTGTAGAATGGGAATATAATCCCAACCCCACAGATTGAGAATTCTAGGAGATGATGTATTTGAAGTCCTTGACTGTCTCTTGAATGTGGTAGGTACTGAATAAATGCAGCTGTTACTATTAAAAATGGTAGTTTTAGTAACAGTTGCAACCGAAGGGGGTGGGACTAGAAAACACGAATCTGATTTTGGCATTTAACGACAAAATCAAATAATCAGTATAAAAATCAATTTATCAGCCACTGTTGGGTCGCTCATCTGTGCCAGGGGCGGGGGTGCGGTGGATCAGAACGTGCGTACCACCGTTCCTGTCTCCTGGGGGAACAAATCATGAACATGTAGAAGAACAGGTAGCACACAAGGCATTGGGTTGTGGAAGATTGGAAATAGGGAGGCGTCGCCGGAAGGCCTAGAGCTGAGGGAAAGAAGAGGCAGGAGAAGTGACGTAAAGAACTAAACATTTCGGGTGATCTTTGGAAGAGGCCAAATGATAAAATACACATCATGCCTCTTTTTCCATTTTCTTTTTCCTTTATCTTCGTGATTCCATCCCAGATCTTCTCGTTTCTGGTCATAATAACGAAGATCCATACCCATAGCACGTTCCAGAGTTTAACATTTTCTTGAAGACTCATTTTCTTTGTGAACAGTTGGCTTTTTGTTGGCCCACACCCTTCCGTGATCACAATTCTCCCAGCAGAGTCTCCCTGTCCTCCCCCCACCCATTTGCTCTGCCTTATCAGGAATTTTATCCTATAGAATCATGGGCATTTGTTCAGCAGATGTTTGTTGAACACCTACTCCAGGCAGCAGGCGGGGCAGCGAGCCAGGGAGGCCTGGGGAGTAGAAAGATGGATGAAACGGGGTGGTCCCTGCCGCGAGGTGGCTCACTTAGTAGAGAAAACGGATGGGCAGATGGACACTAATTAAATGTGATTAGTGTTTTAAGTTGGTCAGATAAGGAAAGACATCTGGCAGCAGCCCCAAATCTCCCAAGTCCTCTGTCAGCCGCTGGCTGCTGTGCTCCGATCACAAAGCCTGTCCACCTCCCTAAGCACAGTCTGCAGAAATGCCTTCTTTATTAGCATCTGCAGTCCTGATGTGAAATTTCTCCGCGTGGGTCCCTGCTCGGCGAACTGTTACAGTGAAGGTTCCTTTGGTCACCCCCACCCAAATCCTCTTCTAGGCACAGAAAGTCTAGATGGAAAGAGAACATCTAGACTCATGAATCTGATCTCTTCCTTTCCTTCCACAGACTTATACCTGCACACACACCCTGCACCACCCTCCTGCCGCCAGGCTTCCCTGTCTCAGAAATGGCATCATCATCAACCTCGAGGCCTGAGATCCCCTGTGCCACCTCCCTGTGTCTCACCCCTCTGATTAGTCACCAAATCCCCTCGATTCTGTCTCCTCCTCCACTGCCACCACCCCAGCCCGAGCCACCAGCTCCAACTGGGGATCATGACTCCAGTTACTGGCTACTGGGTTCTGAAAGTGATTTAGAGGTCTTTACCAGCCAAGAAAGAAAGAGAGAGAGAAAGAAAGAAAGAGGAAGGAAGAAAAGGAAGGAAGGAGAATGGAGAGTGGAGTGAGTGTAATAAGGTTGAGTTTTATTTTGTGAAACTTACATAATAATCGGTGTACAGAAAAAGATGACTGAAGTTGCTGAGAGTTTTACATATGTTGATTAATTTATCCCCCACAACAACCTATGCCATAGGCATCATTATTATTATTCCTGTTTTCCAGATGAGGAAACAGGCTCAGGGAAGTTGAGAAACTGGCCGAGGGTCGCAGAGAATGTCAGGGTTCCAGCCCAGGCTGGTCTGCCTCACATAGCCTTTGTGTGTATGTGTGTGTGTGTGTGTGTGTGTGTGCGCACACACACACACGTATGTACTGGGTTGCAGGTAAAGTGTCTTTCTTATTCTTAAGTTATGATAAAAAAAGAAGGTGGAAAGTTTCTGTTTGACAGACATCTGTACTTTCACTCTGAGCTGCAGCCACAATAAATAACTTCTTATGATGCAAATTGGATGATGCTTCTCTCTAGCTGGATCACATGCTCTTAGGAGAGATGCAGTCTGTGTACCCACAAGGCCTGTGCGGCCTGGTCCCTGCTCGCCTCTGGAGCCTTATAGCTCTTCCTGTCTCATGGGATTTGAGACCCCTCGGGGCTTCTGCACGTGCTCCCGTGACCTCTCGGACTCAAGCCCTTCATGACCTGCCCCCCAGACCCTGGACGGCAAGTTCATAGCACTTACTATGTTCATAAAGAAATAGTTCCTTGTTCACTAGGTGTCTCTCTGGCACAGGGTCACCTAGGACTGGCTCACGTCCCCAGTCCCGAGGGCAGGGTCTGGCACGTCAATTGGTGGATGCTTACTGGGTTTTCTATTAGCTATGGATGGTAGAGAAAGCCAGGGCTCTCATTTTTGGTTGCATTGACTATATCTATCAAAATATTCCTTATTCTCTTTCTCCTATCTACCCTCTCTAGAAAGCATTTCTTTCTTTCTTTCTTTCTTTCTTTCTTTCTTTCTTTCTTTCTTTCTTTCTTTCTTTCTTTCTTTCTTTCTTTCTTTCTTTCTTTCTTTTAAGATTTTATTTATTTGAGAGAGAGAGAGCACAAGTAGTGAGAGAGGCAGGCAGAGGGAGAGGGAGAAGCAGACTCCCTGCTGAACAGGGAGCCCGATATGGGACTCGATCTCAGGACCCTGGGATCGTGACCTGAGCCGAAGGCAGCCACTTAACCGACTGAGCCACCCAGGTGCCCTTAGATTACCTTTTAATCTAGTGGATTTCCATCGTTCTGTTCTAACTGAATGAAGAGCTCCTGGCCCATATCTGTGGGGCGGGCCCCCCAATCCCTGTGGGGGAGGGGCGATGTGGTCTTGTGAAAGAGTTCTAGACCCCTAGGTCAAGAGCTAGAAGCCTTGGCTGGACCTCTCCTTGCACTCCAGCCATGGGACTGCTCCCTGGTTCATAAAATGCGGGTGACGACAGCATACCCACCTCCAACCGGGCTGATCCTGGTGGTCAGGGGAGAGAAACTGTGTGAAAGGTACATGCCACAGCAGTGCTGGCTGTTCAGGAAGGTGGTTTGGTTTTTTTTTTTCCCTCCCTTCTTACTTGGATCTCCTCGTGCTTGACAATGTTTTCTGTTACTGGAGAGACCCTGCAGGCCCAGTGGTATCAGGCCCAACCCAGGTCAAGGGCAGTTCTCTGATCTGTTGAGTGAGTGCAGCCTGGGCCAAAGCCGTCCAGATTCTTTCTCTGTGTTTATATACTGGTGATTTTCTTAAACCTTGATATTTGACCTTGGGGCCTTTGTGGCCGAGCCGAGTGCAATGGCAGCTCTGCATTCCGCTTTGGCCCTAATATCATAACCGCAGTGATAATAGTTACAGCTTTTGTTGAGTGAGTATCTACCATATGTCAGATGTGTGCTCAGAGCGCCTGTGATGCGTTACTTCTCCTCTCCCCCACTTTGGGGAGTAGGCGGCAGACCCCTCATTTTGCAAAAGAGGAAACTGAGGTCCACTGAGTTCAAGAAACTCGCCCAGATCTTCTACTTGGAGTTCTGTGTAAGGACACCGTCCTCATCTTAGCTCCTTGAGAGCAATCTGGACTAGCTGGTTTTGTCTGTTTTCTACGGTCTCTGCTCTGGATTGGTGCCCCCCAGGTTCTCCTGGGTGAGCTACTTGCTCAAGAGGCCTGGTTGTCTAGGCCAGCCTCCGCATCCCTGTGGTGGGCGCTGCAGGGCCCTGCTTGGCTCTGGAAGTGCTTTCTGCACCCCAACCCCCACCCCCCGCCCCGTGGTGGAGTGCACACTCCGGAAACAGGAGCTGGTTTCCCCTCTTGCCTACTTCTTTTTATGTCTAAATGCTTCTGTTTGTCTTCTCTGGGCCGCATTCATTTTCTCCTCTTTACTGCTGCAGTTTATTGCTCTTTGCCGTCTCCTTTATTTTTATTTTCTAAACTTGCCTGAAATGCATCCTGATTTTGGCATCTTTAGATGTTTAGAGCCTTGCTCTTTGTTACCGATGATTTCCCTCATTTTGCAGAATTCCATTTGGGTGCAAGTCTGTTTTGCAAGACTCCACTTCTTTCCTCTCCATCATTACATTTTGGTGTTTTTTCTGTTCCTGCTCATTTACAGAAACTTGTCTTTCGTTTTTGAGATTGTCATCATGGACCTTCAGTGTGCTACGATGTGACCTCCCATCAGACTGACTTGGTTTTGGAATTGTGTGTTCATGGAGTAGAGGGCATCCTTATGGCATCCCTGCTCTTTCCGGAGGGCAAATCTGTCCAGAACCCGTTGGCACTCTTCGCTGGCTCTTGTAAGATCAGTTCGTAATACCTCATCACTGTGCAGGACATCTTGCGTGTCCTTCCCTGCCGCCTCTTCCCACCTGCCACGCCTCCCTGCTCCCCCTATGCAAGACCAGTAGTTCTCAAACTTTTTTTTCAGAGTGCCTTTACAATTTTTTTTTTTAAGATTTTATTTGAGAGAGAGAGAGAGAGAGAGAGAGCAAGAGAGAGCACAGGGAGAGAGAGAGAGCACAGAGGGAGAGGGAGAAGCAGACTCTGCTGAGCAGGGAGCCAACACGGGGCTCGATCCCAGGACCCTGAGATCATGACCAGAGCCAAAGGCAGACCCTTAACTGACTGAGCCACCCAGGCGCCTTTGCCTTTAAAAATTCTTAAAAATTAATGAGTTCCCCAAAGAACTTTCAATTACGTGGATTATATCTAGCGATCTTCACTATATTCGAGATCGAAACGGAAAAGGTTTAGAAATACTTATTAGTTTACCTATAGCAGCAATAAACCCATTACATGATAACATAAATGACATTTTTAATGAAAAATAACAATTTCTAAGATAAAAACACTTAATGGGAAGAGTGACATTGTTTCACATTTGTCCAGGTCTTTGATGTCTGCTTTCAGGGCAGACAGATGGATTCTCATAAATGCTTCTGCATTCTTTCTGTTGCAATATGTTGCATTTGTTGGACTGTGTGAAGACAATGCAGCCTTACACAGATACTAATTGGGGAAGGGAGGAGTATATTAATAACCTTTTCAGTTAACTGTGGGTAGTCTTTGAAACTACAACAGAGCTTGACAAGTGGTAGTTTTTTTTTTAAAGATTATTTATTTACTTATTTATTTGAGAGAGAGAGAGGGAGAGAGAAAGCACAAGCAGGGGGAGCAGCGGAGGGAGAGGGAGAAGCAGGCTCCCCAGTGGGGTGGGGTCCTCCATCCCAGGACCTTGGGATCATGACCTGAGCGGTTGGCAGACGCTTAACCCACTGAGCCACCCAGGCGCCCCCAAGTGGTAGTTTTCTAAAGGTTTGTTGTAGCCGAGAATCTGAAACCCCATGAATGGACTTTTCATACTTTGTTCCATTAAAATCTATTGGTCCACCTTGCACTTTGGAAGACTCTTTCATGCATTTTGAAACATCACAGGTGAGCCATTTGGAAAACAGCACTTTTGTTAATGGTACTACCACTCTCGTCTGGAAAGTCCCAAGTATTGGGAGGCTCCACAGCTCACCATCACTGATGCAGGTTTTTCACAATTTTAGTTTTTGCTTGAAAGCTCACATTTTTTTTTTTTTTTAGCAACAAATATCATCAGTTTTTCTTGACATCACCAGCTTCCTTTACTCATTTTTGAGAAAATTTCCGCAAATACCCGAGTCTGAATAACCCACAGTTTTTCTGCCATTCTTTCAAGTAGAAATGGTGTTGTGTGAAGAGCGGCGGATCCAGCTCGCCGCCTCGTCGCACAAGTGCTCCTCCCCCCAGCCCACGCACTTTGCCTGGCCCCGGAAGTGCTTCATGAGAGCTTCCGGTTTTGTCAGCTGGGATATTAAAAGGATGTGTACTTAAGGGTCGATATGTGATACATTGAATACTTTTTTACTACTTCATCAAGGATGTTCTTAGGTGAAATTGACTTTTTTTTTTTAAATGGTGAGTACGTGGCCGCGGGGAATACAGTGGTGACTAATAGAGTCACATGCCACTCCTGGGTTCTCACGAAGCACCAGCCATGTTACCCAGCGTTGCTTTCGCACAGTGCATGCCAATGTCAACACAGGTGAAGGTAGCTTTGACCTTGCAGCAGCCACCCAGAGGGTCTGGAAACGCACTTTGAAAACTACGTTGTCTTCATTCATCTGCACACACCGGACTGTCTTGCTTCAGATCTGCCGGGAACACTTGTCCTCAGCAGCTCTCCATCCTTGTGTGCAAGTGTGCATGCACACACACACACACAGGTTTTTATGTATACTGATTTTACTGATCATGTGTTCTCAGGTCCCTTCCAGTGGACTGTAGACCATGAGCCAGGTTTCATATTTATCTTGGTGGCAGTAGCCCAGAAGTAATCTGCCTATTAAATGCTAACTCATTAGTGCTGGCTCTTTTCATCGTCATCATATCATTATGGCAAGGGCTTAATACATGTTTTTGGAACAGTGAAGAGTTTGAGTTAGCATTTTTTCAGAATTTCCTTCCAACTCTGTGGTCCTCCGGGATGTCAGTAAGTGTTAAGCAGCAGGGGCCTCTGTGCTTAACTGAAGCTGAGGATGGTCAGCATGTTTTGAATGGAAGGATTTCCCAGATCCTTCACGGTATAATGTGCATTGTGAATCTTGAAGGGGGATGGGAGGCCATAGAACGTGGTATTTCCCAAGCATGGGAATAGCATGGGAACCTCCTCTTCTTGGTGTATGTCATGGAATTAGGTTTCTTGGGATTTCCCTGGGGAAATAATTGTGTAGCCTGGCTTCTCCACTTTTACAGATGAGGAAACATTACTGGTGTTCATTCGTGCATGGATTTATATCTCATATTTTATGAGTGCCTCCTAAGGTTAGGTGCTAGTAGATTTAGGCACACAATGCAAGCCAAAAAAAAAAAAAAAAGGATTAGGAGAAAATGCTGATAAACCATTTGTATAGAGTAGATAGTCAAGTGGGAGATTCAAGCATGCATCAGCTGATGACCTGAAATTACATGTGTTATGTCAGTGGTATGTAGGAAGGTACTCAGTGCTAAACCATCTGCTTTCTATTTTTCCCATTTTCAAGGCTCTGCCCGGTCTGTTTAGGTATTCCTCGCAACACTTTGCCACTGCCTTTATCCCTGTGATCCAAACGACTGATGAAGATCATTAAGATGTGGGCTATTTGCCCAGCCATCTCATCTGCGAGGGTGGTATGTGAGAGATAAGATCTTTCAGAATGTGAGCCAACCTCCACTTAGTGCCTGGCACATAGTAGGTGTGTGTCTCTATCACTTGGCTGAGCAAAGAATGAAAAAGCGTGCTCTGAAAAATCTGAGGCTAAAGGACAGACTTCGCATGGTGGTCTTATCAGCCCAGTGCCCGAACTCGCTGCACTCTACAGGATAGGATGAATACAACCTAATAACGTGCTCTCCACGCCCCGCTGCTTTGACCTCATGCATTCTGGAGGGGACCCGTGATCTTCCCTTCTCTTCCACTCAAAACAAAACACACAACACACCCTACCTCCTATTTTGATCCAACAGTGCCCATACATGGTGGGGGGGGTGAGGAATGTTAATACACTCATTACATGAATATTTTTCACCAAAGGACATGATGTCGATATCGTAAAATTGGCCTTTGGTCTTCCGTCGGCCTGTACAGATGACAGCGGGAGGGTTTTTTATCGGAATAGTCTTGGAGTGAGGACTTCGCTAAGAAGATTAACCTAGTGTTTAATTTGATGTTTCAGTCTGTGAAGTCACCTACAGAGAAATCAAACATTTACGTGTTTATTAACCAGTGCTTTTGGTTCTTGGCATGTGGCCCATACCACTTTGGGCCTGATGAGCTCCGGGAGCATGCAGAAATCTCCCACGGCCCCTCTCCCCGCACCGCCTCATATGGATAGACAAACAGGAAAACATTTACCGGCTCCAATTATCCTTTTGTTTTAAAGCGTGAAACTTTTTCAGCCACATCATGTTCCTGCCAGAGTCTGAAAATTAATAGGCTTTAGAGAGGCCGAGGGTTGAGTGGAGTCACTTCGAGAACGGCGTGCATCTGGATGCCTGATTTTTCAGGTGTCGCTCTGAGACTGAATTAAGAAATCCTATTTTCAGGGAGTTTGGGCCCTCTTGATTTCTAATTTTTGTGGTTGAGTTAGAGTTGCGGGAATATTGTGAGTTGCTAATTTTTAAAAAAATAATTTTCTTCCCTTTGTAAAAGTAATTCACGCTAATTGTAGAAACTTGGAAACATATCAAAAAGCATAATGCTGAAAATTACCCGTAATTCTAGTACTCAGAGATAATCACTACAAACCATTTTGTTGTATTTGCATGCATTTTTGTTCGCATAATTAAGATCATTGTGTTTAAATTTCGATTTCTACTTTTCTTATTTCACATAAGAATATTTTCTCTTGCATTGAGAGCGATGCAACATAGGAGTTTGTGTTAGTGTCTGGGGGCTGCTGTAACAGATTTCCACACATGGGGAGGCTTAAAACAACAGAAACTGATTCTCTCCCCATTCTGGAGGCCGGAAGTTCGAATCAAGGTAGAGGAAGGGCTGTGTTGCCTCTGGAAGCTCTGGGGAGAAGCCATTGCTTGTCCCACCCAGTTTCCGGTGGCTGCTGGCATTCCTTGGCACATGGCCTCATCTCTCCCATGTCTGCCTCTGTTCTCACGAGCACATGTGTGCGTGCGTGTGTGTGCATGCGTGTGCGTGTGTGCGTGCATGTGTGTGTGTGTGTGTGTGTGCGTGTGCGTGTGTGTGTGTGTGTGTGTGTAATCTCTGCCTCTCTTATAAGGATGCAGGTGAGGCCTCTAGGGTCCACCCAGATAATTAAGGATATCTCTTCATCTTAAGGTTCTTATCTTTTTAATTTTTATGTTTTGTTTAAGATTTCTTTATTTATTTGAGAGAACATGCGTGTGTGCAGGGGGGAAGGGCCGAGAGTCTTAAGTAGACTCTGCACTAAGCCCAGAGCCCCATTCGGGGGTGGATCTCACCTCTCTGAGATCACGACCTGAGCCAAAACCAAGAGTCAGAAGCTTAGCCGACTGTACTACCCAGGCGCTCTTAAGATGCTTATCTTAATCACATCTGCAGAGACCCCTTTTCTGTATAAGGTAACACGGACAGGTCCCAGGGTTGGGTCATGATGTCTTTGGGGCCAGTTTTTGGCCCCATAAGTCATAGGGCTTAAGAGCATGGACTTCTGGAGCCAGACTGGGTGGGCTCAAACCCCAGTGCTGTTTCCTACTAGCAGGATGACTTTGGGCAAGTGTCTTAATTCTTGCTCCCTCCATTTTCTGATCTGTAAAGTGGGTATCCTAAGTTTAGTATAGTGCCTGGCCCTTGTAAGGATTAGCTGTTATTATTGTAATTGTTATTTTCATGAAAAATTCTTTGTAAAATTTCATTTTAATGGCTGCATAAAACCATATTTGTGAATGTACCATAGTTTATCACATGACATCACTTCCTTTTGTTAGCTATTAAGTTTATTTCCAGTTTTTTATCTCATGTATAATACTGCCGTGGATACCTTTGAGCATTAAGTTTTGTCCCCACTTCTGATTCGTTCTCTAATGTAGGGTTCTTAAAATGGAATTACAATGTCAGAGGGTATGTATGAGTTAAGCCACTTAATAAGAATTTGCCAAATTGCTTTCCAGAAAGATTGTGCCTGTTCTATAACTCCTACTAGTAGCTGAATGATGAGAGTGCCTATTTTACTGTGGCCATGCCTGCATCAAGTGTTATCATTTTAAACATTCTCAGCTACTTTTGACATCATCTGCCCTTTTAAGGCTGACCTGTCACATAGCAAAGCGACAACGTAGTGGTTCCTTTAGCAAGGAGTAATCTCACAAGGCAAGAAAACTTCAAATGAAATGATATCCTTGCTTTGCCTAAAGTTCAAGTGCTTTCTCCATTTTGTTACAAAGCCTAAGTGTTTTCAAGGTTACAGGGAGGAGTGTTGGGGAGAGGACATGTGAGTGGCAGGACAGTGCTAGCTATACAAGGATCTTAGTAAATCAACCTTATTTCTGCTCTCAAACTTAGCCGTTGAAAACTCTGAGCTCTGAAAACACTTTTCAACTAAAACTGCTTGAGGGATTGAAGGATGAGGTAAGGAAAGGGCAGCTCCTCCACTGCCTGCCAAAGAAGGTGGTAGACCAGCTTGGGAAGGGTGGAGGGGAAGTCTGCACCAGTCCTTTACCAGTTAACCTTTCCTTTCCTGGGGGGTGCTCATTGCAATCTGATCTTGTCCAGCCCAGGCCCCACAGCTGCAGAGGAAAAGCAGGGGTCCTAGCTGCGTGAAAGACAGGGTGGTGATCTTTTTTCCCCCAGTGGTGCTCTGATATGAATGTACAGTGCATCCCAGGTACAACCGGTCACACACAAGTTGGGCAATATCTGTATCAGTTATCGTGAGCTGAATGGTCGCCCCAAAGATGTGTCCCCATAATGTTATCCTGTTTAGAGAAAGGATATTTTAGATGAGATTAAGATAAGGATTTTGAGGTGAGATCACCTTGGATTATCCAGGTGGGCCTTCAGTGCCATCCCAAGTGTCCTTAGAAGAGAGGGGAAGAGGGCGATGTCACATGCACAGAGAAGGCAGTCAAGCGGAGGAGAGATGTGGCCACAAGCCAAGGAGTGGCCGATAGCTGGGAAAGGCAAGGCGCACCTCCTCCAGAGCCTCTTCAGGGATCGTGGCCCTTGCCTACACTATGATTTCAGCCTTCTGGACCCGAGAACTGTGAGAGAATAGATTTGTGTTGTTTCCTGCCACCTAGCTTGCGATGATTTGTTATGGCGGCTACAGGAGACTCACCCATGCTTCGTTCAACAAGACCGTTCCGCTGATGGCATGTTGGGCTGTGTGACAATCTTTTTTTTTTTTTTTTAAGTTTTTATTAGAAATGCTGTATTTGTATTAACACCACCCAGAGACAATCTTATATGCTATAACGGCTTCTCAGCTTCTCTTAATTTCCGTGCCTATCTTGTCGTGAACCAGCAGTGAAGAGTTGGGTGGATGACCTTTGAGTACCAGTGGTCTAGTCTCCCGGCCTTGTTTTATGGATGAGGAGACCGAGGCCCAGAGAGGACATGGTAGGACTGAGATTAGAGCACAGGTGCCTCTGCTGCTCAGAGCGGAGAGACAAGAGGTGGTACCAGCCTCCTGGGGGCCAGGTCCGGAGTGAGCAGACTGGAACGCTGCCCTTCAGCCTGTCCTGCAGGTCAGCTGGTGTCCCTGGGGCTATTCTGTGACCTGCTGAGTGAAAGCCCCTGGAGCACGGGGCTGCTGAGAAGGCGCAGAAGCCAGGGGAATCTTGTAAAGCCTTTGCTTCTGGTAGCCAACAGCAGCAGGCAAGGGATCCTGTCAAGGGTGAAGGTCCTGGCTTGCGCTTGACTTCAGTCTCTGTGGTTTGGGTCATACTTTCCCTCCGCAGCCCAATTTGAACTTACATTTTCTGAGTGGTAATTATCTCTTAGAGAATATGGGATTAGATGACAACCATCTTGACTCTTACGCTGCTGGAATAAAGCCCATCCAACTTAACTCGGCATTTGGGCCCCCGGAAGAACCTTCCCCTTTCCACCCCTGCCTCTCGCCCCGCCCTTTCACACACCTTTATCTCTGAATTTCACCACAATCATCGCTCCCTGGTGGGGGGGGGGGGGCGGGCAGCTAGGAGAGGTTAGTTTTGTGAAGCCCTACAGTGGGTGCGTTCATGGTCAACCAACTCAAGAACCAATGGAAAAATATGGAAAGAGGATGGTAGATGTACATCTTTGAAGCTCTCGGGGGGTGGGGAGGAAGCGTGTATTTACTAAAATAGACCATAAAAGCAGCACAAATAGCCTGTATCAGTCACTAGCATGGGAGCTAGGTCATCTGGTCTACCATCCAGCACAGCCGAGCCACCAGATGACTGTAGCCACGAATGTCAACCAGGCAAGATCAGAGAAAAACCACGTGGCTGAGCCCTGCACTAATTGTTGACCCACCAAACCATGAATAAATAAAATGTTGTTGTTCTAGGAAAAAAAAACAAAACCCATAGTAAATCAGTCTTCAAATTATTACCCTTCTTATTTTACTAGAGATGGGCATTCTCTAGTTCATTATTCCTTGTTTGCTATAGATCCTTTTCAGGGTCTCCTATCTTTGTATTTTCAATGAAATTCTTATTTGCTTCATTTTGTTATGGATAACGCCCATATTAAGAGGCCCTTTCCCCCAATATCTGGACCTCCATCTTAATGTTTACCACTGCTGGGATTTTAGGAATTACCTGTTGGGTCTGTTCTCTGGGTCTCACACATGCCTCCAATCCTTCCCTCTCAGCTATGATGGGACAGTCGTTGAGAGGCCCTGGTGCCTTTTTCCCATCTTCTTTTATTTTTCCCAAGGCTTTGTTCTAGAAGCCTCTCTTTCCTCACCCTCTACTTCTGCTCCTTTTCTAGTCCCAACCCTGGATCTCTTATCCTTAAGTCAATGATTCTTGGTTGCAAGGAACCGCAATGCTCTTGGGCCAGTTAGGAAGCAGAGGGTTTGTTGTAGGAATCTCAGGAATACAGGGGGCAAGGCTTGACTAGCGTACTGGGAGCTAGAGCGGGAAGGCCCTTTAATTCAGGAGCTGCACAGTGCATGGTCCTGCTCACCTGTGTATATATGTGTGTGTGTGTGTGTGTGTGTGCGTGCGTGTCTTTCTCTGACTAAGGGCCCACCGCTGCTTGCGTAAGTTTACACATCTTCATCCTCAAATAGGGGAGGTTGGGAGGGAGGCAGCGTCCATCTCCAAGCTAATCAGTTTGAGGAGGGAAGCCATGGGCCTGCCTGCTCAGCATGGACTTGGGGGAGTGTCCCAAAAAAAGGGGTCTGTGGAGGGGTAATTCCCCAAAACCTATCACACCTCTTTTTCTGATTTCTCAACAGGAATAACAAGTCACCTTTACTGGAAATCAGTTTGCTGGAAGTACTGAAACTGCAGTTCTTGAAGTTGAAGAAAAGGTAAACGGAAGTAACTTTGTACCTACTAAAATTCCCTTATAAGGGAAGCCAGTGTTTGGGGCAAGATTACTGTTCCCGGCATTCCTCAAACGTGCCCAGTCCTGTATGTACTCTTTCCCCCTCCTCTCGGCCTGGCCAAGTTCCTATTGATCCCTGAAGGTCTTTACTTCCCTGGAAATCAAGGCTTTTATATATGTATTTTTTAAAGATTTAATTTATTTATAGAGCGCGAGGGGTGGGGGGGGCAGAGGTGGGGTGAGAGAGCGCTTTAGGTAGACTTCCCGCTGAGAGCGACGCCAGACCCAGGGCTCGCCTCCATCTCGGGACCCCTGAGACTGCTGAGGCTTCTTGTCTCATGGACTCGGAAAATGAATCTCATGGGCAAAAGGGCAAAGTGAAGTGAAAGTTGATTAAGCGAAGGTGAGAACAGAAAGGAAAGGAGTTCTTTAGAGTGAGGGGGGTCTGGAACGGGTGGCCACTGAGGGCTTTCATGCTGGGTCTTTTCTAGAAAACTCACCAGGGAACTTGGTAAATATTTTGTCTGTAACGTTTAAGACAAACAAAGGTGGATTTGTAAATGTTAGGAAAACATCTCCTCTATATTTAGAACAAACGAGGCAGATTTGTTAATGTTCCCTTCTCTCTGGTGAATATCTTGCCTGTAACATTTCTCCACATCTGGGTTTGCCTTGAGCCTGGTCATGTAGCCCCCCACCCTGTCTCTCCCTACCAAACCTCGCCCACCCCTCACTCAAGACCATGACCTGAGCCGAAATCAAGAGTCGGATGCTTCACCGACTGAGCCACCCAGACATCCTGGAAACCCAGCCTTTTTATTCCCTCCTGGCCGGTCGTGACTTTTCCTGCTTTGGAACCCCCGTAATGCTATCTCCTTCTCACTGACATGTATCATAATGAGCTTGACATGATCGTTTGTGCCCCGCCCCCCCCGACCACTCTTTTCCCAATGCTCCTTCTCCGTGAGCCTTCCCCCACCTCCATCCTGGAATTGCCACATTTGATTGTAGTTGCCTGTTTGCACCTTTTCTGTTACAAGCTCCTCGAGGGCATATCCGGACGTGCCTGGATGCTCCATAAACATTCAGGTATTGGATGAACAGAGTATCAGGCTTCCCCACGAGACAGTCGGCTCCTGTAGGGTCCACTTTGTCCCTCTACCACTCCACCCTGAACTCTCGTTCCCAAATCGATTCTGAAATTGCCGATCAAATTGCTGCTCAAATCGTCAGAAACTGCTGATCTCCAGATGTCCTTTGTTTCGGGGCTGTTGGTGCAATGGAGCTAATAGGAAGGCTTTTCTACCTGACTTTTATTTTTTTAGGGGCAATATGGGCCCATGTTAAGAGCAATAGTCCAGCCACTGAAAGGGAAGGGAAGTGACAGGCGTCAGAACAGCAGTGACAGGGAGCGTGGCCTCTCCGTGGCCGGTGTTGAGTGGCGGTTGCGGGAGGTGGAGTTCTGCTCACGCTGTGGTTGGGGCCCCTCCTGTCTGATGGACGACGGACCCCCTCCTCCATCCATCTGCATGATCTTCTGAGCTGCTCCGGCCAACAGACAGACTGCGTCTTCACCACCTCCCTGCTCCAAACCCTTGCGCGTTAAATGAATGAGTGCTCAGGTTCCTTTTCTCAAGCTGTGTACCGCACTGCTAAATATCCCCAAGAAGTTTCTTATTGATCTTCTCGGTTTCATTGGTGCCCATCCACTGAGAGTCCTTGCCTTAACCCTTCCTACCTCCCAGTAACCAGCAGGTGTCTCTTACCTTTGCGTTTCGTCCACCTTTACAGGATGCTTCTACACACATCACCAGCTTGTTCTCCTGCCAATCCTAGGAGACGGGCACTCAGGCTCAGAGTGGTATGATGTCTTACATGAGGTCATGTCACCAATGTGAATAGGGTTCAGCTTTTCTCTCTCCTGCACCACCTTGGTCCTTCCCCTTGGAAGCCACTGCTGCCATCACAAAACCTGGGGCCCTGTCTCCTGCCCACCCCCTGTGTTCCCTTCGGAGAGAGGACCCTTGACCTTAACCTTCTGTTAAGAGATGCAGCTTGGGAGCGCCTGGGTGGCTCAGTCGGTTATGCATCTGCCTTCGGCTCAGGTCATGATCCCAGGGTCCCGGGATCGAGTCCCGCATCAGGCTCCCCGCGAGGAGCCTCCTTCTCCCTCTGCCTGCCGCTCCCCCTGCTTGTGCTCTTTCACTCTTTCTCTCCCTGTCAAATGAATAAATAAAACCTTTTTTTTTCTTTTTTTTTCTTCCCCCAAATACTTTTATTATATTTTTTCAGTGTTACAAGATTCATTGAGGGCACGTATTGCATGGAGCACTGGGTGTGGTACATGAACAATAAATAAAACCTTTTTAAAAAAAGAGGGGGGATGCATCCTGATCCTGGTGTTACCCCCCACCCCAGCTGTCTTGAAAAAGTAGTTCTCTTTCTTCCAGGACCTTCTAGTCAATCTTCTAAGTTTTCTTTTTGGTAGGGCTTATTTAAATGCAGGAAATTTAATTAGTTTACATTAATACCGCGCTGTCTTACTCTACGAGTAAAATGAAAGACACTAACAGGGGTTTAATCTAGCTGTTTCTAATGATGGTTTTTCTCTCCCTTCTCCTTTAAATAATTGCAAATGCTTCTATTAATCAGGACCGCAGAGCACAGTGCTTTATTGCCACGTGGAATTGTGTAGTTAAATGTGATTTCTAAAAAAATGGCTCAAATTTTAATTAGAAAGCAGATTGTTAAATGGCATTTTGATTTGTCCTTTGATGGGGAATTGGAAGTAGACCCATCACGGTAGGAAACCAGGTTCTAGTCCAAAAGGAGGCATCTTAAGAGCAGGATGTGATTTCAGTGAGTCATTGTTTTCCTAAAATAGGCTGTCTTCTCTGGTCTTCTGTTGAGGGAGAGAGACCTTTCTTTGCATCTGATACCACCTTAGATTAGCATTTCAACCAGAGAGAGTCCCACTTGGAAACCCCACGCAGCCTAGTAAAGGTGTACTTAGAATGGATGCCGTGTTCTGGAAAATGGTACAGGGGGGATTTGTTCCTCCAGTGGTCTAATCGTCAGGGCACAGGACTAGGTACCCAGGCCCTTCTGCTGGGACTCCTTGAAAACATCGATATCGAGAAATCAACAAACCTACTATGATGCCTGTAACTGAAGAAAATACTGGGCCTCCTACTTCCCACTGTGGCATGATGCAAATATCATTTTACTGCTAAAGTGACTGCTTTCCTGGCCCCAAAGCTGGTATCCGCATCACTACTGAGGGTTGTCATTAAAGCAGCCTGTGCGTGGTTGGCCGAGTTTGGTCACATAAGCTCCTTATGCGGTGCCCCCACCTTGAGGTGGCCCAGGGGCAGGACATCCAGGCACCCCAGGAGGAAGGTGGGAAGGGTCACTGGTGACAAGACCCAGGCGTTTGTCATTCCACGTGACTCCTCTGTGCTTTGTAGGACATTTTATACCTATTAGAGCAGCTAGCAAACTTGAATGTCTCGTAGGCGCTTGACACTCATGGGGTCCAATTTTTATCTCTTGGTCTCTTTCTAACACAGCCCCTTTGCACACCTCCCTTCCCTCCATCTCATTAGGGTACGCAGTTATTAACTTACTTTTTCCAGCCAGAAACTGGGGAGTTATCTCTTAACCCTCACCTTTCCCTTCCTCCAGATCCCCCAGTCCTTGCAATGCTCCTAAAGTAGATCTTGAATTCATCTGCTGCCCTCCCATGTCCATCCCCCAAGTCCAATGACACCAGTAGCTGCCTGGGTTCCTACAAAGAATTTTGAACTGCTTGCCCCACTTCCACTCCCTCCCATCTCCATTCTGCTCGTCACTTTGGACTCAGGGTGACCTTTAAAACACTCGTCATGTCATTTCAGTCCTTGCTCATACCTGTCTGTGACCTCTTCCTGTGCTTGGATGAATCCCGTGTGCCCAGCATGGCCCACGGAGAGGACTGCACGGCCTGGGCCCCAGACCTGGCTAGAGGTCTCACAGCGCTCCTAACGTCACGTTCAAGTGACTTGTGAGACACTTTAACGTTTCACTCTTGACTTCCTTGGCAGGCTACAATGATTTTGATTTTCCAATGACAGTAAAATCACTGTCAGCCTCATAAAGGTGTACTTAGAATGGATATCGTGTTCTGGAAAATGGTACAGGGGGGATTTGTTCCTCCAAACCCCAGAAATCAACTTGTAGATCACAGAGGGGGACCACTATTTCATTTGGAACTTTAATAAGCAATTAACCACTATGTAATCTGCTAAAATGTTAATACCCCTGCTGCTCTCCAAGTAGCCTCCCTTCCAGATATTTTGATGTAAGAACGTGCGCAGCCTCTAGCTCTGGAAATCGTGACTGAAGGCTTAGTTCCAGGTCAGTACAAGACAAGATTGACATTCTACAGGAAAAAAAAGAAACACACTAAATATTAGCTCGTAGCTTTCCTTTTGAAACCCGTTTCTCCTACCCTGAAGCCCACTCATGTTCCTCACCTTAACCTTGAGCTTTGCTTTTGTGTGTCTGTGGGACCACGCACACACAAACACTTGAACAGGGAAATCTGGCTCGGCCAAGTGACACTCTCTGTTCTCCTCGAGCCTTCGGTTCAAGGTTCGAAGGGTCTCGAAGGAGGAGTTTGCCAAGTGGGGGAGGAGTGACTAGGAGCAAAGAGGTGGAAAAGGGCATTTCCGACAGCTGCATGGACAGAGGCCTGGGAGGTCCCCAAGGGCGTCGCATACCCCGAGAACTGAGTGGGGTGGTTGTGGCCGCTGCAAGTGAAGGCGTGGGCTGGGGACTGACCGGTGGGCCGGGCGCCCGATCACGTCACAGAGCATTCCCATGGGATTCTACGCTGGCGGTTCCTGGGTCAGATTTGTTTTTTGCAGCAGGGATTCTGTAGCTTGGCCGCTGCTTTCAAGACTTCTTCTTAATGGCATTGACCCAATCTGGACACGCAAGACCTTTCATTAGGTTTATTAGGTGTCGTGGGTATGGAACTCAAAACTCCACAGACTTCCAAGTGTGAGGTATATCCATAGGCTGTCTACCAAGAAGCACAGAGACATTTTTAGAAGTCACTGAAATGTGGTTGGTGTTAAATTACTACCCTGCTGGGGTTTATGAATGACTCCATTTCCTGTTCCTTTGGGGTCTGGCTGCCTTGCCGTGCTTGGAAGTGGTGTGTTTAGGCTCCTATGAAGCACAGACCTACGGGCTGTTGGATATCCTGTGGATGTTGGAGATGGCACTATATCCGTGCTGTATCAAAGCCGTCTTGAGTTCGTGATAATTTGTAATTGCTCAGAATCTAGATGTTGAATTATCAATTACTGTTAGCTTAGCTTTCTCACTGTTAGTTTAGCATGCTTTGATTGGCGGTTAACCATAATGTATAAAAATAATGCATATTTATACGGAGAATGTGTTTTGGCTCAAGAGTTTCCAGCAACTAGACTTTAAAACCTATATGAGGTTTAAATGAGTCCTCCAGGGGCGGCTGGGGGGCTCTGTTGGTTAAGCGTCGGCCTTCGGCTCAGGTCATAATCTCAGCATCCTGGAATCGAGCCCTGTGTGGGACTCCCTGCTCAGTGGGGAGCCTGCTTTTCCCTCTGCGCGCGCGCTCTCTCTCTCAGATAAATAAATAAAATCTTTAAAAATAAATAAATGAAAAAGTAAATAAATAAATAAATAAATGAACGAGTCCTCCGTATGTCTTTGCCAAAGAGGATGCACACCTGTCCCGCAGGTGGGGATGGGCAAGTCGTAGTGTCCTTTGCCCACAGGCAGGGATCTTAGAAGGATTTAGAAATGTTTGCACTCTCTAGGGCTCGAGCAAGCAGGAAGGTCAGGCAGGGAAACTCAGGTTAGGAGGCTGGTGCGGAACTCCTCACGAGCAAAGGCGAGGGCCTGACCCGGTGGTAGTGGGGACGGAGAAGTGAGGAGACGTTAGAGAGATGTCTAGCATGAGGGGCTGGTAATACTTGGGGAAGAATGTGATACAGGAATAGAGGAGAAGGGGCGTGTCCAGGAAAACCTCAAAACTCTGACCCGGGCACCATGAGTAAGAGAAGCAGGCGTCTGTCATTCAGCAAATACTTAGTAAGCCCCTGGTGGGAGAGGGGAGGTAGACAGAGAATGATTAACTCTCTGAAGAGGCAGAGTGAAAGAAGGACCACTTTATATATTTATTTATGGAAGATTTATTTATTTCAGAGAGAGAGAGCACGAGCAAGTGCGCAAGCACACGGGGGAGGGGCAGAGGCAGAGGGAGAGAGAGTCTCGGGCAGACTCCACGCTGAGCACAGAGCCCCACGTGGGGCTCGATCTCACGCCCCTGAGATCAGACCTGAGCCAAAACCAAGAGCTGGATCCTTGGCCGACTGTGCTGCCCAGGCGCCCCAGGAAGGACCATTTTAAAGATTTTTTTATTTTTTTATTTTTTTATTTGACAGAGAGAGAGAGAGAGAGATAGATCACAAGTAGGCAGAGAGGCAGGCAGAGAGAGAGGAGGAAGCAGGCTCCCCGCCGAGCAGAGAGCCCGATGTGGGGCTCGATTCCAGGACCCTGAGATCATGACCTGAGCTGAAGGCAGAGGCTTTAACCCACTGAGCCACCCAGGCGCCCCTGGAAGGGCCATTTTAAAGGCAAAAGGTAACTGATTTTGACTAAG
>CM052884.1:32426570-32540418 GCA_028534135.1 Potos flavus
CCGGAATGCCCATCCGCTGGGCACGACGCCTGATTTAGTCCCGCTGGCTTTTTTTCATGGCAAAACTTTGTCAACGGAGGAAGCAGAGTGTTCATTTGCAATCGGGCACAGACGTCTTACTTCTCAGATGAGCGACCGTTGGTGGACGACGCTGTGGTCACCCTGGTCTGAACCCTCCCCTCTCGCTCCACCACAGTCACTCGTCAGACCTTCACGTGGCCAGAGCCTGCAGAGGCTCTCAGGAATGTTCGGAAGCAGTGCCCTCCTTGACTCTCGTGCTCCCCAGGACTGTCCTGTTTCTCCCCTTCACTTGCCTCTTCCCCCCATGCTCTTTGCTTGCTTGTCCCCTCCCTGTCCTCCCTGCTCTCTGACCGTCCAGCGCTGCGGGGGCCCAGGCTGAACCCGTTTCTTCATCTACCTTGCCTTCAGTGAGCTCACCTTGTCCAAGAGCTGATGACTTCCGAATATAGATCGCTCAGACCGAGCTCCTGACTCATGGCTCCAGCCGCCTCCTTGGTATTTCCATGGCAATGTCCAATAGGCATCCTCGCCCACAGATAGGTGTGAATAAGGCACTTACTGTTCTTTCTCAAATCCACCCCTCCCCCCCTTCTTCCTCCTCTTGTGAGGCAGGATCTCCACCCAGCCAGTGGCTCAAGCTCCAAACTTTAGGTTCACCTAAAGCAAACCCTCTCAGGCCACGTCCAGCGTGTAAATAGGGCCTGTCAGTTGTGCCCCCAAAGTATGGCCCAGCTCCACCCTCCTCCCTGTCACCGCTCTGTCTCCTGGGCGGAACCATCCCCCTCCCACCCTGGCCCATTCCAGGAGCCTCCCTTTTTATTTAATTATATTATCTATAATACAAATAAATATTTTTTATTTATATTTATATAAATATATAAATAAATTTATATTATTTATTATGTATTACAGAGAACCTAGAGGGAGCTTTTTAAAAGCCCCTGCCTCCCCATGTGAAGCCCTCCAGGGCCTTGTGCTGCTCTTGGGATAAAAACATGGCTCCTTACTGTGGCCCCTGAGCCCCTGGATGACCGGGCCTCTGCTGCCCTCTCCAGGTCCGTCTGCCACTCTCCTCCCTGTTCCTTCCACTCCTCCTGCTGTTGTACCCACTTTTGTCCTGGCTGGTCTCCTTCCCTCTCCTTCGGTGTCATCTCAGAGATGTTTTCCCTGATTCTTGGGCCCCAGGGAGAGAGCGTGGGGCTGTGGTTTGAGGCCCACGGCATCCGTGAGTGAAAGCAGGGAGGCTGCCTCCCGGAGAGCCCAGCGTTCAGACCTGCGTGTTTGTCCTTAAAATCCTGACTAGACCTGTACTGTCCCCGGCACCTTGAGGCCTTTTTCTCAGCCTCCAGGAACTTCTGAATGCGTGTCACAGATGTCAGGAGCTGGTGACCACGGGGGCTGCTGCCTGCGAGTGCTGACGTCGGGGGGGCGCAGACAGCCGCTAACGGAGCAGGACCAAAGTGAGAGCCCGCACCGTCAGCCAGAGCAGCCGGGGCCCTTGTGAACGCTGGGCTCCCGGAGCTGCCTGCCCTCAGCTTGGCCCATGAGGGGTCCTGTGAGCAGTGACAGTGGGTCCTCTGTGTCTCATGGACCCGACAGGCCATCGACTCCACAGGGGAAGAGCTGCACATCACAGGGCTGCTAATGGCTTGTCTCTTTTTAAACAGTTCCGTGAGGCCGCGTCGGGGAGGGAGGGAACTGGGTGACCAGTGGCAGGACAGTTTTTCTCTTGCTCCTTGGTCTCCTCACCTCTCAAATGGGGGCACTGAGCCTCCCATCCGACTCACAGGCTGTCGGGGTCAGTCCCGGTCACCTCAGCTAACAGGCGTTGAGGGCCTTCTCCACGCCACGCACCCGGTTACAGGGTCTCGTCTTGTCCTCACCAGGCCCTGTGAGGGGCACACCGCCATTCTTAGCCCCTCCAGCGGGCGGGGTAGCCGGGACATAGAGCAGCTCAGGGAGGCCGCCCGGGGTGGCAGGCAGGTGAGTTGTGGGGAGAGGAAGCTGCTCCGTCTGGCTCGTGGCCTGTCCTGCCCCTGTGGGCGGCCAGAGCACCGTGGCCGTGGGCCTTTTCCAGTCCTTTCAGTCAGAAGCTGCTCGGATCGTTCAGCCCATGACAGTGAGGTCCAGTGAGGCGAAGGGACTTGCCCAGCTGTTCATCCAGTCAGTGGTACGTCCTGGGTTGGACCCCAGGTCCGTCTGAATGTTCTGGAAAAGACTTGAAAAGGAAAACTGGTAAAGCCGGGGATTCCTACACTTGTCAGGTGTTCAGAGAGTACTAGTGAGTATTTTTAAAATACTAATGGAAGTTATACACTTGCCAAAATTGGGCTGCCTTGAACTTTAATATTTGCCTTTGGCTGGCCTTATGCCATCCCAGTGCATGACAATTAGTCATCTTGCACCGTAAGAAACTCTGCCCAATGTGGGTAATACAGACAAAAATCCTGGGGTCCATATGCGATGAGAGGAGTGGTAGGAGATGAGGATCCCTCTGCCAACAGTTAGGTCTCCATACAAGACCTCTTCTGTCTCAGAATCCCCCTTCCAGATTCTGCCATTTAACAGGCTCGCTTAGGTGTAAGTGCCGTCTTCCTCGTCAGCGTGGTAACAGGCCACCCACTGCCCTGGGACAAAACTGCACACACGAGATCGTGTCACAGAAGTCCCTTTGTCAGAGGACTATTGGCAGGAACTGCCCTTCTGCCTCCGAGAGCTTCTAACTCGACGCTAGTCCCAGGATACCACGACGGACAGATGTCTGCTTGTCCGGTGCCCAGCCTCCACCTCTTCGTCGAGTTTAGAGAACATTCCACCTACTGTAGACACTCCAAGGCTGGGCTGGGGGCATATCGGGCCTCGCCACGGCGAGTCCGACGCACCCGGAGCTGGCGGCGCAGAGAAGCCAGGCCCCCGACAGTTCACCCTGGACGGTGACAGCGTCTCTGCCTCGTCTCCAGGGACAGCGGCGGTGGCCTCAGCATCTCTTGCACTAGTGGCAGTGCCCGGGTGGTGACCTGGTGCGAGTTGCCTCTGGTTATGGCCGCACCGGCTCCCTTGTCCTGCTCCTTTCCTGAGCCTGATCCTCTGGCCTTTCTGGGGACCCGGAGAGGGGACAGCCACCTTCGCGATCTCATCACCAGCCAAAGGATTGCTGTTGCTCGAAGCTAAGAATCTGACTTGTCTGGAGCTGATGCTCTAACGTTGCCCGTGGGTTTGTAATTCATTCCCAGGCCCCTGGCGGCACGGCGCAACCCCCTGAGCACCTCCTCGGGGCATGGAATGTACCAGAACCCTAGTCTGAGTGGGCGGCCGGACCTCAGGCTCAGCCGGCCTCTGTTGTCTGTCTGACCTGGATCTCCACTCTGCCTGCAACCCATGGGGCACCCCCGGACCGTGAGTGCCATGAGGGTGGGACGGAGTCCTCCACCTCGTCCCCAGCTCCCCGAGCAGTGCCCGGCACAGAGGAGGTGCTCAGGAAGGTGTGACGGATGGGTGAACCCATGCCGACATGGAGAAGCCCGTGCCTCTGGGCTCTCTGCAGCCGCAGGGAGGCCGAGCTGGCCTACGATCAGGTCCGGGGCTTGGGCAGCATGGACCCCCATGCCTGGCATCCGCAGGTGGCCTGCAGCTCGCCGCTAAAGCTTGGCCGGGGAGGCTGTGGTCCTTGGAACAGTGAGGAAAGCAGGTGCCCCCTCTCCTCTGAGTGGAGACTGCGTGCTTTCCAGGCCTTCCATGTCACACGTGCGCAGAGGCCCTGTATGAGCAGGTGGGAGACCCACTCCCCGTTCGCCCGGGGGCCTGGCACCCCAGGGTACATGCAGCTCACCCCCCACCCCTGCTACGCAGAGGGGCTGACTTCTATCGCGTGAGCCCTCCTGTTCCTCCCCCCTTGTCTTCTGAGCTACAGGTTAGCAGTGGCCTTTCCCTTTATAGTTTCTTTTCCCTTCCTCCCAACCCCCCGTTCATGTTTAATCATCGTTCTCTCCCCAGGAGGTTCGGCGCCTTGACCAGAGGAGCGTGGCCCTTCCTTCCAAAGCCTCTCTGGACGCCCCCTCCCAGCATCGCCCGGGAAAGATGCGGCAGCTCAAAGGCAAGCCCAAGAAGGAGACGTCCAAGGACAAGAAGGAGCGCAAGCAGGCCATGCAGGAGGCCCGGCAGCAGATCACTACGGTGGTGCTGCCTACGCTGGCTGTGGTCGTGCTCCTGATCGTGGTGTTCGTGTACGTGGCCACGCGCCCCACCATCACCGAGTGAGCGTGGGCAGCGAACTCCCCCAGCAGGGAGCCGAGGCCCAGGAGGGGGAAAGCGAAAGAGAAATGGCTTTCGTATTCAGAGATTTTCCTGATGCTGAGCTCTAAGCTGGAGCACCCTGTCTTCTCTGGTTTTTGACTTGATTAAAGTTTCTCCAATTTCCCTGGGAGGGAATAGGGAACGTTTTATCAGTGAACGTGCCATACACCTTATGGTCCACTTCATGTGCCTTTCAGACTTCAAAGCAGTGTGTGTGTGTGTGTGTGTGTGTGTGTGTGTTTCTTTCTTGCTCCTGAAATCGATCTGTAGCTCCACCTGGTGAGAGGAGAAATCTTCTGGGTCATGAATCAGTTGGAATCAGCGCTCACCCCATCCTCATTGTTTAGCACATGACTCTTTGCATACACGTGTTCACGATTTCCAAAGGGACTGTATTTCTTCTCTGTGCTTAATGTGATTTGAAATATGTCGACTCAAAAGTGATATATTTATTTTTTGAATAAAGGAGATAATAGCCTTAAACTGGATGTTTATCTTGCTTTGCCAGGAGGTGGCCTTGCTCTCAGGGAAGGGCCAGGAGGTGCTGTGTGTGTCTCCAGGGGGCACCCTCTCCGGGAGGCGGTGTCCCTCTTCTCTCCCCCCCCAGCCCCCCCAGCCTTCTCCACCTCCCCTTCGCTCCCTGCTTGAATCACTTCCAGGACGGCTTCTGCTTTTTGTCTGGATCGGTTGAAGATCGAGAGACTCTTGAGAGGGGGCAGACAGGGTGCCATTAATTGGTCTGTTTGAGCAAAGGAAGAGTTCTAATTGGAATATGACTACAAGTGCTTTTTATACTGGTTAGCAACAGCAACAGGAAAGCGGACCTGGAGGGAAAGGTCAGACTCGGTTCTGTCCCCGCCGAAAGGATGCAAATTGTTTGCAGTCCAGCTGAATTTTTGATGCAAATTGGCCCCGCTAGAAAGGTTCTGCGTTGCATTCTGAGGACATTGTGCACCCGGCCCTGGTTCCCGATGCAGTGACCCCTTTTTGGAAGTCAGATTCGTGATGACTATTGTGAGGGTGTCGGGCTGCCCGTCATTGCTGATTACAGAGAGGTTTGTGGGGAGAGAAGTGCTTTTCTAATCACGGCGGCTACATGACTGGCTCACTGATGGCTCAGGTGGTTACTGGGGACTTGGGGCCCCTTGGAGCGAGTTCCTCAGGAAGACGGAGCAGCCACTGAAAGGAAGGACCCCACCTGATGCCCCGTGTTCCTGGGCCTCGGTGGGGCTGACAGAGCTCCGTGGGCCCCTCTGTGACAGCCGGCCTCAGAGGGAGATGCTGCGTGGCCTGGGGCCCGCTCAGGTGCCTGTGGCCCTGGGAAGAGATTTACTGAAATAGTTATCAAATGCAGAGGCTGCTAGCCTATGGTGTTTCTTAGGTTTCTGTTTTTCTCTCCCTCGTTCGGTTCTCTTCCGAGCCCCAGTGCTTGTGGTCCGGGAAAGGCTGAAGGCCACGGCGTAGGGACCTGCTCATCCAGGCGCAGAGCAAAGAGGAGCCCGCAGGGCCTCGGAGATGGGGAGTTGTGCCCGCTCCTGTCCCAGGAGGGGGTGTGGAGGCTGCCGCAAGGACAGCCCATCCACTCTGCTGGAGAGAGCCCGGGCTGTGTGTCGCGTGATCGCCTCGTCTGTGTCTAGTTCCCAGCCTACGCTCACAACAGAGGAAGCCCACTGAGTCTCAGTTTCCCTGTCTACAAATAACCGGTCAAGTGACTTCTCGGGAAGTGGGCCGTCTAGCAGAAACCAAGGCTTATGGAGCAAACCTGGGTCTTTATTGTGCAGGTTTTGCTGTCAGAATCCCTCTGAGTCCACTTCCTTGTGTGAAAGTGGAGGTTACCTTGCCTCATGGGGTGGATGGGAGGAGTCAGTTGGAAATAGTAAATTTGTAAGGCCAGGTCCGGCTGCTGGGACGTAGTGGTTACTCTATAAATAGTAATGGTAGCTGAGCATTTTACGCACATTAACTCACATATTTCTCATACAGCCCTAGGAGGCAGGGACTGTCCGTACCTGGTCTTACAGATGGGTAAACTGAGGCAGGCCAAGAAACTTGTCAGTGTCTGACAGCAAGTAGGTGGAGAAGCCCAGGTTTGTTTGTTTTTATGCTTTTGTTACGGGCAGTTTCCAACATATACAAAGGTGGAACAATACGACATACCTCACGGAGCTATTGGCCAGTTTCGGCAAGCCAGCAAATGGCCACCCCTGCCCCTAACCCTCTCGCGCACACACACTGGGTTGTTTCGTAGTAAGACAGCACATGAGATTAAGGCCCAGACAGTCCAGTTCCAGCGTCTGTGCTCTTCGTCCTTAAGATCTATTACCTCTTAATCAATACTGATTTCCTTCTTGCCACTCTCCCCGTCTAAGGAAACCTTTCCTGCCCTCACCGGTGAACAGTTGTCACGAACAGCCTCGGATGTCATCTTTAGACCAACAGGCCGTGACTTCAGCTCTGTCCACTGGGTATCTAACAGCCCGCCCCATCTCTTGTCTGTCGCTCCCCAACCCCGTGGCAATCCAGGAGAAACATCTGTCTCATGGCTCCCTTATCACAACATCTTAGCATTCTTGCCTAGGGCCTTTGGGGGTATGGTGTGAGAAGAGCACGAGCTGGGGGGACGCCTAACTCAGCCACTTTCCAGCCAGATGACCCCAGTCAGGTCCCATAACCCAAGCTGCAGTTGACCCACGTTGATCGAGGAAGGTTCCTTTTACTACGTGGAGGATGTTGGGAGGATAAATAGGAGAAGGGCACGACATCGCGCCTGGAACGTGGTAGGTGCTCAGTAAGTGGCCATTCCCTTCCTCCTCGTCAGACCTCCCAGAACGTACGTTGAGGCCTGCCTCCCAGGGCTCTCCTTGCCAGGCCCACACACCACCACCCACCACGTAACAGAGCCGTAGGTGCACCTCGCTCTTATTTTCACTCACTGTTTTCCCCTTTCTCGTCTGTCAGGGGGCCTAGTGGATTTGATCTGGATTTTTAAGAGAAGGCAATTACCAGACGGGCTTGGTGAAAGCAGGCTGAAAATGGACTTTTAAAAGTTAACACAACTTTGATGTGAAACACCTCCTGGCCGGGAGGAGACGCCAATTTATGGCGGCTGGAATGTAACGATTCCCAGGGTAAATAGTAGTCCCGTGCGGGGGCCGTGGTAATGATTTGAGACACCAACTCTCACATTATCCCAAGTTATTCCGCGGCCTCGAGGCAAAACTGAATGATTTATTAGGAGTTTCACAGAAAGTCATGCTGGGTTCGTGCAACAGGATCTGGGTTCCTGGCTCTCAGAGCCCTCATTACCCAGCCTAACTTTTCCTGAAGAGCAAATTCCCAACGAGCAATTGGGTTAGAAACAGGAATAGAAACCATCATCATTGGTTTAAAAGGTGTCACTCGATGTGGTTTAAAAAAATCACGATGCCAAGATGTATTTGTGTTTCTCCTGGTTCCGAAGCTACGGGCTTTCATTCCTCGCCTCCTCCGTTCAAAACAGAGCAGCCGCGCCCACCTTTCCTGCATACATCCTTCATGAGGAAATACGAAGTGTGCGGCCAGACTTACCTGCACATTGGAGATGGGGACATCTGCCTCAGGGTCGTTAGGAAGACTGAAGCGATGATCGTCCTTCCTTTTCCCCCCTCGAAGGATCTCACATCATTATTTACCTGTTGGAGGTAGAAAGAGAAGGAAATCTCTTGAAACCGTGGCTCTTAGATTTCTTTTTGGAAATTTACCATCATATTATATGTGCGTGTATGTATTTGTGTGTGTGTGTGTGTGTGTGTGTGTATTCCTTGATAACCCCATATTGAAAATGTCCCACGTGGCCTGTCTACCTGAAGATGTCTGCCTTACTTTGAATGCAATTTCCCCCCCCAGGAGCCATCTCTAATTCTGTGTTCTCTACAGTATTTGCCACAGACTTGGGTAAGCATGAAAAATGCGGTACAGAATCTTCAGATCAAGGAGATATATGAGTAGTTTCCTTTTGACCCTTTCAGGATATCTGTACTCGAATTGGGTGAGGGTTTTCCCGTCCTCTGGATTTTGTCCCACTTTCCCCCAGGCTTCCAAGATCAAGAAAGAGCACTTATGTACATCGGATTTGCCTCACCCACTCCATCAGGCCTCATTTTTCTTATGGGGCTCTGTGCACATTAGTAGCCAATCTGTCCTCTTCTATTCTGCGTATTTTCTCATTATTCTACAAGGAAAATGTCTCCGACTTCAATGTATTTGGATTGGGTCATCTGTATTATCTCCCTGCCTGCCAGTTCTCTGGAAAGGAGCCGGTCTTTTCAAAAAGCTTTTAATCCCTTAAACTGTTGAGTAATAACTTAAGGAAAGCAGACCAGAGCGAGCATCGGGATGCTCAGTATTGCCATGGGTAAGGATCTCTCTCCTTTCCTTGTCGTGGACTTCCCCATTGTTATATGAAGGTGATCTATCTTTGAACCTTCCTAGGAAGGACACCTGTCTCCACCTGGGAATATTCCTTTTCCAACTGAAACAAAGCACAGCTGCCCACACGCTGATCGCCTCCGTTCTTTGAGAAAGCATGTTAAGCCTTTTGGGATTAGGCCGAACTCACAAGTCATCAACCCACGTGTGGACTGGAGTGGATGCATAAAGCCCATTGTGGACTCCTGCAAGCCCCAGCACCCTGAAATACCACTGCCTCTAACTGCATTATGGGCTCAGCTAAAGTTCTTCCCATCCATTCATCCACCCAGACTTTCTAGAAACATTGAAATTACCTGCCTCACACAGTCCTCTCAGACTGGCCCTGGCAATAATTTTAACATTAGCAAAACAATTATAAAATAAGCATGCATAAAATAAGGGGCAAAAGATAACATATACTAGTATCATAATAATAAATGATGATATTTTGATCATAGATATGTATGTTGCTAACAATATAGCTTCAAAATAGATAGAGCAAGTGACCATGGACACACTACATCAACAGTTTTTGTTGGAGATTTTAAGAGCTACCTTTCAGGAAGGGATACATCAGCTGCAAAGAGCAAAGGGAGAAGATTTGAACGATAAAATTAATCAACTTGATCTAGTAGATAAATATAGATCTTTTCATTCAACAGAGAATGAATATTTTTTAAGAGCCACATGGAACATTAATAAAAATTGGCTTAAAATTTTTCAAATTTGATGAAAAATAGAAACCCACAGATTCAAGAAGTTCAATAATTCCAAGCAAGATAAACACGCAAAAAAACCTCACCTAGGCACCTCAAGGTCAGATTGCTGAGACCCAAAAATGAATTGTTAAGGAGGTGGAAATCAGGCCTCAGATGTCTCCTCTTTTGCATTTAGCACTAGAAGATTGATGCTGACAAAATTCTCAGGAGGAAAAAGCCCCACCCAAGACCACTTTTGTGTTTTTCCTTTGCACATTCATTTAACAAATATTTACAGTGCAACTAGGCGCCAGGTACTGTTCTGGGCGTTGAAATACACCAATGAATGAAACAGACACATATTCCTGACGAGTGTCCATTCCAGTAAAGGAACGTATCAATCAGACTACCACTTCTGTGTGAATGTAATGCACACAAACATGGGAAAATTAAGGAATAGATCTCTCATGAGCGTTTTGTGAAGAAGCTACAAAAGGATAAAGTCCAAACAGTCAGGAGATAAATGGAGGAACTAAGAGCAGAAGAATTTGCTCTAAGACGAAGGATCGAGGGCGGAAGTTACAGATACAAACGCAGTGTAACGGAAGTTGGAGTTAGGAGGAGAAGGTAAGAAGTGGCCTAAGTATTCTGAGTTCCTGCTCTCATTACTAGGAGTAAAAATTATTTGAAGTTTATAATTTAAAGTATAAAGGTAAGTACTGAAAGATTAAGTAGAAATAATATAATCAGCTAATTTAGTGGAAGGGAGAGTATGAAGAAGTAAAAGCATACTATTATTTTGTCATTGTTTTTATTTTTTATTTTTTATTTTTTTGAGAGAGAGAGAGAAGCGTGAGCAGGTGAGGGGCAGCAGGAGAGGGAGAGAAAGAGAGCCTCAAGCATGCCCCACACACAGCACGGAGCCTGATGCGGGGCTCGATCTCATGACCCTGAAATCACGACCTTAGTCAAAATCAAGAGTCAGATGCCTAACCAACTGAGCCACCCAGGTGCCCTGTCATCGTTTTTATACAGTGTTATTAGATAGACACTAATGAAAAGGAGATTAATAAATAGAAGTAACCACTTAAAGGTAAGACAAAATAAAAACCTTTAAAACGATCAGAAAACCTACGTGAGCCAAGGAAATAAGTCACATATTGGAGATTATTTTAAAGCATCGATGGAAATAAAAAGTGTAAAATGGTGGCAGAAACAAAACCAAGGAGCTGTCTTCTCTTTAAATATAAGTGGCCTAGATAGACTTATTTAAAGAAACAGTCTCAGGATTATAAGGAAAACCCAAGTACACATCATATAAAGAAGATGCACTTTAAAGTGATTTGAGACCACTGAAAGTAAAAGGATGAGCAAAAAGTAGATCAGTGATACATGCAGAAAATGACAATACAGTTAATAGTGCTGGGAGGAGAATTTATAGCTTTAAATATTTGTATCGAGAATAGGAGAACATGAAATTGGGAAACTAGAAGAAAGCAGTATTCACAACCTCACTGTGAAAGCTGAATGGGAACAAAAAGCATAAAAAAGATAAAGAATGATAGAGTATATAATTCAAGATGGAGATGTAAAAGTTATGAATATGTAAGAAATCAAGTTTTTCTTACAACAAGTTCAATATCTGTGTGTATGCGTATATATATAAATATAAATATATAGATCTATTTTAAATATATATATTTAAATATATATATTTGAAAACATACATATCTATATATCTATATATATGTATATAGATATAGATATATATGTATATATATATAGATTATATATGTATGTTTTAAAATTGCAGTTAGCGTACAGTGTCATATTAGTTCCAGGGGTAGAATTTAGTGATTCATTTAGTGAATTCATTTAGTGAATCATTTAGTGATTCATTCCTTCCATACATTACCCGATGCTCATCACAATAAGTACTCTCCTTAATACCCATCCCCCATCTAGCCCCTCCCCCGCCCACCTCCCTCCACCCATCAACCCTCAGTTTGTTCTCCATCATTCAGTCTCACGGTTTGCCTCCCTCGTTTTTTCCCTTCCTCTATGTTCATCTGTCTTGTTTCTTAAACTCCACATATGAGTGAAATCATATGGTATTTGTTCTTCCCTGACTGATTTCGCTTCGCATAATACCCTCTAGTTCCATCCATGTCATTGCAAATGGCAAGATTTCATTCTTTCTGATGGCTGAATAATCTTCCATTGTATATATACACGCCACTTCTCCTTTATCCGTTAATCAGCTGATGGACATTTGGGCTCTTTCCATAGTTTGGCCATTGTTGATAATGCTGCTAGAAATATTGAGGTGCATGTACCCCTTCAAATTGAAGCCTTTGGGTAAATACCTACTAGTGCAATTGCTGGGTCGTAGGGTAGTTCTGTTTTTAACTTTTTGAGAACCTCCATACTGTCTTCCACAGTGCCTACACCAGGTAAAATGATCTTTTTCTTAACAGAAATTGCAGGAAGTACAAGGGGTCACAGACAGAAACATACTAGTAAGTGGAGAATTTTGTTCACCATTTTCAGCCCAGGACAGAGCAAGTGAATAAAAGATCAGGGTTTAGAAGAGCCACACATAATAAAATAACTTTGACTCTTATATATCAAATTCTTGGGCTTTTTTTAAGTTTCAGAAACATTTACAAAAATTATGTTACTTATTCGCTTATTTAATGTTTGTCTACTTCCTCTAAATCGTGTGCTCAATGAAATGGGAAAGGAACTTGTCTTGTTAACCCTATTTTCTCAGGAACTAACAGAAGTGACCAGTAAATATTTTCAAATAAGCGAAAGAACACTTGATTCACAAAAGAAAAATACCAAATGGCCAGCAAGTCCATGGGGGAAAAAGTGCAACTTATAAACAAAGGTTATTTCTGGTTAAATAATATTAGAATAGCATCTTACCTGTCAAATTGGCAAAACTTAATAAACATGCTCTAAGTCCTTGCTTCATTTATAAATGCATACCTCGATAATGTGTCAATCCAGCAAAACGTCAAGCAGAATAGATAACACAAGTAGTTCTTTGCATTCCTAATCCCCTCCTGCAAACATCCAAGGTGAGCCGTGACCTAGTGTTATGTCGTATTCCAACTTCCCCCTTATTTCCGTTGGAGGCATGGCCTGAGGCAGGATGCATATCATCCCGATAGGCCCACAACAGAGGCTGAGCCACTCCCAGCAGCCCCCCCCCCCCCCCCCGGGAGCTCTGGACTTAGCCGTCCTTGTCCCCTCACCGTCAGTCTGCCCCATCTGAAGCTCTCCCTCAACGGAGCATCTCCCCAGGCTGGCATTGAGCTTATTGCTGCCATGTAAATTTGCTACCTGGAACTCAGAGGACATTTCCATGAAACTATAAATGTGCATATTTCTAGAAAGGTCTATAGAGGTTACTGGTTCAATCTCCTATCTCTTCCTGCAGCACCCTCATTGACTCTGATTAAGTAGCTAAGATTAGGACTCCAGCCTGCACCTGGAGAAGATGGGCCCCAAATGTTGGTATTAACAAAACAAAAAGCAGGAGAAAAAGGATTTTGAAGAAAATTCCACTTCTAAATAAGGATATCTTACTGTACTTCCTCCTTCAAGTTCAGCTGGGGATTTGACCAGCTCTGCCTTCTAGTCTAACCACCTGCAGTAATGATAAGAACTCATCTCAGCTACATCCAGGAGGGGGGTGATTTGAGTCCCTGTGCATGAAGGAACCACGGGTTGGGGCATTTGCCCGCATCCCAGTTCTTCACTGGGTAAGAAGGATGTCAAGGCCAGATGTCATGCTAAACCCTTACAACCGCATGCGTCCCTGATGTGTTGGCTCAGACAATGATTATTTGAGTAAACACCTCTGGTTAATGATGGTAAGCTGAGCACATGCCCCCCTCCTGATGGTAAAACGATGAAGGACAACGGAATTTCCGGGATAAAGAGAAAGTGAGCAGAATTAAGAGGCACGACATCTGGGAAGATGGGAAAGCATTTAACTGGCTTAGCAGACCCGAGCCCAGGATGCTGATAGGAAAGCACGAACAGAGGCTTTTAAAGACCAAATCCAGAGCAGGTTATAGACCCACTGTTTTCATCCCTTTCAAGTTAGGAAAGCGAATGGACATCTCCCTCTAGAAAACCACTACAGCAAGTATAAGAACTAAAAACACATTTGAAGACTTCTGATTATACTTAGATCTCTATATAAAGTTTTAGCATCTCAAACACCATTAAATGAACATACAGTGTTTCTTGGTGTTTGTATTAAACTCAATAAACTACTACAGCCTGTGGGTCAAATCCAGCCTGCCATCTGTTTTTGCACAGATGGAGAGCTAAGAATAGCTACTTTTTTTTTTTAATTAGACTTTCTATTGTGAGATAATTGTAGGTTCAAATGCAGTTGTAAGAAGTAATACAGAGAGCCTGTGTACACTTTACGTAGTTCCCCCAACATTAACTTCTTCAAACCGATCCTACAGCATCCTAGGACACCCAGCATATTGACCTTGGCACAGTCAAGATACAGGTCATGACCGGGATGATCCCGGGCTGCGTTCATAGCCACACCCACCACCCTTCTCCCCCTGCTCCCTCCTCGTCCCAGGGCAACCTCTAATCTGGTTTTGTCATTTCAAGAAAGTTTTGCTATAGAACAAAATATAACCATTTGGGATTGGCTTTTTTCATTTAGCATAATTCCCTGGACGGTCCTCTAGATTTTGTATATGAATCGGTTTTTTTTTTTTTTTTTATTGCTGATATTGCTGACTGCTATTCCGTGGTGTGGATGTGCCCTGTTTTCTTTAGAATTGTTTTTAGTAGCTTTTAGTCACATGATTTCTAGCGGCACAGGTTTATAGAAGATGTTTAAGATTGGTAACAGTCTTGGATTTTCTTTTAAATTTGAGAATAGGAGAAATAGTTACGAGTTAATATTTCAGGGGCACCTGGGTGGCTCAGTCGGTTAAGCATCTGCCTTCCGCTCAGGTCATGATCCTGGGGTCCTGGGATCCAGCCACCATATCGGGGTCCCTGCTCAGCGGGGGAGCCTGCTTCCCCCTCTCCCTCTGCCTGCCGCTCCCCCTGCTTGCGCTCTCTGTCAAATAAATGAATAAACTCTTTAAAAGAAAAAAAAATATTTCAGGATGACATGTTGGCTATAAACTCAAAAGCTACGCTGATATCAATTCTATAAACAGCAAATATGAATGTAACTTATTTAAGCCTATTCACATTTTTAAAAAGCACCCTCATTTTTTAAAGCTGAGTATTATAAATGGTCCTTGAAAATCTATCGTGGACATGATATACTGAGTCTAATTAGCTGGGGGCTTTAGGGTGAATTTATGTGACCATCCAATTCAGAGTCTCATTTAGAGTTAAAAATCAAACCGTGTTAACAAAAAAATTTACAGGGGACACCCGAGTGGCTCAGTCGGTTAAACGTCTGCCTTCAGTGCAGGTCATGATCCCGGGGTCCTGGGACCGAGTCCTGCATTGGGCTCCCTGCTCAGCGGAGGAGCCTGCTTCTCCCTCTGCCTCTGCTGCTCCCCCGCTTGTGCGCGCTCTCCCTCTCTCTCTCTCTCAAATAAAATCTTAAACAATGGCAACAACAAAATTTAGTTACGGTCACCGGTAGCATAATCCGTTCCTCGGAGAACCCAACTCCCAAAGCGCGCTTCGCCCCATTATCCTCCCGTTTTGCTTTCACTTACACATACCCTTCTTTTAAAGAAGCACAAAATGCAAAAGTTCACCAAAATCCTGAAAGTCACAGTTTGTACCGCACTGAATGATAGGAGCTTTGGCATTTGCCATTACAAAGTCACTTTTCAGTAACGTACTTTCTCTGCTCTGGGTCAAGGCGAGGGAAAACAGGAAGAGTAAGCCTCCCAACCGCAGCCTCGAGTTGCGAGGTGCCAGACAAGTGTGGGTGTGCGCCGTACAGAGCCGCCCTTCCTGCTGCTGCCCAGCGCCGCCGCGGGCGTCCTTCCTGAGAGAGGCTCTCGGGAGTGCAATGCCCACTCCAGCTCCAGGATGATTTGTTGAAGGTGGGCTCTGCATTAGCAATTGTCTTTTCTCTCCGCCCAGTTCCGCCAAAACCCGCTAGTAATTTTCTTTCTCTTTGGCCAGTGCTGCCAAGATTCCAACTCTATTTTTGCTTTGAGAATCTCTTCCAGCTTCTAGAAGCTGCCTGAGTTCCTGGGCACAGGAACTCCACCTTCTCCACCTTCTCAGCCAACGACAGGCATCTCTCTGATCCTGCTGCTGCGGCTGTTTCTCTCCCAGAACTTTGTTGTGTACTTATTTTTGTAATCGCTCACGGGCGGAAGGACATCTGTGTTGTTTCCAGTTTGGGGCTCTTATGAATAAAGCTGCTATGAACACTCATGGCTAGGTTTGTGTGTGTGTGTGTGTGAACATAAGTCTTCACTTCTCTGGGATGGATGCCAACGAGTGCAATTGCTACATCAAATATGGTGGCTGCCAAACTGTTTTCCAAAGTAGCGGGACCACTTTACATTCCTACCAGCAGTGTGATCCAATTTCTCTGCGTTCTTGCCAGCATTTCATGTTGTCACTATTTTTTAATTTTTAGCTATTCTGATAGATGTGTAGTGATACCTTATTGTGGTTTTTAATTTGCATTTCCCTCATGGCCAGCAATGTTGAACATCTTTTTATGTGCCTATTTGCAGTCTGTATATTCTCTTCCCTGAAATGTGCCTTCATGTCTTTTACCCATATTCTAATTGGATTTTTTGCTGTTGAGTTTGGAGAACTTTTCATGCATTCTAGATGCTAGTTCTTTTTCAGATAGGTGGTTTGCAAATATTTTCTCCCAGTAGCTTTTTTCCCCCTCTTTTCTTTAAAGATTTATTTAGGGAGTGAGAGTGTGAGCAGGGAGAGGGGCAGCGGGAGAGGGAGAGGAGCAGACTCTCCTCTGAGCACGGAGCCCCAAGCAGGGCTTGATCTCATGACCCTGAGATCATGACCTGAGTCCAAATCAAGAGTCCCTTGCTTAACCCACTGAGCCACCCAGGGCTCCAGCATCTTTCTTTTCCTTAACAGGGCCTTTAGCAGAGCAAATGTTTTTAATTTTGACGACTTCTAATTTATCAAACTTTCCTTCTATGGATTGTGCTTTCCCTTCGTGTGTAAAAACTCTCATAGGTCCCATAGATTTTCTCCTATGTTTTTGTCCTAAAAATTTTATAGTTTTACATTTAAGCCCACCATCCATTTTTGTATAATTTTACAAAATTTGTTGATTACTAAAAAAAAGTTGATTTTTTTAAATAAAGTATGAGACTTAACATGTCTTATGTCTTGCTTATTTTCTCTATATACTTAGTCTTCAAATTGGGTAGACTAAATCTTCTTTATTCTTTTTCAAAATTGCTTTAGTTATTCTAGTTCCTTTGCCTTTCCATATAAATTTTAGAATAATCTCGTCTATCTCTACCAAAAAAATCTTGCTGAAGTTTTGATAGGAATTGTGTAAACCTATATATTGATTTCGGGAAAACTGGAATCTTTCCTATGAGTCTTCCAACCTGTCATTATAACTCTCATTTATTTAAGTATTCTTTCACTTCTTTCTCAGTGTTCCAGTATATGAGTTCTGCATGTGTTTTGTTAGATTTACACCTTCTTTCATTTATTTGAATGACTGTAAATGTTATTATATTTTTAACTTCAATGTCCAGATGTTCATTGCTGGTATGTAGAAACGTGATTGATTTCGGTATGTTTCTATTGTGTTCTGCAAGCTTGCTGACCTCACTTCTTACTTCTATGACTTCTCTTGTAGATTTCTTGGGACTTTCTACAGACAATCATGTCATCTTGCAAATAGAGTGTTTTGTTTCTTCGTTTCTGATCTGGGTACCTTTTTTTATTTTCTTTACTTAATCACACTGGCTAGAACTTCCCACAGTGTGTTTGTAAAATGATGGGAATGGACATACTTGCTGTGGGCCTGAGCATTCTTTCACCTTTAAGTAAAATATTATCCATAGGTTTTTTGGTAAATGTTATTAATCACGTTGAGAAAGTTTCCTTCTATTACCGTTTTTTACTATTTTTCTGAGTTTTTTGATTGTCTTAAAATTGTGAGTTCAGTTTCCTCAATAGTTTTAGGGTTATTCAAGTGATTTACTTGATATTTCTGGGTTGTGGCAATTTGTGTTTTTCAAGGACTTGGTCCATTTCAACTAAGTTGTCACATATATATTTGTGTTCACAGCATTCATAATAGTGTTGTTTACAGCATTCTCTTATTATCTTTTTGGTTTCTGCAGAGTTTCAGTAATGTCCCCTGTTTCATTACTGATGCTGGTAATTTGTGTCTTCTTCCTTTTTTTTTTCCCTTTGTCAGTCTTGCTCGGATCTGTCAGTTTTATTGATTTTTTTTTTAAAAAGAATCAGCTTTTTGTTTCCTTGATTTCCTCTATTGTTTTTCTGCTTTCAGTTTTATTGATTTATGCTCTTATCATTTTTATTTCCTTCCTTCTGCCTCCTTTGGATTTATTTTGGTTTTTTGTTGTTGTTGTTGTTCTAGAGGCTTGAGGGAGGAGCGTACATGATTGATCTGAGACTTTTACTCTTTTCTAATGTGTTCATTTAGTCTATAAAGTTCCCTCTTGTCATTGCTTTAGCTGTTGTCACAAATTTTATGTTATGTTTCCTTTCCATTCAGTTCAGTATATTTTTAAATTTCCCTTGAGACTTCCCTTTTAACCTATTGGTTATTTAGAATGTTGTTTAGTTTTCAACTGTTTGGAGATTTTCCTGTTATTGATTTTTAATTCTTTCTTTTCCTATTTTTGATTTTCTCGTTTCTTTCTGTTATTAATATCTAGTTTGATTCTGTTGTGGTGGTAGAATATACTATTAATTTGTTTCTTTTAAATTTGTTGAGGTTTGTTTGATGACTCATGCTGTGACCTTGACATACATTCTGAGGGCACTTCAGAAGAATGTGTATTCTGCTCGGTGGTGTCATTCATTCATTCATCCATCCATCCATCCATCCATCCATCCACTTATTTAGTTAGTTAGTTTCTAGAACTTCCTTAATTCTTTTAGGGTAGATCTAATGGTGACCGATTCTCTTAGTTTTCCTACATCTGAGAATGACTTGGCTTCCTCTTCATTCCTGAAGGATATTTTCACTGGGTATAATATTCTGGGTTAATGGTTCTTTCTTTCAGCACTTGAAAATATTATGTCATTTACTTCTGGTCTGATGTTTTCTGATTAGGAATCTGCTTACTTAAAATTGTTTTTTCTTTATGGATATGGTGTTGTTTCTTTCTTCCTGCTTCCAATATTTTTTCTTTGTTTTTAGTTTTTGGAAGTTTGACTATACCATGTCATAGTGTAGATTTCCTTGGGTTTATCCTGTTTGAGGTTGGTTTAGCTTTGGGTGGAGTTTTCAGGCATTATTTCTATGAGTACTTTTTTAGCCCTGACCTTTCTTCTTCTTTCAAGACCCCAGTGATACAATTGTTAGGTCCATTGTTATAGTTTTACATATTTCTGAGATTTTTTTTCCTGTTGATTTTTTTTCCATTCTATTTTCTTTCTGTTGTTCAAATTGGGTGATTCCTATTGTTTGTTGATTGTTTCCTCTGTCTCCTCCATTCTACTGGGCCCATCTACCGAGTTTTTATTTGATATTGTATTTCTCAGTTCTAAGACCTCCATTTGGTTTCACTTTATATCTTCCATTTCTTTGCTGAAATTTCCTATATATTCATTTTTCCAAGCATGTTTCTAGTTGCTTCCTGAGTCATTTTATGATGGCTACTTTAAATCTTTGCCAGGTAAGTCTAACATCTCTGTCATCTTACTGTTGTCCTCTATTTATTGTCTTTTCTCAAGTTGAGGTCTCTCTGATTCTTGATCTAAGTGAGTTTTGATTGAAACTTATATATTGGGGCACTACATTGTGAGACTCTGGATTTTATTTAAATGCTATGTTTTGGTAGGCCTGTTCTCACAACTTTTTGAGCAGGGAAATGGGGTATAGCCTCCTTACTGCCAGATGGTAGTGAAAGTCGAGGCGTTGACCCAGCCTCTGTTAATACAGAGGGAGAGGGCTTCCTCATCACTGCTGAGTGGGGTAGGAGTTCTAGCTCCACAGTGGTCTTTTGCTGATACTACTCTGGTTGGATGGGGCAAGGGAGCCTCATTACTGCCTCTTACATGGACTCCAGTGACACTGTTGGGGGAGGGTGCCTCATCACCACCGAGCCATGGTGAGTATCCTGACTTTCCATGTCCTCCACTGATAGCACCCTACTGGAGAGGGCTAGGGTTGCCTTGTTACTGCTTCATGGGGGCTCCCCACGTAGTTTCCCCTGAAACTGCTGAGGGGGAATGCCTCATCACCTGCTGGTGGGGATGAGAGTTCTGCCACCCTACTCAACCTTCTCCGACACTCTGGTAGGGGGTTTGGGACAAGGCTGGAAATCTAGGCTCTCTGTCTACATTTGTTTGTGGGGGTGAGAATGGGGCTACAGTTTTTTCTGGGGTGTCTGGCTGAATTAGAGTGATTGTTATTTTTTTAAAGATTTTAGTTATTAATTTGAGAGAGATTGAGATTACAAGCAGGGGGAGCAGTGGTGGGAGAGGGAGAAGCTGACTCCCTGCTGAGCAAGGAGCCCCATGGGGGGCTCGATCCCAGGACCCCGGGATCATGACCTGAGCCGAAGGCAGACACTTAACCAACTGAGCCATCCAGGTGCCCCAGCATAATTATTGTGTAAAAGTTTTCTGCCCTGCTAGGCTGCCCCTTTTCTTTTATTTAGAGAGAGCAGGATTTGCTGGAGCTTTTTCGTTTGTGTCCCTTGCCATTTCAAGATTGTCAGCTTTCTCAGCTCCAAGTTTGGGATATACAAGTGTATTAGTTTGCTAGGGGTCATAGAGCAAAGTACTATAAACTGCATGGCTTTAATGACAGACTCAAAATTTTGGGTGCCTTATCCAGGTAGCATAATATCTTCAATGAAATAAATGCATATTTTGCAAAATGAACCGATTATGTTGGGCCATTAAATCCTCTATTTTCTTAAGTACTCATATTTTTAATATTAAAAATAGTGACATAACTATGTGTATATTTCCCAAGCTCTGAGATGTTCTTGACTCATGTTTGTTTTTTAAACCACTGTGTTGATATATGATTGACATACAGAGTGCTGTACATATTTAATGTCTATAATTTGATGAATTTGAAGATAAGTATATGCCCATGAAACCATCATCGCAACCTATGTCATAAACATTTTCACTTCCAAAAGTGTTCTCCCATCTTATTTTTTGATGACGATTTTCAGAGCTTCATGTGTGTGTATATGTATGTGTGTGTGTATACACTGCATATATGTACTTACACACACACACACACACACACACACACACATATTTCCAAAATTCTTGGGTTCAACTCTTGTTAATATAGATACCTTTGGTTATAAATTAAACTTTGTATGTAGTGAACTTTGTATTTGAAGCCGAAGAGCTATTTTAGTTCAGTTATTCATAATTTTATCCATCAAAATCATTTGGGAAGGACCCATCAAATAATTTATCTCAGCCAAGAGATATGTGCAGATTAGAAATAATTTGAGCTCAAACAGTACTGACTTTTGGAAGATTTTCCCCAAGCTGGTGAAAATGAAGGATTTCGAAGCTGTAATGTTCTTCTTTTCAGAAACAAACAAACAAAAACCCAAAAGAGATCATACCAAAGGGGAGAATGTTAGCTCCGTTCTTTTATATTTTTATCATTTTAAAGTATAAAATTCTCTGATGAAGACAGATCTATTGTGCATACCTCAAGTACAACATAGTGTAGTCTTAGTATTTGCCCTTTGGTTTCATCGTCTATAATAATTTTTTAGGCAATTCACCATATCTTTTAGGTAGTTCACTATAAAAGACTATTTTTAAAAATATTTATTTATTTATTTGAGTGAGAGAGAGAGAGCATGAGTCGGGGGAAGGGCAGAGGGAGGGAGAGAATCCTCAAGCAGACTCCCCGCCAAGCATGGAACCCGACGTGGGGCTCAGTCTCAGGACCCCAAGATCATGACCTGAGCCAAAATCAAGAGTTGTCTGCTTAACCAACTGAGCCACCCAGGCACCGCCATCACAAAAGACATATTGATGAAATAAATGAAAAACTTAATTATTTTGTGTGAAGCACACAGAACCAAAGAAGTTTTATCTCTGATGGGTTCTTCCATATCATTGCTACGTGAGTGAACAGTGTTTAGGAAGTCACACATCAGGGTCACACAGCAGAGATCTTGGTGATCAGTTATCAACTGTCAGTGTCAAAATACATATGGTTTCCTCTAACCACTTAGGTCCTAGGGCATTTTGTTTTCCCCCTCCTTGGCAGGCAAGGGAGGAAGAGATTCTGTTTAAATTGTTAAGTGCAGCATCTATCCTTGGGTGCCTTCCCCAGAGCGTTTCCCTATGAGCATCATCCTGGGACTCCTAAGGCAGCAATTCTCTTACAAAGATGGTAACTCTCACCAAGCTGAGATTCAGTACAGATCAATTTGGAGAGAATTGTCATTTTAACCCCTATCAAAATCCCAGCAGCCCTATTTTTGCAACATCAGGAGGCTGACGAACTAGTCCTAAAACTTATGTGGCTATACAAAGGCCCCAAAAACAACCTTGTAGGGGTGCCTGGGTGGCTCAGTCAGTCAGCGTCTGGCTTTGGCTCAGGTCATGATCTCAGTGTCCTGGGATCGAGTCCCACGTTGGGAGCCTGATTCTCCCTCTCCTTCTGTCCCTCCCTCTGCTCATGCTCTCTCTTTCTCTCCCTCTCTCTCAAATAGATAAATAAAATCTTAAAAAAAAAAAAGAATCTTGTAAGTTGGAGGATTTACACTTTTCAATATCAAAACTTACTACAAAGCCACAATAATTAAGACTATATAGTACGGGCCTAAGGATAAACATATAGATCAATGGAACAGAATTAAGAGTCCAGAATGTATATATTCTGTGTGTGTGTGTATATATATATATATATTCTTATATTTATATTTACATCAACTGCGTTTTCAGCAAAAGTACCAAGACAATTTGATAGGGGAAAGAATAATTTTTTCAGCAAATGCTTCTGGGACAACGGCATAACCACATTTGAAGAGATGAATCTAGACTCTTACACTATGCAATACAAAAACACTAACTCAAAATATCACAAACCTGATGTAAAACTTAAAATTATAAAACTTTCGGAAGAAAATATAGGAGACAAATTTGTGATCTTGGGTTGGGCAAATATTTCTCAGATACAATGCCAAAAGCACAATCCATACAAGAAAAAAAATGAATTGTACTACCTCAAAATAAAAAACTTACGTGCTTCAAAAGACACCTTTAAGAAAATGAAAAGAGAAGCCACAGACTCGGAGAAAAATCTATGCAAATCAGATCTGATAAAGGACTTAAATCCGAACTATATGAAGAATTCTTATAATTCAATAAGAAGAGAAATAATTATAAGATGGACAAGAGATTTGAATAGACATTTCATGAAAAAAATATGATTAATAAGCCCACAAAAAGATGCTCAACCTGATTAGTCATTAGGGAAATGTAAATCAAAACTAGAATGCACTTCACACACACTGAAATGACTATAATCAAAGAGACAAGAACAAGTATGGAAGGGGATTTGGAGACTTGGAATGTGTCTACATTGCTAGCGGAAATGTAAAATGGCACAGCTACTTAGGAAAACAGTTTGACAGTTTCTCTTAAAAGTTAAAAATGAATATACCATGTGACTCAGAAATTCTCCTCCCAGGAATAGACTCAACAGAAATGAAAACACATCCACACACAGACTTGTAGGTAAATGTTCATAACAGCTTTATTTAGAATAGCCCCAAACTGGAAACAACAAATGTCCATCAACGGGTGAAACGGATAAACAAAATATGGTTTATTCGTACAACCGAATACCAGGCATCAAAAAAAGAACAAAATACGGATGCATGCTAAAATATGAACCACCAAAAAATACTAAATGAGAGAAGCCAGATGCAAACACCCACATATTATATGAACCCATGAATAGGAAATGTTCAGGTAAATGTCAGAGACAGCAGGTCAGCAGCTGCCTGGGGTTGGGCGTGAGGAGAGGGGGTGACTGCAAATGGGCACAGGAATCTTTTTGGGGTGATGGAAATGTTCTCAAATTAAGTTGTGGTAGGCATTGCCCAACTTTGTAAATTTGGTGGAATATCATTGACTTATACCCTTGGAAACGAGTGAACTTTATGGCATGTAAATTATTTCTTAATAAAACTGCTAATGATGAAATAAGTTTAATTTATATTATAGTGCCTAGTACATGGTCCTGGATAAATGATGGCATTGTTCTTTGAGGATGTATTTTGTCTTCTGAGCTCAGACCTGTTGCCTCAGAGGGCAAAGATGGCAATAAGGGCTAACAGCTAGCATTTCCTGAGTACTCGCTGTGTTCCAGACTCTTAACTGTTTTTTACATATTACCCCTTTTAACCCTCAACAATTTTCGGACATAGTAGTATTATGACTGATCACAGATAAGGAAATGGAACCTTTGTGGAGGTCGCGGGGCCAAGGCAGAGGGAGTCATTTGCCTCCAACAGACCTAAGCTGTCCTAACCATCGAGAACCTTTAAGACCTAAGAATTTCTAGTCCGGTCATGGGGCCAGCTAATGGTTCTGGGCACCTCCTTCACGCTACGCTGGGCCCTGCTGAAGCCTTCCCTGTTTGAAACCTCGCGATTCTGGATTACCTGCCAGTTCTGCTCTGTGATGAGATTGTCAGCCGCCATGACAGTAATGGCCTGCCCGACCCTGACTTATGCTTATCCTTGTTAGAGGACTGACCCCTCTTGACCCATGTTGGAGGATGGTGATGAGTGGCAGCTTCTGAACACTGCCCGATTGACTTCTGTGACTCGTGCCTCACTTCTGCCCTGAGAGTTCCCTGGAGGTCACGAAAACCTTCCCCCAGGATTTGCCCTCAGCCAGAACTCAGTAGGCCCATAGTCCATTCACTGTCATCCCTGGGCCACAGGGCAGCCTCATTGTAGGAGGGAAGAACCTTCTATCAGTTTAAATATTTTATCCTTTAGAGTTTAGCTCCTGGTGACACTCTAGGCTACAGGGTTGGAAGTGTTGGGCAGAGTTTCAGTTGCTAACTGGGCTTTAAGTCCTTGGGCCCAAATCCCTCTTACGCTTTCTACCATATTGTTCAAATCCTAGGATTCTCAGGGTTTCATTTGCTCTAACCATTAAGCACTATGGCTAATGTTCTATATCAGAGTCCTATTAGACATTAGTTGAAACATAAAAAGAAATGTGTACTAAGACGGTCCTATGTGAGATCAAGGAAGAGTGAAGGTCCCCCTCACATCCACCAGCATTCAGAAAAACTTAGTCTTTGCACTCTTCCACAGCTGACAATTTCATACATCTTGTGTTTTGTCATTGTCCCATAAACTGCCTCGAATTTGCTCTACTCCTTGCCTTTGCTGAAGGTATCCCCCATGTCTGGATCCAATCCTCCCATCAGTCACTACTTACCAAACCCCTCCCATGACCAGGTCCTGTGCTAGGAGCACAGGGGAGGCCGGGGAGCCTAAGAAAATGCCTCTCTTTTAGGATCTTTTGGGCCCACTGGAGAGACAGGAGGCACATAGATAAAAAGAAAATTGATTATTAGCGGAGATAGTGGAATGGGGAAGAGGTTACCCCACATCACCGTTGAAACTCTCATTGATTCTCGATTGCTTGGGTCAGATTAACCATGGTTGAGGCACAGCAGGGACCTGGGCAAGCTCACTGCCACGGCAGGCCTCTCTAAGGAGGCAGCCTCGAAGACGCTTGGCTCTGGTTGGTCTCCCAAAGTGGGGGGAGACAGCCGGGGCCTGGCTCGGACTGCACCTCGGGGCGATGGTACGAGGGCGACCCCAAGCTCCATGTAGCCAGAGTAGCTCCGTCGATAGGTAAACCAGAGTTGTCTATTGTCTTAACTGACATTTGGGGCAGCAGCCCACCCTCCCTCCCCCAAATTTGCAGAATTCCCAGCCCAGTTAATATGCTCCTGAGTAACTGAGAAGTAAAAGTGTGTATTGAAGCCATTATGAGGCAAAAGTTAACTCAGGTCACACTTCTTCCTCGAGCCAAATTCCAGGGTTAGACGGCCTCCTGGGTCTTTACCCTGTTTCTTTTCTTGTCCTCCTGCCATCATGCTGTAGCTAAATCATGGGCTAAAATGGCTTTTGGAGAAAGGAGGAGGCTATAACCAGATCCTTTGGTCTCTGACGGGTGGGAGTGGCCGAGGAGGAGCGAGTGAGTGTGAGCACAAGGGCCCCCCCGCCCTCGCCTCCCCCCTCCCCCCCCCTCCTCTCAGCATGCCAACGGAGCGCTAGCTTGCTTTTTATCTTGATTATATCTATGTTGGGCTTTAGCATTTGATTCCTTTTGAACAATGAATCCCGCTGTTAAGCAAAAAAATACTGAAAACTACTGTTTTAAGAAAGCCAGTATGAAGTGCAATGCTGAACTAGTGATTTAAAAGAAGTTTGCTTAGGGACTTGAAATAATAATCCAGAGGAGCAAATTCCCTGTTAGTCCTGGACGAGCTCCAAGTTCATGCTCTCTTGCCTCTGCGAAGTTCTAAGAACACTGTAGCTAGATCTTTATTTCAGCACACAGTTTTTAATCATGTCTCCAGCCTGAGAAGAATGAAGTGGCATTCAGATTTAGGGGATTATAAAGATACATATATTTAAGCTTTTGCATTGTTTGCATTTGCATTTATGGATACAAAGCTTTTAGAATTGTTTCTGGAATGCCCTTTTCCTGACACATACTTTTTCTTCCCATCTTCTAAAGAGAACGCTGAAAAATATTTTGTGTCCAGGCTAGAAATTACTAAATAGTTTTAAAGCACCATAACTTTTGTTATTTTCCTCATCTAGACTTTTTCGGGTACACTGAAGGCTTTGTACCCCTCAATTTTTTGGTCACGAAACAGGGCTTCTGTGGATAAGCCTTGTTCACCATCTGCTTGCTTATAAAAGGTGATAACTGGGAAGTAGTAAGAGCTGGGGCCAATAATTAGGAGCCAGGCATCTCTGACTCCCTGGATTACCCTGATTCTAGAAGTTTCTTAACAGCTGGATTCCCAGGAACAAGGATTCTAGCCTTGCTGACTTCACAGGCTTGTTTTGAGTTGGAATGACTATTGCTATGTGCGGGCTTTCTGCAAATATCAAGAGCTGTACAAATCTACACGGTCCCCTCACCTAAAGAGGACAGGGCTCTGCATTTTTCGCATGACAATGACACATGTTATCTAAAGACATCTTGACTTCATCTTTCAGTATGTTGAGATTTAGTCTTTTCGAAGAGAAAAAGAGAACCATAAAAGGTGTATGACTTACCTTGAGTAACTATAGAGGGATTTTTCATAATCTTTATATAAATGTCATTTTTTTTTAAAGATTTTATTTATTTATTGGACAGAGAGAGAGATCACAAGTAGGCAGAGAGACAGGTAGAGAGAAGGAGAAGCAGGCTCCCTGCTGAGCAGAGAGCCCGCTGTGGGGCTCGATCCCAGGACCCTGAGATCATGACCTGAGCCGAAGGCAGAGGCTTTAACCCACTGAGCCGCCCAGGCGCCCTGATATAAATGTCATTTTTAAAGAAAGAATGGATTGTCATGGTTATATGTTTGTAACTTGAATTTTATTGTCCACTACCATGCTATTACTGTTGCATACAGATTTGGCATTTATGTTTTCAGTCTACAGAATTTCGTATTCCTTTATTAAAAACAGAGGTATTACAGAGAAGAATGTCACAACAGTAATGTTTTCTATCTTCTTGATCTTGTTCAAGTCCATGAAGTAATTAGCACTAACAGGAAAGCTTTCCTCTCTGGCTGCACATGTATGTAAAGTGTGTAAACAGCGCGTTCCATGTCTCATCGTGTTAAAACAGAGACATTACAAGGATGAACGTGAAACCAGTAAAGCCGTACTTTTTTTTTCTAAAAGATATTTTAGGATGTTGACATAGCTCAAAATAATGTCTTTTCATTTTTAAAAATCCTCAAGTTTTCAAACCTGGAACAAGTGAGCTGTGCTCGGTGCGTTGATGTTTGGAAGGCGGCATTCCCTTTCCCTCATTTTGTGTTGTTGCAGAGGAAATGGGTTTTCACTATACATGATTCAAGTGGGGAGAAAAACCCCATATTTAATTCCACAATATTCCTTAGACTGGGAAACGAATCTCTTTTGGAGTAGTCATGTTTATTTTCTCATAACTCTGTAGCCAAACAATTTACAATGTAAATGCAGAAATACAAACAGCTTTATCGAACAAAATACTTACTATTTTCTAGTTGCCTAACAGAAATGATTTACTTAAGAAAGCAGAACAAAATTTCTCAGTTTCATTATTCAGCTTTGTAAATATTTTGCCAGAGCTTTTTCTTCTTGGGGTGGGGGAAGCAAATAAAAGAGTTTAAAAGCTCATATGTGTCTATTTTGTTTTAGCTTGGTGTATTTATTAAGAGTAAATTCTGTATGTCTTTGCAGTTCATCAATATGCGTATTTAGAAGTTTCTCAAATTCTTTTGCTCGTTTCTCTTCCTCCAGAAGGAAATGCTGTGCAGCCAGAGAGGCTGGGAAGACTATATCTGGGGGAGACTAAAGAGAGAAAGAAATGTTAGATGAGGGACACAAAGCCTTCTAAACCAGACACGCTTCATCCCTGGCATGGCAGACGGTGCAACTCTCAATGAAATAATCCAGGCTAAACTCTCGCTGCTGTCGTAACACAGGGACTGCTCGTGAAATCCTGAAGGAGTGAAAACATCACAGCACCATTATATTCGAAAGTTCTAGAAATGAATATCACCATGTCCAACTGCAGAAGCAGGGACAACAAAATTACCGTGGAACTTGCCTGAAACATACTTGACTAATTTTTAAAACCAAGGGTACTCACCTGAAAATAGGCAACCCCAAAAAGCTAAAGTGAAGATTATAGTAGACTTGGGCAAGGAAAGCTTAATAGGAAAAAAAAAAAAATTAAGGATTGGCTGAAAAAGGGAGCTAATTGCTGTCTGGAGTTGGCCGGGGGGGAGGGCTGGCAGCAGGATGCATGTGGGGTGCAGGCAGCTTCCTCATGGGGGTGGGCCCTGATTCTGGAATGCAGCTCCTTTGTCCAGTTAGAGCTGCCAAAGCCTCAGTCCTGAGCGCCCAGTCACACACTTCGTGGTAACATGGGAGTGCTCATTTAACTCTTTGTGACCCGTGAAGTCCTAATTTCTACCGAATGACTTAGCAGACCCCACACTAGAAGAATCTCTCATAGAAAAAAACTGCCTTGTGTAGCCAGCCTCGGCAAGGTGCATCGAAGGCCCTTAAGATTCTGGAAGAAGGCCAGAAAACTGTGTACGCTTCACAGAGCCGTTCCTGTAATGCTGCTGAGCCCTTGTTGAGGCAGAGAGTCTAAGAAGTGGGTAGGATGGCTGGATCGAGCTCTGGCCTTGGCCACTCCTGTGGAAATTACAGGTGGGTCCAATGGCGCGGTCTGTCTCTCGCCAAGGTTAAGTTAGCTAGCTGTTGCCGTTGAGCGTCTCATCTGCTTGCAACAGAGACCACAGCTGAGGAGTTCCTGACAGGGCACCTCCCCTCAAGGAGACCGACCAGCCTCTTGGTGGCAGTTTACACCAGGTCCCTTACACCTTGGAAAGGGCAATGTCTCATCCTGACCAGCACTGACATGTATTCTATGGGTTTGCCTTTCCTGCCCGAAGGGCCTTGGCCTTGACCACCACCTGGGAGCTCCCAGAGAGACCGATTTACTGACGTGGGATCCTGATTGATAGTAAAGGAACCTAATTTACAGCAGAGGAGTATGGCAGTGGGGCATGACCTTGGCATTCATTGGACTTCCTGCACACGGCACCACGTAGAGGACGCTAGCCTGATAGACTTCTTGAAGGCAGGGCTGGGGCATCAGCTGGGAAATGATACCCTGTGAGGACGGGGTACTGTTCTCTAGGATATGGTATAGACTGTCAACCAATGGCTATTATACGCTCCTGTGTTTCCAGCAGGTAGAACACACGAATCCGGGAACAGAAGGGAGGATGGGGGCACGGCTCCACTCTCTATCATTTCTGTTGACCCACTTGGAGAATGTGTACCTTCTGTCTTTGTATCTTGAGGCTCTGTCGATGTCAGGTGGTGGGTCTCAGAGACGGAAATGCCTCCACCAAGAGACCTGTAAGAGTCTCACTAACAGCATTGCCCGCCACCTTGGGCTCCTCGTGCCGACAGATTAGAGGCCAGAAAAGAGGTACGACCCCGGCAGAGGTACCGGGCCCTAATCATCACAGAGACTACTGCTACATGGGGCACCTGGGTGCTCAGTCAGTTAAGCGTCTGCCTTTGCCTCGGGTCATGATCCCGGGGTCCTGGGATCGAGCCCCACATTGGGCTCCCTGCTCAGCGGGGGGAGTCTGCTTCTCCCTCTGCCTCTGCTGCTTCCCCTGCTTGTGGGCACGCTCTCTCTCTCTCTCTCTTTCCGTCAAATAAATAAAGAAAATCTTAAATAAAAAAGACTACTGCTACATAACGGAGGCGGTGAGGAGTATGTCTGATATTCAAATGAACCCCTAAGGTTTCTTTTAACACCCTCGTGCCCAGTTTTGACTGTAAATGGCAAACCGCTTCCTGGCAAGGGCATGGGAATCTAGAATGGGTGAAGAGATGATGACTAGCAGTCAAGTCCTTGAGACCAGCTGCAGCATCAAGGCCCATATTTTGTCGCACTAACCCTCCTCTTCTAGGCTTCCCCAGAAATTACGGCCAGCCAGAAGCTTGGAGAAGCTAGGCCTGAGTGGAATGAACGACAGGAAGAGAACAGGATCTGAGCGGTTCAAGAGGCAGACGGTAGTGGATGCTGTTGGTGCCTTGCGGGGATTCCCTGCACTGGGCTGGGCCACCCGTCCTCCCGCGGCTGTGGCTGTTGGCTCTCTGGAAACCTGCCCTCCGCTGGGCTGGAGCCTCCTGCCTCATCTGAGGAGTTGCAGTAGCCCCCTCAGCCCGTTCCCTCTCCTGCCGGAGGCAAGGACTGATTGACACGGGGCACAGAACGCCAGACTTCCTGTCTCCGGGGGAACCTACTCTGTCGTGCAATCGATGCTCCAAGCTCCTGGTGAGACCAGGCCAAGCTAATCTCTAGCTGAGACCTCATCCTTGGTTAGCTTTTGTCCCCTCCCCTAGACTGCTTCCCTGACGCTCCTTCTGCTGAGAGTACTACCTTCGGTAAATCACTTTCATAAGAATCTCCATCTCGGATTCTAGGAAACCTGATCTCAGACGGATGACTTCCTAACTTCTAGCTTGAATGATGAGTGGGTGACATCAATGCCATGTACTGAGAAAAAATAAAACAGTAAAAGGGGCCCATGAGGGGTAAGGTCTTATTTATTTTCGATTCCCCAGGTTCTAGCACAGATTTGGGCACAGAATATATTTTAAACGAAATTTTTGAATGAATATATGAACGGAGAAAGTGCATTTGATTTTGAATAATGCTGAATTAGAGGTGACTTGGGACTCAGATTGTCATGTAGAAGATGGGATAGGTCATCAGTCCGGATCTCAAAAGATAGGTCTGGATCAGAGATATTTCAAAATTATAGATAATTAAAGCCTCGAGTCTGATCGAAATCATCCAAGACATGCAAATAAAAAAAGCAGCTCAAAAATGAGATCCCCCCACTCCCATGTTCATGTTCTCGACCTTGTCGGCAACGATAACCGCATTATTTATTAACGAAGATTTTCAACAACCCATCTATTATTCCTCTAGCTTAGTCTAGTATTCCCACTTTCTCACGTCACTCGTTCCCTTCTAACTCTGCTTATAGTCCAGATCCATCCATCCATCCATTGAGAAACTTGTCCCTCCCCCACCCGTATCCTGTCTCTGTCCTAGGGACTCGGTAAAACCCAGGCCTAAATAAACTGCCCGAGCCATGCCTGCCCCTGAGGGGCAGGTGGGGGGGAGGAATTGTATCGCTGAGGGAACTGCTTCCACTTAAAGTCCGAGACCTCAGATGTCAGATGGTTAGTTGGCACGGCCTGACCGAGCTACTGCACTTCCGTGGGATGTTACTGTCTCACTCATTACCTGGTGCCTCTTTCTCGGGACGGCGCTCCCGCATCTCTCCACGCCCTTTTGCACCTGTAGCCATATTTCAGGCCATACTCTGTTTCTTCTACCTCTACTGTGGATTCTATTCCTTCGTATCTTCTCGATGGTTGTTTCTACAAATGAACCTTGTTGCTCATGGGCCCCACCTCCTTCGCCAACAGTCTTTCCTCCTCTCCTTGAAGATTCCCATTGGACCACTAAGTGTTATGGTCCGAGGCTTTGTTTTAGGACAGTTTCCCCATTTATACCCTTCAAAATATTCTCATCCAGTCCTATAGATTTAAATGCCAGCCAGATGCTGATTACTCCCATATTTTGTTTGCAGCTCTGATCTCTTGCTCGAATACCAGAGTCACATATCCTAACACCTATCTGATATCCCCATTGTACGTCTAATCAACATTCTGAATGTAAGTGCCCAATCTAGAAGTCATGGTTTTCTCCTCTCGCCCTGCTCCTTCCCCTTGTCCTTCCTGTCTGAAAGTGGTGCTAGCATCCACCCAATGCTCAGGATGCCGTCCTAGGACTCATCTCGGAGTGCTCTCTTTCCCTCGCTCCCCAGAGCAAACCACTGTCAGGCTGGTGTGTCTCCACCACATTTCCCGGATCCCACATGTTGCTCTCTCCACCGTAACCAAGCCAGCGTCATCCTCTCTTGCCTTGACTACCGAAATAGCCTGAAAATTGTTCTCCCCACTCCTACCTTTGCCCGTCTATAATTTATTATTTATTTGGCAATCAAAAGGGTCTTCTTAAAAGATATTTTAAAAACAAAATTCAAATTCCTTCCCTTGGCCTATAGTCTCTACAGATCTTGTTTTCTTCTGAATAATTCTGTCCCCATTTCATTCCATCCTCTCTCTCTTCCTAGGCTCCAGACCCTTCCACTCCCTCCTTGACTGGTTCTAGAACTTACCAAAATTGTTCCTGCCTTACAGATTTGCACCAGGGACTCCCTCTGCCTAAAGCCCTCTTCCTCCAGATCTTTGGATCATTTTTTGTTGTTGTTAATTTAGGTCTCAACTTAATTTAGGTCCCCTCAGTGTCCCCTCCTCATTTTCCAGGCCATTCACCCAAAAGTAATCTTTCACACTCCTATCACTTCCTATCACATCACCAGCTTTCTATCACTATTTGACTTTTTTAATATATTCCTTTGTTTCCAGTCATTAATTGTCCAATTGTCCTCGCCGTTTTTGTTTTGTTTTGTTTTGTTTTTTGAGGTAAAATGCACATCAAATAAAACCATTTTAAAGTGAACTATTCAGTGGCATTTACAATTTACATTCACAATGTTATGCAACAACCATCTCTTTCTGGTTCCAAAATAGTTTCATCCTCCTGACAGGAAACTCAGCCCATGAGGCCACTGGTCTCCATTCCCCACTCCCCTGCTGCCCCTCGTAACCACAATCTGCATCCTGTTTCTATGATTCACCTGTTCTCAGCACTTCATAGAGGTGGAATCATAAAACATATGACCTTTTGTGGCCAATTGCTGTCACTTATTAGCGTAGTGTTTTGGGGGCTAATCTAACACATTGTAGCATGTATCACTACTTCACTCCTTTTTATGGCTGAGTAGTATTCCACGGTGTGTCTGTAACACTATTTGTTAATCTGTTTGTCCAGACTGTAGACTTGTCTGTCTCACCAAAGATGTGTTTAGAATAGAACCTACCATACACTGGGTGCTTATGATACATTGTATTTTATGACTGAATGATGAACATTAATATTTAAGAGACACGTATAGGAGAGAGAAGCTTGGAAGCAGACTGGGAAAAAGGAATTGGAAAGACAGCAGGGAAACCAGTGAAGAATAGGGTCATGGAAGCCAGAGGACACGAGAGTTTCAAGAAAAAATGATGAAGGAAGATGAATTCTTAAAGGCATAGTTAATTAACAACTAGAAGGTTCCTGGTGGTCTTGGAAGGAGCGGTACTGATGTAGAAGTTAAAATGCAGAAGTGTGGGGGGGAACCACTGGACCCAGAAGAGTGAACTGGGCCATGTCTTTCAGGGAATGTCACAAGCAAGCTCCCTGTGCCCAGACCGAAAACAATAGAGAGTTTTCTTTCCTGGTGACTCTGGGGCTAGGAACTTCCTCAAAGGAGTAACACAGAATTTTAGAGACAGAAGGAAGCTCAGTGCTTATTAAGTTAATACAACAGATAGTCTCGTATGCTTTTTATGTGCCTACTAGTGCTACACCCTATTTTAGGTGCGGGGGTTACAACAGTAAACAAAGAAAAAGTCCCTACTTTCGTGGGGCTTAAATTCTAGAAGAGGGAGGCAAACACACAAGCAGACATAAAATGTCTTATGGTGAAATGCTATGAACAAAACAAAAACCAAGACGAGGGCTCAGGGAATAAAGAGGGAGGCACTACGGTTGGTTGGCTGCGCAGGCCCCTCGGATGAGGTGATATTCGAGCAGAGACTAACAATCCTAAAATGCTAACATCATCTGACATTTGAACCATTTAGCAATTCATCATGTTTGGTTTCCCTGGAGTAATGCTTACTTTGGAGTCCTTAAAAATCCAAATTTGTTGATACAGAATTTGCTAAATCTCCTTAGTGGTTCCCGTAGCTTAAATCAGGAAGTTTATTTCAGTTACTTTGTTGGTATGAGATTTTATTCTGGTCAGATATTTCTGGCATTTTATGTAGTGATGAACACAAAAGAGCATTTCAAGGCTTTAGAGATCTCTAATGCTTCAAGAGTTAATGGTTTTAAGTCTCCTTCCGCAAGAGCTTAAATCTTACTTCTGGTCTCTACAAAAAGAAGGTGATAGATTCCAGAAAAGCAGAAAAGTACTCATGGGATACCCATCCAGTTTACATATTTGCTGTTGTCATTGTTTATAGTTTGTATCCAATATGAGTATATCATGGAGAGGTGCTGAAAATTTACATAATATATTTCGAATACAAGGGAAAGCAATTGCTAAGAGTAATACTTACTTTCTGAGGTAAATATCTCCTTTAAGAAACCCTGTGATTATTATGTTCAAGAAATTAAATCATAAGGCAGAAAATTTCAGCCCAGAACTGAAAAATGTAAAAAAGAATCCAATGAAAATTCAAGAACTGAAAAATATAAGACTGAAATTAACCTACCGAAGACTACTTTCTTAAGACAGGCAGAGGTAGCTCTTTTACATATAGAAACCAACGCAGAGAGTCAAGGAAAATGAAGAAACAGAAGAATATGAAATTAAGAACCTTTCCCACCTATTTTATGAGGTCAGCATAATCTGATACAAAAGCGTGACAAGGACGGCAAAGGAATATTACAGGTTAATTTCTCTAGTGAACACAAAGCAAACATTCTAAGCCAATATGAATAGATCAAATGCAGTTATCAAGTGGAGTTTATTCCAAGAATTCAAAGTTAACAAGAAAAAACATCAAACTAACTAAGCAAAAGAGAAAAATTATATGTTCATTTATTTTCTTTTCTTTTGGTCATTTCAAAAGAAGCAGGAAAAGCATTTGATGAAATTCCATATTAATTCATGAACAAAGTTAGCAATCTAGGAATAAAAGGTAATTTCCTTAATCTTTTCAAAGGAATCTACAAAATACCTATATTAATATCATACATAATGGTGGACTATTGAAAGCTTTCTCTTTGCAAATGAGAATGAGAGAAGGATACTGCCTACACCACTTCTACTCAAAATTTACTGGAGGCCTTAGTATAATAAAGCAAGAAAAAGAGAAAAAAAGATATAAAGATATGAAAGTAGAAAACAAATGGTCATTATTTTGATTCCGAATATAGAAAATTCAATAGAATCTATACGAATGGAATACATGTGCAAATTCAACTGAATATTTTCGTAGGAAAAGGGTTTGAGAATACTACCTTGTACCATATGCAAAAATCGATTTCAGGTGTAAATGTAAATATGAAAGGTAAAGAGCCAAAGGTTCTAGCAGATAACAGGATAATATTTTTATAACTTTGGGACAGGCCAAGTTTTAAATAGGATACCAAAATGTTAACCATAGAAGTTTGAATGTATTAAAATTAGAAACTTCTGATTACCAAAGATACTATTAAGTGAAGAGGCAAGTAAGAGTAGGAGAAGATATTTGCAATTTATATAACCAACAAAGGGCTTATATCCAGAATATAGAAAAAACTCCTACAAATCGATGAGAATAAATGCAGTCCAATAGGAACTTAGGCAAGGAAGTTGAACAGACATTTTACAAAGGAGAATATCAAAATGGCCAATAAATACATGAAAAGGGGCTCAGCTTCATTGTTCACCAGATACATAACTAAAACCACAATAGGAAGTTACCACACACTGACCAGGAAAGCTAAAATTAAAAAGACCGATAATACCAAGTGTCGGAAAGAATATATAACAAGAAGAACACTCACATGCTGCTTATTGGGGTATTAACTGGCTCAAACAGTTAGGAAAACAGTTCGGCATTCCCTCCTAAAGCTGACCTTATGCATACCCCATGACCTAGCAGTTCCACTCTTGAGCATATACCCAAGGGAAACGTGTACGCACGTGCGCCAAAAAGACACACATGAGAATGTGTTTAGCAGTATTATTTGTAATATCCCCAAGCAGGAAATAACTCAAATGCCTGCCAACAGCGAAATGGATAAACTGCAGTCTCCTTTCATGAGCATTTACATACAATGGAATACTAGAGAGAAACAAAATGGATCAACTACAGCCATAGAAAACAAGGTGGATGATGAACCTCAGAAATAATGTTGAGCAAAAGCAGCCAGGCATAAAGAACACACAGAGTATGATACCATTTACATAAAATTTACAAGTGGCCACAACTAATTCGTGACGTTAAAAGTCAGGGCAGTGGTTACCTTGGGAGCAAGTGGAAGGAGTGAGAGGAAGGGGATGTGAGAGGTGCTTCCGGAGTGTCATCAATGTTCTGTTTATTACCTGTGTGCTAGTTACACGATGTTCCCCCTGTGATAATTCAGCAAGCTGTCCTTCTGATTGTGCATATTTCTGTATGTATGTCAGAGTCAATAAAAAAGATTTTTTTTTTTAAACAGGCATAAAAGATCACTTGGAGCTCTTTAAAATAGGCAGATCATTGAGGGCTCATGGAGTGTTTAGGGATGAGTCCTAAGCACTTGAGTTTTTAAAAAGCATCACCAGTAATTCTAGCCTGCACTAGAGGGGGATAGCCAGAGATTAAAATACTTCATGGGACATTACGGATCTCTTTTCCTTCTATGAGAAGGCATGGCCAAATGACTCGCAGACCCACCTCGGAGTCCGATCCAAGGAATATTTTTTTTTTTTAACAACTATGCGTACATCAGTATATAAGTATCAGTGTAAGAGTAATCACTCCCTAAAGGAAAAAAATTAGCTGACAACCAGCAACTCACCAGTGGGAACACTTCGTCGTCACTAACCAGGGGACTTGTCATTTCTTTGGTTTGAAATGGCAAAGGTGGCAGTGGAGGCGTCACACTTCTGTTTGGCTCACGATCTTGGCTAAGTCTAAAAGAGAAGGATGGTCCTCGTTTACCGCTACCAAGGACACTGCTTGTTCACGCAGCTAAGGATCTAAATTTCTCTGATGTCTAACGGCGGTGGCGGGGGGGGGGGGGGGGGAATCACGACAAAAGCTTTGGGCTTCTTATCTTGGTATCTCTTTGAAAATCACCTTCCAGATGAGTCATTTCTAATGATTAATAGTGAACAGGAAACTTGGTAATTGTTAAAAATATTCTATTCTTATTGCCTAGATTGTGTCCCTTTCTGTGTTTTGCTTTCGGGTCTCTTTGCCATTTAATTAAATAACATGATACCAGTTTGGGAAGAGTTTCAAAACAGCTCACACTGCTGCCCTTGACAATTCTAAATAATCCTCTTTTTGTATTCTCTATTTCACTTAACCTCTCTGGCTTTCTTAACAGAATTATGCTGCTGCTTCTTCTTTTTTTTTTTTTTTTTTATGCTACAACAAGTCCTTGTACAATAATTCTAATTCCTATCGGGCTTAATAATTTGCAACATTTTGGGGCACCTGGGTGGCTCAGTCAGTTAAGCGTCTGCCTTCAGCTCAGGTCATGATCCCGGGGTCCTGGGATCGAGTCCCGAGCTGGGCTCCCTGCTCAGCAGGAAGTCTGCTTCTCCCTCTGCCCCTGCCTCCTACTCAATACTTATTTTCTCTCTAACTTTCTCTCAAATAAATAAAATCCTAAAAAAAAAAAAAAGAAGAATTTGTAACATTTTTTCAATTTATATCGCCTCCTAAACTCTTCCACACTTAGTAGTTGTATGACCTTGACCTTGAGCAGGAAATTATGTCTTTCTGTGACTTTAAATTTTTCATTGATAAAAAATGGGTTGTTGGGAGAACTGAACTCCACAATTGGGATGAAAGGTACAGTACAGAACTGGTCGTTTGTGCTAAAATAGAAGGTAGAAGATAAGACTGAATAAAAAACCAGTGAGATTTTAAATTTTGGTATGCTGACTAAAAAAATGAAGAACAAAACAAAAAACCGAACCAATTTCCCATAAAATTTTACATAAAGAGGTCCTAACAGTATGAGCTATTTGAGACCAAATAAATATCTTTCTGAAAATCAATTCATGAAATTGGGGCTGAAATTTAATCAAAATCATCAAAGCCCACAAAAACATAAGAATCCCTTCAACTTAAAATTATTTATTCATTTTTACTGATTATTCAAATTCTCCACAGGTATTGATTTACCATTTTCAAAGCCTTCATATTTTAATTTCATGCAGTTCCAAAAAATTCACATTACTGTTCTCTGTTCTTATCCAAAGACTATCTATCTATACAGGCTTGTTTCCTATTATGTAAACATTTTCAAAGTGGTGCATACAAATAACAATAAAAGTTAAGTGAGACATCTGTAAATTAGGACATAAAAACAAACACAACATGTTTTTCATTTTTACTTATCTTGAAATATATCCTTTTTTAAATCCATTCTCCCAAACCATAATTACCATGGAAACAGAACAGCAAATTAAGCTGAAATAACATGGTTTATGATGTGCACGTTAAGATGAAGCTGCCCACAGTTCAGATAGAATTATAACAATTGCAGGGTACATCTGCCTAGAGTCTTTGGCTGAACCTTTTAATTGAGTGAGGCTATCGTCTATAGTTCAAAGCACAGTGGGGAAAAAGTAAGATAATTATAGAAGGGACTCAAGAAATATATATCTCTTCGTAATCTCAATTATACAAAGATTTCAGGGCAAGTATTATTTGTCCTGAATTTTCTATAGAACTCTCTCAATTATCCATTTTGCTTTGGATGTGTCAATACAGTTTTACAGTGTTAATTCCCGAAACTTATAGCTGAACGTGCGTTTTACCGTAAGATCCATAAACTGTAGAGATTGAAAGGAAAGACTACATTATGGAGTGAAATCCTTTTGCTTTATGTCGTCTTTATATCTGAAAAGTTCTTCTGGAATGTGGCTATTCAAATACTTCATAAAACCATCTTGCAAAAAATGCTCAGTCTATCAATTTAAAAGCTATCTTAAAAGTTATTTCCGAAGGCTTTTATTTCCCTCTCATTAGCTGGTCTTTTCAGTTACCTTTTCCACAGGCTCTCGTCCAAGGCCTCTGCCTACTTAGGCCAGGAAGGCAGGACCCGGATGTTGGTGGGAACAGAACTCTGCCCCCTTGAGGCCTTGGAGTCAGCCGTCCGCAGTTTTCAGAGTTGTCTGACTGCACATCCGTTCCTGGCCCTCTGTCACTTTCCCCTGGGCTACAGGATAATATCCTCAGCATGCAACAGGATCCCTTGTGCTAATTGGCCTGCTTCCAGCCTCGCCTTCTAACGCTCCACGTGATGCTTCCTGTTCTATGAGCTACTCATTATTTCCTGGCCCACAACTGTTCGGCCTGCTATGTTTTGCTCCTTATTCAGTAACACCTTGGTACGAAATTTTCTCAACTTACTTTTTTGGCTTCTAGATGACTATTCATCCCTTGATGAGGGATTCTGTGAGAGTGGTTATGACAAACCCACTGACTCTGTGGTTTTCTTAGTATTAGAATCGTTTTATTTCTTGACTAGATTGGAAGCAATTTTAATGATTAATATTTATGATCACTAAACTCTTTCCAGTATGTGATGGAACCTTTAACACCGTACATTGACTTCTAAGTATGTATTGTATATAGAGATGAGACCCCGTTTATCACAAAATTGAGGTGTCATTAAAATTAGTCATATGTTAATTGCTCTGGATGCCACTATTCCAAATTAGCTTGTAAATTATCCTTAAACTTCAAAACTCTAACTTCCAAAAACTTTAAAAATATTCACTACATCCTCACCAAATTCAATTACATCTTATTCATAATTTTTTTTAAGTGCTGAGTAACTTTATCGGAAAGTAAATCTGTTGGAATATCCTAAAACGCTTCACATTTTAAGTGGATGAGCATGAAGAACTTCTTATTCTAATAGGAATGAAAACAACAAAAATTGGGTTACTTCCGAGTGGATAAAAGATTATTTAAAAATGTATTATGTGAAATACGTCAATCAGAGAAAGACAATTACCATATGATTTCACTCATATGTGGAATTTAAGAAACAAAACAGAGGATCGGAGGGGAAGGGAGGGAAAAATAAAATAAGATGAAATCAGAGAGGGAGGCAAACCGTAAGAGACTCTTAACCATAGGAAACAAACTGAGGGTTGCGGAGGCGTGGGGGTGGTGGGGGACTGGCGTAACTGGTGATGGGCATTGGGGAGGACACATGATGTGGTGAGCACTGGGTGTTGTACGCAACTGATGAATCTCTGAACTCTGCTTCTGAAACTAATAATACACTATATGTTAATTAATCAAATTTAAATAAAATTTAAAAATAAAAAATAAAAATGTATTATGCCAATCTTCCTCAGCTAAAAGGAGGAAGCGGCTAAAAATTACTTAAAAATTTTGTGGGGGACGTCTGGGTGGCTCAGGCGGTTAAGCGTCTGTCTTTGGCTCAGGTCATGATCTCAGGGTCCTGGGATCGAGTCCCACATCGGGCTCCCTGTTTAGCTGGGAGTCTGCTTCTCCCTCTGCCTGTCGTTCCCCCTGCTTGTGCTCGCTCTCTCTCTCTCTGAGAAATAAATCAATAAAGTCTTTAAAAAAATTTTTGTGCAACACTGTCTTCATATACTTTTACCTAAAAGCTTTCTCCTTTCTAAAATAGTTTAATGAGACCTCACCGCATTAGCCATTGCTATGTAAAAATGACTCAGTATTTTCCGATGATTTTTATGCCTCATGAATACATACAGCTTTTACTATTTGGCTTCACTGAGCTGTGCTATGAGGGGAGGAAGGTACATTTCATTTTTCACTTGCTAAAATTAATAGACATATACTTTATGACTCTCCACCACTGAGCCCTCTGTCCTTGCAACTCAACAACACTTTCCTCATAGTGGGTTCTACGTGGTAATAATTTATTCAGAACATTTGAAATGCTGTTTCTTTTAAAAATCAGGTCACTGGAGAACACTGAAATCAGACAAGGCATTAAAACAAATTTAATGAAACTTCCAGCAGATGAGACTGGCAGGACACAAGACTCTGGCAGGAATAGTAGGTCCAAACTGCTTATTAGGATAATCTCCTGCTGAGCACTTTACCTCGTGTTGCTTTCCATGTCCCCTACTGTCTTGTTTTTGTTAAGTACTTTTAACACATTCTGTGCAGTCCAATAAAGAAAAAAGGGGGCAATCCAAACAATAAAACTACTTTTTAAAAATAATAAAAGGCAGAGTAGCTGCCTTTTAAATAACAACTCCTGGTACCTCCAGCTAAGGCTTTCAGAGTTATCCCCAACAAGCAAGAATAGGAAACAATGTTCCGCCCCTAATGGGGGCTTGGTACAGGCCAGTCCTGGCGAAGATCCACAGGAAGACCCTTTATCATCTCTTTAGGGGCCTGGTTTTCTCTTGCCAAGGAAAAAACCATATACACGGGTTCGTGATTTGACCCACGGAGAAATAAATCTGTATAGTAGGGAAGCACTTTAAGAAGGGTTTATTCTATATTAGAAAAAATATTTCTGTGCCACCATCAAAACGAGACCCTTTTTGGACAGATTTTCGGTTCTACTGGCTAGCACACATGGGCACATTCACTGGAGAACTGGCCCACGGCTGTGCCTCAGTGACGTGTTCCATCCATCCGTACCCCCTCCCCAAGCCGCCCCCAGCCCCCGCCAGCATCCTACCATCAGTGTTTTTTTTTAGGGTAGCAGCCGGTCTGTCCTCATTTCCTTCCTGAACTACTTGAAGAAAGGTTATTAATTTCACACTTTTGAATGGTGGCAGTATCTTGCATCGGATTAGGACATATCCTCTAACACATACAGGGCTGAGGTGATACCAGTAGGAGAGACATACACGACAGCCACAAGAATGTTGAACAGACATGTTTTTTGGTATGTCCCATGGATTTATGGATTTATCCACCTGTAGAACTGGGCCTGCTTAGTTACAAAGATGAGCCTGGCATCACCCCTCCTCCAAAGGACTACCTCTGAGGAAATGTCAGATTCAGCCATTTGGCCATCAACACCGACTTTTTAGGAACTGTGAGTTGTTGAAGAAGTTTTCATATTATTATAAAGGCTAGCAATTTTGTTAGTAATAATAATATCAATAAGAATGGCTAACATTTATGAAAATACGTGTTTTACGTGGAACTATGTGTTCTTCTCCAATTCTCACAAAGAAACTTGTAATTATTATCCCTATTTATCGATGGGAAATTGACGATCATAAAGGTTCCGTATATGTTATGTTATATGAAGACAGTATGTAAGGTCTTCCTGCTAAGTCCTATGGGTTCTTGAGCAAAAGTTGTATTGAAGTTGGGTCCTATCAATTCACCATTTTGTGGCACCACGAAATGTTAATAAATCTGGTATTAAATCAGTCTGGGGAGTATTGCACACCACACCCCTTCTTGACCCTCACAATGTACACTGGCATATTAATAACTTGGAGCTGTCCTGCGAGAGAAGAAGCTCATTTATTTTGCTGAGAATTTTCCAAGTCTGGAGAAAGAGAAAAGTCTCCAGAGATAGATTTGATTCCATAAATATTTTATTAAAGTCGAAAAAATTAGTCTGATTTTATAGTTGACATATTTACTTAAATTTTGAACTAAGACACTTTAAAAGGGATCCTGTGGATAGCAGATATTAATTCCCCACATGCTTCTCTTTACTCGGAAGAAACCTCCTACCCATTGTCCAATTCTTTTCCTAAGAAGCGACCACTGGTTTGTTGCTACTGTTGGAGTGTCGGTATAAAGTGTCTATTTTGAAGTCAAGTCAGAAGTGATATTGTCCTATATTTCTACTTTGTTTGAATGATATATGTAACATATGAAAATCTAGTTTTTCTTTTGACCTTAAAAATAAGATATTTGTTTGTATATTTTGTTGCTACATCAGTGTCTAAGAAGGGTCTGAAGAGACCAAAATTCACTATAACACTACCCATTTCCCCGTTAGATTTTGAAAGCTATCGACAGCACAGAATTTCACATAAAACAACAGATCTATACTATGCATTATCACTGTAAAATAAAATTTTAAACAACTGAAGAGCAAGTTTATAAAATTCTATTTTGAATTGTTTCAAAATACATTTCTATTAAATGTGCATACATTTGTGTCCTTATAAAAGGGAGTTAACATACCTATCTTCGTGTTTTTCCATTTTTATTTGGTTTTGATAGGTGTACCGTCCCATTTCCTCATAGGTATTTTGGCTAGCCCATGCTGATTTGCCATTGGCACGAAGTTTGGCAAGATCATTTCGGAGCCTTTCATTCTCATGTTCCAGTTTGTTAATAGATGTATGCCTCGAATGTTCCCTATTAGCGAAGTCCATAGTCTAGAGAATAAAAAAAAAATCACTGAAAAAACTGTTTCTTATAAGTGATGCATATTTTCTGTGCGTTTAGACACGTCTGTTGGAAGGGGTCTTCCATTGGAGTCCAAAGACACGGCTCTACTCCTGTGGACTTCCCAAGGCCCTTTCCCCTCTCACCTCCTCACGACACAGGTACTCAGTGATGGCTGCCCCTGAACACACCCCCGGAAGAGCAATGCATAGGCCAGTGTCCATGTTCACGTACGCATTAGCATTCTCTATATCTAGAACAGATTGGCTGGATTTAAGAGCTTTCATGTCTGTGGGGTATGCCTTCTGGTGTTAATAATGGAACCGGAATTAATACACATTTCAATTTTGAAAGACTTTTTCTCTGATGACAACAACACATGTCATTAGAGAAAATCACATTCTGCTTCCCCACTGTTGGGTGATGCAACAAATTCTATACAAAATCCATATAGACTAGAGTCTGCTTTTGGACCATTTTAAAGCGAAGATCTAACAGCTGAGATGGTCCCAGTACCATAGTTTTGAGGAGTGCGGCTTCATGATGGAGTTTTACTATCTGGTATGCGCTCCCCCTCAATTTTTAATGGGTCTTAAAAAGAGAATGAGACACATGTTTAAATCACAAAATGAGCGGTTTAGAGCAAGAATAAAGATTTCTGGTGTTTTTTGAATTAAATGCTGTAAGAAGTTTCTTAGGAAGAGTCAAAACTTTTCTTCTCCCAAAGTTTTAAAAAACAGGATATATCCTCGCAAGAAAACTCATGAAAATGCTTTAAATAAGTCTACATAATCCTTTCTAATCCTATGATTTAGGTATCTGCGAGTCATGTAATTGCTGATTCAACGATACTTCTAATGTTGTCCTAATGTTGTCAGAGGGTAATATTTAAGCACAAAAAGTGTAACATGGATAAAGTATCATTTTTGAAGCTCCAAACTTCTATGGTTAAAAGCCCATAAGACTATAGACGAAAATGGCTTAGAACTTTTATTTTGAAGTTTCTAAATGTAAGGCTTTGACATGGAAGACATTTCATGGAGCAGGCACCCCATAAAGTCATTACAATATTTTGGGCAGAACCGCACGTTTTAAATCATTCATATACTATCGTATTAGTATCAGGATTGATAAGTAAGTGTAGAAATGTATACACGTTAGGTATTAAAAATGTTTACCTATTTGTTTTATTTTTTGCTTCAAAGGCCAAGCCTGCTTAGTACATATTCTGTTTACTGCTTAATGTGTTACAGAAACTCATGAATCTTTAGAATGAAAGAAAATTCTCCAGGAGGACAAATTCCCCTAAAACAATACAGAAAGGGCTATGTGTTTATATTGACCAAGGTGCCCTTTGGAAAAGAAGGATCGTTGGTGGTATTTCTCTGCTTGGGAGGTCCTTACCTTTAAGTATGCCTTGCCACATTTGTTCATTTGAGATACACCAATGCAGATAAAAGAATAATTTGTAATATGCTTTACAAGAGAAAGGATTGTTTATTCTAAAATGAGAGCAGATTTGCAATACATACAAAGGAGGTGGTCTTATAAAATTTTGCCCTTCATAAGGAAAATACTCATTTGAGCAGATCTGGTCAAGAAAGGTCATGGAAAAGATTCAAAATTTTACTCTTAAAAAAGTCTATTCATCAAAATATATAATTCTTGATGGTCTACTGCTCAGTTATAACTTTAAGTTTTTTCTATAAAATTAGATTTCATCTGTGATTCCTTTTGGCCCACTGTTGGTTTAAAGGAATTAAGAATGATAATAAGGGTGCCTGGGTGGCTCAGTTGGTTAAGCGACTGCCTTTAGGTCGGGTCATGATCCCAGAGTGCTGGGATCGAGTCCTGCATCAGGCTCCCAGCTCCACGGGGAGTCTGCTTCTCCCTCTGATCTTCTCTCCTCTCATGCTCTCTCTCTCTCTCTCTCAAATAAATAAATAAAATCTTTAAAAAAAAAAGAATGATAGTAATAATTTTTTTAAAGACTCCATAATTTTCTAAAGGCACCGTAATTAAGTAAGTGTGAGCATGACCTGAAAAAATTACACAGGTGATGTATTTACATGATTTATATTTAAAAGCATGTTCTATTTTCCTTGACAACAACATTTTGGGGCTCTCTCATTTCATGTTTCTTTTAAATTCTTTTCTAGTAATTTCAGGAAATAATCCTCCACTAAACGGTTATCATGTAAAAACAGGCACTGATTAAATTCTACCTCTGTGATTCTGATGGTTTATTTTATAAGCCTGTTAGTCCAAATTTTTTCCTCATATTTTAGAGGTTCGTAGTTTTAACCCATTGCTTCATTCTTGAAATGGCAAAACCTCTTAGTGCGTACGTGCTTTGACATGCTAGCATGAGGCCAGTTGAGTTACTGAAGTGTTTGAATAATAGTATTTTATATGTATACTTTTTCTTTTTAAATTCATGTATATTCAACAATAATAGGCTAACGAAATATTTCTACGGAAGGACCAGCTTTAAGCATGTTTTTTGGTTAGTATATTAATTTTTAATATGTAAATGGATGGATTAGATACTTGTGAGGGTGCTAATTTTTTAAACTATAATTTTATTTGGCAAACTTTATGGATAGTGAAGGGCAAATCAGTTAAAAATTACCATAAATTCTGAGTTCTGATTAAATCTGATTTTATGATACCTTTCTTAAATGAAGGAAAATTTACTAAATATACTTATGGGTCTAAGGAAATATGGAATCACAAAAAATTGTCATGATAAACTTGATTTTTTCATTAGCTACCCAGGAGGAGAATAAAGGTCAACCCCTCACCCTTTTCTCTATGTAATCGTTCTTGCACAAATGCAAGGAAAACATCTTTTTCAGAGCTACTTCTGTTGCTATTTTAAGTATCTCATGAGACCTGAGGAGAACTTACGTACCAGGTGGTTAGTCACGTCAGTGGATTCTGCAGACGAGAAAGGGAGCCTCCGTAGCCCCCAGCACGCAAAGGGTAATAACAACGCAGGACTGACTCAACCCTACCGTGGGGTGAGGGCCTTTTTTAAACTTTCTTTCCCTAAGTGTAAATAAGCAGGGTGCTTCACAGTTAGTCAAGCAGATAATTACAAAGTTCTAGTGATTTTGAAATGACCTACCTTAATATCAGTAATTTCACTTGTCTAGAAAGGAAAAACAAATAATTATTGTTTGAATATTATCCAAATACCACATATTTTAGAAAACCTAAAAATAATGATGTAAATATTTTGTTTCTTACTGCCTGAGGTAAAATTTCAGTGCCCATTCTTTAATTCTATGCTTATTTATCATTGCAATTATTTCAGAAAGAATTAACTGTCTCATTATGGGATTTTAACACTTAACAAGAGTTTTCTTTAACGTTAAATCTTTCAACTAATGATTGCTAGGTAAGTGACATAATAGATTGCAAACTCTTAAAGAACAAAGAATTATATTTGTTCTTTTTTTTTAATTCAATAGATGCTTGAGATCTTTCTCTTTGGGGAGTGGCTTGACTATTTCAATTATCAAGGTCAATTTCAAATCTTCATATACAAAAAAAGAGAGAGCAATTATAAAGTCAACTTTCTATATGAATTACGATCCTACATAAAGTGTATGTGATTAAATACTATTTTAATAAGGCATCACATTGAGGGCAATTCACCAGTGGCATTCCATTTTATGATATCCAATTAACCAATCTTTAAATAAATATGTACTGTATATATATATATATATATATATATATATATATATATATATATGTGCTAAGTGCTACAGAGTTGATCAAGTGTGAAAAAGTGACCCTGCCTTCATGAAAAATACAATAAAACTGAGTAGATGGAATTAAAAAGCACGAAAAAATAGTGATTCATACAAATTATGTATTAAATTATGTTACACCATGTACGAACTCAAATGTCTTCTGAATCAATGAATGGCAACTACTATTGGACTAAGATCATGCAGGAGGTGAGATAAAACAAGGCTCTGGCAATCTCTTTAATGCCGTGAGCATTCATTTCCATGAAAACTTATTCATGCCTCTTACACTACAGGTAAGACCCATAAACGCACAAGTATTCATTGAGCCCTACCCTATACCAAACCCTATATGAAGAAGTATAAAATATAGTCCACTTCTTCCCTCAAGGAGTCTATGACTGATGAGACAAGACATACATACACTAAACAATTAAAAAATAAAACAATTCAAAACTTGATACTAAATTGTTAAAACTACTAAAGAAATTCCAAGAAAGAAGAAGTAACTGGAGTCTAGAGTAATTGAGGATGATTTCATGGAGGAGATATAATTTAATCTAGGTCTGAAGGGACTGGTGGGATTTAGTAAAGTAAACCTGTGTCTTTACTTTGGTAAAGTAAAGGAAAGCATTCAGGTGGAGGGCATGCAATGGATTCATTCATTCATTCCTTCACTCATTCACTCATTGCTTTGTTCATTCACTCATCTAACAAAATATTTTCTCGCTGCCTCCTGCATTCAGGCACTGTACTAAGTGCTTGGGTACAACGGTGAACTTGGACCATAACTGCCCTCCATGAGCCTACTGGTAAGGAGATGGGTAGCTGACAAGAAATAGGCAATTTTAACATTGTCCTATGACAGATGTTAAGTAAAGGATATTATGATGGTTTCAAGGACAGACACTTAACAAGGCAGAGGAAAATCAAAGATTTTGTATAACATGTAAAATATATGCTGAGTTACCTGAAACATTAATAGGGCATGGCTATGTGAAGTAGGAAAAGGGAATTCTTGGCTAGAAGGAAAGCATGTGTGAAGGTCTGGAAGCAAGAAAGAGCATGAGAAAGGACCATCACATAAGCAGATGAGGCTAAGACAGGCCTAGCTCTAGCACAGGATTTGTGTAGGTCGCTAAAGGGGAACAAACTGGGAGAGCCAGATCAAGGAAGCCACGGAATATGAAGAGTTCTGACTTCCTACTGGAAACCGAGCACATGTTCTTGAAAGGAAGAGAAAACAAGGAAGGGTTATGTTAGAAAAGCACGTCCAGTATGAGGACTGGAGAGCTTAGAAGCCATTGGGTAATGCAGAGGAGGTAACTTGGAGTGGCTGATGGATCCATCCTTTAAGGGAAAGCAAGAGCCAACAGCAACATTTGGGGAATGAGCAGAGGCAGGAACAGTAGGGTGAGGAGCCAGTGAGCAAAATGGAAGAAACAGAGAGAAACACAGGATATTGTAACAGTATCATGCATTTGGAGTTATTCAAACCAACTTACAACCTATGTGATCTTGGGCAAGTTGCTTAAAAACTTAAGGATTTCATTCCTTTTTCTGTGAAATGAGATCGTCATACCCAACCACCATATACTTGTTATAAGGCTATAGACACTGACATGTGTAAAGCGTTCGACAGGTTATAAGGCATGTATGTGATAAACGCCCAATGAATGAGTAGCAGCTCTTTGTTATTACACAGTTCTCCCAGTTTCCCTGACTCTTTCTCATCTCTGGTCTTTGTACATTCTAGTCTCTCACCATGACTTTTTCCCACCAATCCATCTGGCCGACTGCTCCCCAGATGCCCTTTATTGTTCCCCAAACACGGTTAGGTAACCCCTGTCAGGGCCCCTGAATTCTGAGCTTTCCTATCACTCTCTAGTGTAATTATCCAGGTAACTGTCTATATCTGGTAGTATATGGTCTTCTACTAATATTAAGTTTCATGAATTCAAGGATCTTGGCTGACTTATTCACAATGCTTGCATACTGCCAGATACAGAGTAGGCATTCAATAAATATTTACAGAATGAATGAATGAAAACATTCTGTGGTGATTGTGGCATGCAATAGATAGAGAACAGAATAGAGGGCCCAGAAATAAATCCACACAGTATGGTCAACTAATCTTTAGTAAAAGTACCAAGAACACACGGTGGGGAAAGGATAGTCTCTTTGAAAATGGGAAAACTAGATATTCACAGGCAAAAGAATGACCCTGGGCCTCTATCTTACACCACTCACAAAAAAATTAACTTGAAATGGATTAAAGACGTAAATATCAGACTTGAAGCTAAAACTAGAAGAAAACAGAAGGGCAATAGATACTTGATATTGGTTCTGGCGATGATTTGTTGTATATGACACCAAAAGCACAGGCAACAAAAGCAAAAAGAGACAAGTGGGACTACATCAAACTAAAAAGCTTCTTGCACAACAAAGGAAACAATCAAGAGAGTGAAGAGGCAACCTACGGAAGGGGAGAAAATATTTTATTTAGAAATTATTTAGAAAGTATTTAGAATATTGTCACATAAAGTCCAGGAATATGTCAAGATTGTTAAAGTAGGACTGTTTGGGGTTGAATTTTGTCCCTCCACCAAAAAAAAAAAAAAAAGATGTTGAAGTCCTAACTTCTAGTACCTCAGGATGTGTCCTTATTTGGGAAAAGGATCTTTACGTAGGCAATCAAGTGAAAGTGAGGGCACTAGGGCGGGCCCTAATGCAATATGACCAGTATTCCACAACAAGGGGAAATTTGGACACAGAGAAGGACACGTGTGGAGGGAAGATGATATGGAGAAACAGAGAAAGGCCATGTGAAGAGAGATACAAGGAAGATGCCTTGTACGGACAGAGGACGGAATGATGTATCTATAAGCCAAAGATTGCTGGAAAATCACTAGAAGCTATCAAGAGGTGAGGAAGAACCATCTTCTACAGGTTTCAGAGGGAGCGTGTCCCTGCTGACACTTTGATTTGGGGCTTCTATTTCCAGAACTGTATGACAAGAAGTTTCTATTGTTCTGTTACCTCGTTTGTGGTACTGTGTTAAGGCAGCCCTAGCGAATGAATACAATGACCAAGAAGGTTTATTCCAAAATTTCAAAGATGGGTCAGTATCAGGCAATCTGTCAACCTATTATATACATCAACAAACCAATAGACAAAACCCAAATGATGTTATATATGCTGAAAAGGTATTTGATAAAAGTCAGCAGCATATCTTAAAAACTCTGAGTAAACTAGGAATAAAAAGAACTAAGACCATAACCCAAGAACAAATATTATTCTGAACAGTAACACTCTAAAACAACTTCATTTGAAATCAGAAATTAGACAGTTTTGTCAGCACTCACTATTATTATTTCATATTCTCTTGGTTTTAGCAAATGCAGTATGACAAAAAATAACTGATATGAACAGTAAAGAAAAGGGTTGAAATTACTATTTTTGTTCAAATGATTGTATATCTCAAAAAACCCTAAGAAACCCTAGTAAAATGCCCACTAGAATTAAAAGACAATTTGGCTTTTTTACTACATTAGCAATAAGTTCTTAAAGGGAAAAAGGAAAATATTCCATTTATGAGAGTGACAAGAATTATAAAACACTTGAGCATAAATTTTAAAGGGAAGGCACAGAACCTATACAAAGCAAATTGTAAGCTCTTATTGAAGAGCATAAACTGAGATATGAAGAAATGGAAAGCCATGTCATATTCTTGGATGGGAAAACTTACTATCACAAAAGTGTCAATTCTTTTTTTTAAGATTTTATTTATTTGTCAGAGAGAGAAAGAGAGAGACAGACAGACAAGGAGCACAAGCAGGGGGAGCGGCAGGCAGAGGGAGAAGCAGGCTCCTCACTGAGCAAGGAGCCCGACGCGGGATCCTGGGATCATGACCTGAGCCGAAGGCAGCCGCTTAACCGACTGAGCCACCCAGACATCCCAAAAGTGTCAGTTCTTTCAAAGTTATATGTAAATTTATTTTGATTCCAAATAAAACCCAACAGGAAATTATCTGGAGAAACTGGATAAATTGAACTTAACCTTCCTATAAAAATTTAAATTGGGTTCTTGTTTTATATCATATGTAACATTATAATTCAAATGGATTAAAGACTTAGATGAAAAAACATAAAAGTCATTGAAGATATCTAAAAAACAGTGTATACTGTGTAGAAGTTAGAAAAACCTTGTTATTCCAGGAAGGAAATTCAGAAGCTATAAACAAAAAGATACATGTGTCTGACAGATAAAACTGTTTTTTTTTTTTTTTTAAGGTTTTATTTATTCATTTGACAGAAAGAGAGAAGAAAGAGAGCACAAGCAGGGGGAATGGCAGGCAGAGGCAGAGGGAGAAACAGGTACCCCACTGAGCAGGTAGCCTGACTTGGGGCTCGATTCCAAGACCCTGAGATCATGACCTGAGCTGAAGGCAGATGCTTAAACAACTGAGCCACCCCAATGCCCCGAGAAATAAAAGTTTAAAACTTTCTGTATGGTAAAAAGGTGTAAATAAATTATAGACAATAAATTTAGGGAAAATGCTCTTATAAACTGACAAGAAAAAGACATCCCAACAGAAAAACGAGCAAAGAATATAATTCATAGTACACTGCCAATAAGTATACAAAAATACACTCACTATATCCAGAGAAATAGAAATTAAAGTACTACTGAGAAATCACTTTACATCCATCAGACTGACAAAAATTTAAAAGCAATAACACCTCTTGCTGCTAAGGAGGAAAGAAAAAGGTGCACATATACAGAGATGGGAGAAATATGATTTGACAATAAATGTTTTCAAGTTAAAACATACAGGGGCACCTGGGTGGTGCAGTCGGTTCAGCAGCCGATTCCTAGTTTTGGCTCAGTCGTGATCTCAGGTTTTGGCTCAGTCGTAATCTCAGGGTTGTGGGATCAAGGCTCACAACGGGCTCCACACTCAGCACGGAGTCTGCTTCCGATTCTCTCTCCCTCTGCCCCTCCTGCCTGTGGGCTTTTACTCCCTCCCTCTCTAAAAAATGCATATGCTTTCATTCAGCAATTCCACTTTTTTTTTTTTTTCCAAGAAAAGGAGAGGGAGCGTTGGGGGAACAGAGGGAAAAGGAGAAAGAGAATCTTCAGCAGGCTCCATGCCCAGCGCAGAGCCCGGGCTCCATCTCAGGACCCTGAGCGATCACGACCTGAGCTGAAATCGAGAGTTGGAAGCCTAACCGACTGAGCCACCCAGGTGCCCTCAATTCCATTCTTAGGAAGCTGTTCCAAGATATATGTATGAGGATTTTTTTTTTACATATTGTTTATTTGTGCAAAAATCTAGGAAGAGCTGAATTAATTTCAAATGAATTGATTCTGAAAAGCGGTTGAATAAATTTTGATACATTCACATCATGGGATATTACTAAGCCATTATACAAAATGAAATAGACCTAAGCCAGTTGATGTGTAAGGATTTGCAAAGCATATTGCTGAGTGAACAAAAACAAGACAGAAAAGTGTATAAAATGTAATCCAATTTTTAAAGAAAGTTAAAACCCCAAAATAGGTATATGACTACATACCTATATGTATATATATTCACACACACACACACACACACATGAATTCATAGACATGAAAAAGTACAAAATGATACATACCAAATAGTTAACTTGTGTTATCTGGTGGATGAGGGTATGAGGTGGGTAGAGAAACAGAACAAAGGAGAAGGGGAGAAGCAAGAAAAAAGAGACTGCACGAAAATCACTAGTGTGTAAGTTGTGATTCAATTTATTAAAAATTATATATATACTACATGAGTATATATTGATTTTCCTAAGAAACGAGGGGAAAAAAGATGTTTTCTTCCTGTCTTATAGAGATGTCCATGATATACAGTTAAAAAGCAGTTTAGAATAATGTACTTATTATACACTTATTGTTGGAAAGGGACACTCAGCTCATCCCTTCTGTATGTGTGCAGGAGCAAGAAAAAAGTTATAGAATGCTACACACTGGTTTGCTAGCACTGGCTATCTCTGGAGTCCAACCTGGGATTGGGCATAGCAGTGGGATAATTAGCTTCTTCTTTACATATCTTTATGTGCTTTATTTCTTGAAAAAAAAATCGATGAAGAAAGCCAAATGCCTATACAAGTCAGTGCGAAGCAGGCTCAGTGTGGGTTGTGATGATGCAGAATTCACACTGAAAAACATTTAGTTTGAAATAAAAAGAAAAATAACACAAAAACCATTTTGTGAGAGGGGGAAAAAAAAGATACTCATGGGTGCAGGACCCAATTTAAATTTTTGTGTGTCAAGCGTTTAGAAATAAGAGTCCTAAATGTCACGCAGATTTTATGGAACACATAGGGAAACCATATATACTTTCCTTTTTATCCATCTGTCCTCTGATCACAGAATCTGTCACCAGGGCCAAAGAAGGCAGATGCTTGCAGAACGCTTCTAACTCTCTGATGCTAGAATGCTTACCATCATGGGAACGCGTACCTACTCTCACAGAAATACAGGATCAGGGAGAAGCCCTACTCTAGCTTCCTCCTGTCATAGCTGAAGAAACTGGACCAGCCCACCATGCTCATCTTTGATCCTCTCCATTCTCTCAAAGGCAGGGAAATTATTTCAGGATTTTCTCTCAGGGCAAATACATGCTAACCAAGTAACAGTGGTATTTCCTTAGTTTGATAAATAAAAGTTCTCCTGTTTACCTATAAAAATCAACCTTCGATGGCTATAATGAATGGAAATGAAAGCCACAGAGCCTGTTTAAAGCAGCCCTTTAATCTATGGAGCGACTGGTTCAAACCACAAGGTCAATCCTCGGTCATTCATTTGTTCATCCTCCCTTTTATTTAATCAACATTCAATGAACACTTACTATACCCCTGACATTGCGAGGTGCTGGTGCGACAAACATGAATAAAACATGGTCTCTGCTCACCATTCAGTCGGGAAGTGACAGGCTACCAAACAAGTGAGATGAAAATACAAACCAAGTGTGGATGGACCAGTTCACTCTGACTGGGGTTTCAGGAGTGGCTTCATCAAGGGTAAGGCTGACGCGTGAGTCAGGCCACATAGGATGGTGGATTTCAGAGATAACAGCAGGAGCAAAAGCAAGCAAGTAGCATGTTGGAGGCAAGGATCAAGAAAAGAACAAAGGAGAAAACTCGAAATTCAACTGCTCTAGCCCGAGGATAAAAGTAAGTTCAATCCAAGTGCCAGATAATTTGCTGCCCAACCCTTGCGTGCCTAACACATAGGAAGTGCTCAGTAAATAAGGTCTGGGTAAATCGTGACCAACTATGTAATCTCTCGGTTTGATTTACTGAACGATTTCAGCATTATTACCATGTACCGTCCGGGATCTAAGTCCCCCATCATTCCTTTCAGGTGGGTGTTTTCCGTTCGGACAGCTTTATATCTCATATCTGAGACCTGAAAATAGATTGGTAGGTAAAAGTGAGTGTAAAATATATAATAAAAGCTCCACAATTGTATTAAAATTAATTTTATTAACCTAAATGTTTTCTGAGTGTAGTGAAGAGAAACACTGATTAGAAATGATCATCCCAAATCAGTATTTGCATTTGGTTCTCTCTTTGGCAGCCCTCACTTAACCCTCCTTTCCTGATCAGTGCTTTAGCATACCGACAATAATGACTCATTTACTTTTTTCTTTCCAATTCCAAAATTCCACTTCTCACTTCTATTTTCTACTGTATGCAAATTAGCCCCAGAAAAATCACAATTTAAAAACACGCTCCAATAACACTGCCCATGGAATTCTTCATTACCTAATTTTTACAACATGCAAATATGATTTTTATGTTTAATTTTATTCTAATATTTCTGCCAAACTACCCTCTTTTTGTGGGGGGAGAGGGTGACGACTTCATTTTGTCTAATGTACTTATTTTTCCCTGATTTCTTCTACTTGACAGTACTTATAGTATCTGCTCTTTTATTCAATAGACCTCATTTCTATATAAAACACTCAATGCCTAGAAAGTTATTGAATGGTGTGCTCAAAGCCTCTCGATTTGGGGTAAAAAACAGCAGATAAACCCTATGCTTTTAGTAACAAGTCACCAATTTGATGATGAGTACGGGATTGAGGGCATTTCAAAAGAAACAGAAGAAAGGGAGGGAGGGTGAACTTTGAAGTTACTTGCAGTATTTTAACAGTAGAATGGTATAACTGCTGTTTTTTGTTTTGTTTTTTTTTTACCATGAACCATGTTGTGCATTGAGTCAATGTTCAGTAAATATGGGCTAATTTTCATGTTTCAACATCCTTTTTAAAAACCCAAGATATGGGGCGCCTGGGTGGCTCAGTCAGTTAAGTGTCTGCTTTCGGCTCAGGTCATGATCCTGGGGTCCTGGGATCGAGCCCCATGTTGGGCTCCCTGCTCAGCGGGGAGCCTGCTTCTCCCTCTGCCCCCCACCCTGCTTTCATGCTCTCTCTAATAAATAAATAAAATCTTAAAAAAAACCCACCAAAATAAATACATAAAATGGGGGTGAGAAGTATCCACAAAAACCTGGAATAGAGGCTTTTTTTTTTAAGACAAAAATATTAATGGAACTATAGGACACAGATTCAGGAAGAAATCTTTGACTAGAGCGTTCTGTGAGAGGTGATCAAAATATGGGTCACAAGGAAATGTTAGGATGAGATTCAGTGCAATTATCTCGCGTTGTCACTTTTGCCCTGGTTCTGTTTTGATGACACTTTGCAATATTTTGCAAAGGTTTCAGCTGGCTCACGAAGCATTTCCGTGATATAGTCTCAGACGCAGTACCGAGAAATGCAGTGCTTTGCTGCATCGAGGAAAACCATGGTCTGCGCTGGGCAAGACAGTGACCGGGACGAGGGCTGTCCTGCCCGCTTGCGTACCTGTTGTTTTGCTAACATTTTTTCTTTGATTTCTAACTCCATTTTTAACTGTCTTTCCAGAAGGGCAGCTTTCTTCATGATAGTTGCTATAGTGATCTCTTTCTGATGAAGCTCCTCTGTTAGGTCAGAGATTTCGTTCCTCATTCTTTCCTGCTCAGAGCCATGGTACTCTTCCTCCTGATAGAGTTGGCTTCTTATCTGCATTAGAGACATTCCAGCAAATTTTAACAAATATTCTTATTTATCAAGCAGCTAAGGCTTTTGTTAGCCATGTTCAGCCTTCCCATCCTATCTTAAACCTTTGGCAAGCCCCACTTTAACTCCTTTCTGATCAATGCTGAATTAAAAAGAGATAATTACAATAAATGACTCATTTACTTTTTTCCCTTCAAATTCAAAATTCCATTTCTCACTTCTAGTTTCTATTGTATGCAAATCATCACTTACTACCGATGCTACTTTGATAACTACTTTGACAGGAAGGTGAAGAAAATATTATCAAGCACTTACCTCCCCGTATAACTGAGGTATAATTAGTATACAAAAACTGCACGTAATTATCGTATACAATTTGGTGAGTTTGGACATACACTCATGTTACTATCATCACAATCAATATAATAATCATACCTATTACCTCCAGAAGTTTCCTTGTGTTCCTTTTTTGCTTTAGATATGTGTGTGTGTGTGTGTGGGGGGTAAGAACACTTAACATGGGATCTACCCTCTTAAAAATTTAAGTGCATAATTCCTTACTGTCAACTATAGACACTGTTCTAGAACTTAACTTTATACCCATCAAATGACCACTGCAGAATGCTTGGTGGAAGAGCCTTGGACCCATACCCAGAGGCAGACAGACCAAGCATGTTTTTAGGGAGAAAAATTGGCCTAGGAAGGTTATGTGACTTGCTCAAGGTCATAAAGCTATTAACTGGCAGAGCTGGGACTAGAACCTAGGACTCTTAGTTTTAAATTCAGTGCCTTTGTGACTAAATTGTGTGTACTGTTTGTGTTTAAACACTATGTTTTTCAGAATCACATTATAATAAATTTCAAACTTTATGTGTCTATGTCTATGTTTATGTGTCTGTGTCTATGGAAATGCATCACCTCCTCCCCTTAAGCCTGTGGAGTCTCTTGTTCTCAACCATAGTTAGGCCTTCCCTGTCAGCAACCTCTGGATCACTTTGGGCTTCTCCCCACTCTTGTCTTACCAAATGCAGTCAGGCAGCAAGTTCTGTCCCTTGTACTTCTCCTCTAAATCTCTCTTCGGCTCTCTCCATTTCTACTACTGCCTTGGTCCCACCTCTTACCACCTTTCTAGAAGTCATTCACTGTCTCTCATTCTTGAAATTTGGAGATAAAGTACATAGTCACCAATCTCAAGAAAATCATATTCCACTGGGGGGAAAAATCAATAGTTCCAGCCTGGAATAGCAATCCACGTCAGCGGTATGCAGTGGAGGGGTGCTTAACCCAGGCTGGGGATATCAAGATGGGCTTCCCAGAGGAGGGGACATCAGACAAATACTGAAGGACGAATGGAAGCCAGATGGAAGGCAGGGACGGAGAAGGGCCCCAGGCAAAGAGTGCAGGGAAGACAGGCGGGGGTGGGGGGGCAGTGGGGACACGCATGCCCAGTGAAGCAAGAGGAGCCTGGGGTGGCCAGGACTCGATGTGTTGTGAGAAATAAGGCTGCAGTGCTTAACGGAGCCCATCCACGAAGATTTATACGAATTTCCCCAGGGCACTTACTTCTAAAATTGATTTTTTTTTTTTTCATTTCGTCTTTAAAGGTTTCAGGATCTATCTGTAAAAGAATAAGGGCACTCTCTCTTTTTTTTTTTAACATAGCCAGAATATCAATATCTTAAAAATATTAGCAATTCCTCAATATCATCAAATATCCAGGAAGTATTCAAATTTAAAAATGTATCAGGACTATAACAAATGTTTTTTGTTTATTTGAATTGTGATCTAAATATGGGGACTGGCTCATATCTTTGTAAAGCCCCTCTTTTTGTGTGTTTTTGTGTGTGTCCTCAGTAGTCTACATACATCATCTCATTTAATCGCTGCAACAGTTCTCTGTTTTGTGGAATGAGAAGTTAAGTAGGTAACTTTTCTCAGTCACACTCCTGGTGCCAGGCAATCTGATTCCAAGACCTTACCCACTGTGCTATGTAACCTCTGGGAGCCGAACCCTGAAAGGTTGTTCACACAGTGGAAAAAGCTAGGGTGGGATGACCTAACATGGAAAGGACGCATGTCCAGAAAGAAAACCTGATCTGTCCTCAGCTCTATACCACCAACCCCTCATGCGATTCTATTCCTGTTATTAACATTTTTAGAATTTCGGAGATGGGGGCGTGCGTGGGTGGCTCAGTCGGTTAAGCATCTGACTCTTGATTTTGGCTCAGGTCATGATCTCAAGGTCGTGGGATCAAGCCCCATGTTGGGCTCTGCACTGGGCGTGAAGCCTGCTTAAGATTCTCTCTCTCCCTCTGCCTCTCCCCCTGCCCTTTAAAAAAAAAAAAGAAGAATTTCAGAGTTGGACATGACCTTAGGAGTCTCATGGTCCAACCCCAACCCCATCACTGAACAGATGAGAGGGAAAAAAAAAGACTCCCAAGGAAGGGAATGGACTGGGCCTACGTTATCTAGCTCCTAAGAGCAAAAGAGGAGACTAGGAGAGAGGAGTACAGAGAGCCTCACCCTGAGGACAGTGTTACACATCTCCTTTCATTTCCAATCTCCTCTCTCCAATTTTTCTTCTTTACAATTTATTTGATGAAACCACGGGGTTCTTTTTGTGGTTTGTCCCAGTTTGGATTTTGCTGATGGCATCCCTGTTGTGTAGTTAACACGTTCTCTCAAAATGGAACTTTCAGAATATAAAAATATATATATATATATATATATATATATATATATATATATATATACTATTAGGAAAAAGGAGTAAACTGTTTTTATTATTTTCAGAGCATTCAGATATTAAAGCAACATGCTCTGCTGCAAAGCTTCCCTCTAAATGAGATTAATTTACCGAGCTCTAAATGACTTTTGGCTTTATTAAAAATGTCAATTTTATCACGAAGTACATGACAAAAATAGTTCTACACTGAAAAAAGAGAAAGAAAGAAAACACTTGCAGGATTCATAATACATGGCTCTTGTTGCTTTTATTACAAAGAGAATGAAAATGCTCTCCACAAATACTTCCTGGGAGCTCTAGCTATTTATACACAATTCATTTGTTACCTTTCCTGCACGGCAGTGCATTATCTAGAGGTTTCCAAGAGCCTATGAAGAGAATTTGTGCCTAGCCTTCTCTCCTTCTATACTGAAACTGTGCAATGTCAGTAGGTTCCTTATTATTCAAAGTGTTATTGAGTCTATGAGGTTAAGAATGGTGTAACTATACTTTAGGTGGCTTTAATCAACCTTTGTATCATAATGCCTTCACTGGGGATACCAGCAAAGAAACAGTTTTTTAAAGTTATATGTTTAAATAGCAATGAAATAAGTTTCATGGGATTATGCGAAAAATAAAAGGAAAATGATCATTAATTCATAACACCTTTTCTACACTTAATAGCTACCCGACGGTCAACTCTGTGGGAGACAGGATTTGTCTTTTGCATCACTGTAGTTCCTACAGAAACAAGAAGAATAGCCATAGTCCTACTAAATGCTCAATAAATGTATTTTGAATTTATACCAATGGCAACTGAATTTATGAGCCTATACAATTATGGGAGACCTTCACCCTGAAATTAATTCACTTGTTCTCCAAATATTTATTTTCACTTTTGTACATCAGGTACTGTGCTGGGATAGATGATGATTCAAAACCATGCCCAGGTTTTCCCTACTTTTAACAATTGTTTAGATCACATAACATTGAATATTTAGGTGTGGTCCTCAAACCTAAAGACCGGAGATGTGGGTAGTAGCCATCATAAGCTCATGGAAAGGATGCCTCTACTGGATTCTGCTAGAGGGCGAAGAGAAAATACTTTTCATAGAGAGTTGAGAACGCAAGGTCCTCAAGTACAGTGCCCAGGCCTTAATCAACATTGTATTCCTTGCTCCTGGCACGTTACTTGGCACGGGTTAGGTGCTCAGTGACAAAAGGTGGGTGTAACCAATAACAATGGCAGCCTTCGCTCACTCGGCACCCCCTCTGAGCGAGGCAGGCCCTGTTCAAAGCACTTTACATGCATTTTTTTAAATGGATTTTAACCTAAGGGAAGAGTATGGGCTCTGGTGTCAGATTGCCTGGATCTGAATCTGACCTCTGTCGCCTGGTGGCTGTGTAATATTGGGGGAAATTACCCAACATCTCTGTGTCTTGGTGTCCTCAAATGCAAAAAAAAGATGATGTTATACCTACCTTATAAAGTGGTTGTGAGGAATCAATGATTTGTTAGGCCCTCAGAGCCCCTCCTGGTGCATGGAGACTGCTATTTAAGTAGCAGAGTTATTAGTAGCCCCTTTAAGCCTCATCACAGTCATAGGAAGCAGGTGCTACGGATTCCATCCCCCTCCTAGAAATGGGCAACTTGCACAGGCAACTTCCCCGAGCTTATGTATCTACTATGTGGTTGGGGCCTGAGTCTGGGCTCTCATACTGCTTGCTATAAGCTGCTTGTCATGGTGCCACAGTCTCCCAGTGGCACAGTGAGGACTTAAGGTTTGTGTTTTTTATAGCATCACGCAGAAGAATGTCGGAATTAGCAGCCTGGTAGGTTGTTACCTTAGGGGAAAATATAGAAGGAAAAAGAAGGGAATGAGAAGGAAGGGGTTTTTTTCTCCCTTTTCTGTTCGGGGACTTCAGATCTGCCTGGAAGAATGAAGCCCATTTTTTCCCATACCTTGTTCAATTCTTTTTCATGATTTGGTTGATCTAGGGTCACTGAAAACAGCTCTTTCCTTTTCCTTTCTGGTTCTTTAGTAGAAGGTGAATAAGATGATTCAAGTCTACAAATTGAATAATGCGAATAAAAATTAAACTTAACTTGGTAAATTATCATGATTATATTGTTAATTTCAAATAAAAATTAAACTTAACTTGGTAAGCTGTCATGATTATATTGTTAATTTAGACTATTGTAGGCTGCAGAGATAGATTATTAGTTTATTGGAAAAATTTCTAGTTCCAGATTGCAAATTCTAATACATTCAGATCCCATAAGTATTTATATATTTAACTGAGTGCAAATGGTTTGAGTGAAAAAAAATAAAAGGTAGCAATTATTATGGAATTTCAATTATGCCTTGAAAACTGACAGAATACTGGGTTTGCATAAGTAGATAAGGTTTTTATATAAGAAGACTGTTTCCTATAATATAATAGCTTGGGAACCCCTTTAAAAAAAGGAAACACATCTAACTTGCTTGTACATCGTGGAAAGGAACTATGTCAGAAGTTCGAGGGGAGCAGCTACTCCATAAAAGTGACCCAAAATGACTAAATCTGACAGTCTACCGAGAGAAAGTGCAAATGTATCTGTTCTTTGGCTGCTTAATTTATAAAAGGAATTGCCAGCGCATACAGATACCAGAGGGGAAAAGCAGAAACTCGTATAAAAAGTGCAATTTCTATAGGAGGTTTGGAGAAGTACAAGAGGGTTCACTTTTAGATCAGGGAAGTTGGTAAATGAAAAAAATCATTGAAACAGAAAATAAAGATAGCCAGGCAAGGACAGTAGCATGCTTTCTATTGTTTGACCAATCTGGTTAAGTCTGGTGTTTTGAGGAATGTACCCACCTGTAAGGGAGTACAAGTTCAGGTTTCCAAAGAACTTTTTAAAAGGCTCCATACATCACAAACTTAAACCACACAAAACAGAATCTGAACAATGGTAGAGAAATAACTGATGTAAATATTGAAAAGAAAGGAATCTTTTAAAAGGTATACATTTATAGTGATATCCCTGAGGTACTTGTATCTAGACCAAATATATGTGTTAATTGTAGAAAACAGAGGATATCAGAGTATATGCTGCTATAATATCATCAGGGAAAAAGAATTATTGGCATTTTTGTGTATATTAATCATCTTTCTTTTTATGTACACGGGTATAAATACATACATGTTTCCCATACAATTAGAAAGTACCACACACATTATTTTTCAGTCCCCTTTTGTTTCCTACTCAGTAATATATTGAGAGCATTTTATCCAATATTCTCCTCCAACATTATTTCAGAATCAGTCTTAAATTTTTCTTATTTGCTATTATTTGAAAGGGGTGAAAAATGACATTTCCTATTTTTCAATTCTTCCAAAGCAATTTCAAGGGGTGGAATGCTGAGTGGGTTGGGAAAAAGACAAACAAAAAAAACCCCCAATCTCATGATGGTCTTGTAAGTTTCACTGAGTGACTGGAACAAACATCAAATGTCAGTGTGGACAAATTCAAAGAAGAAAACAGTAATCATGCTAATATAAAATGCTAATGATAATAATATGTAAAGGAATTATAATTTGTTATATAGGAAAGGAGTGTTGGAATTATTTTTAATAACTCTCAGAACGTATCAGCCCAAGGTGCTTCTGTGGCTAAAGAAAAAGGAAAAGCTAACAAAATCTTAGCATTATTGAGAAAGGTTCTGAAAATGAATAAAGGCATTACTATGCTACTTGTATAAAACTACGGTGTGTCTGCACTCAGGAGCCTGGGCTGCTTCACCTTAATACAACTGGAAAGAAAAACAGAGTCCAAAGGAAAGAAACCAAAACAATAAAGAGGCTAGAATCACCTTCATATAAGACAAACCAAAAGGATGAGAAACTTTCAATGGGAAAAACGAAAGCTAAGAAGACGAGGCCCAAAGTCTGAAATACAAGGGAAGCTCTGAAAAGATGAATATCTATCTTTCCATCAGATTTCAGAATACCAGAACTGAGGAACACCCTCTAAACAAGAAAGCTGCAGTTTGGAGACCAAAATAAAGACCACCTTAAATAGAGAATAGTGTTAGGCATAACAAAAGAATTGCATGGGCCAAATATGTGAATAACTGCGAGATTTTAGATGAAGTCATGTCTTAAAGGAAAGTGGGCGAGGTCTGGAATTCAGCACTGGCCTTGTGGGACAGCGCCACAGAAAGTACCTACAGCGCTCTTCCGTGAAACTACAGCTACACAGGGGGTGAAAGGTGTGCTCTTCTGGGAAATTTCTTATGTATTTAGGCAAATACATCCTTTGTACAAAGACATTTCTCACCAACTCACCAGACTGGAACAGTAATTGGTGATGATGATCTATAGCTTACATATAGAGCTCTCTATAACGCTGACTGGCTAATAGGCATTCTACTGTCCTTAGTAAGACACACAATAGGTCATTTTTAGGAAGTTAATTTGCCATTTGTTGGAAGTGTAGAGCTCAAAAAAATTCGAGCAAGTCCCGCAACTTTAAACAAAGAATCATTGCCTTTAAAATCAGGTAATCATCTTTCAACAAAATATCCCTTACCATTTGGTTAGTCAGTTTTTAAAATCCTATTATTGGCCTTCATATTTGAGAAGGATTCAAGTTCCAGTGAGAATTAGAACATCAGTGAATGGTTCGAACAGTCAGACTTTCTACTCACAAGTATAAATATTTCATAATCCTTAGCAGTCTCATTTCCTTTGTGGTTCTGGAATATACAATATCTGTCTGATTTTAAAAGAGGAAAAAAAATCTGTTCTAACAAAACCCTTAATGGAACTGACAAGGTAGTGAGTATGGAGACCAAAAGAAATACAACATTTACAAGTGAAAAAGTTAGTAACGGGTTCATAGGCAATCAAAATAAAAGCATTTGAAAATATGGAATAAATATTATTTATCAATATATGCAATTAAATATCAGCTCTATACTACTCTTTTGACAATATCCTGAAAAATAAAACTTCTAAGAAAATATTTGACTCACTGTGCTACATAAGTATCCGTAAATCAGAATATAATACAATTTTCTAGGTAAGTAAATATATTCATTTTGAAGAAATAATCATGGATTTTATTTTTAATACCAAATATTATCCAATAATTAACAGCATGTTAGTACAAAACAAATAGACTTAATTCTAGTGTTAAATATAGAACTCTTAAGATATTCAAACATTGCGTCTTGAACCGCTTCTCTCAGGCTGCTGAGTATAAAGAATATACCTTTTTTTACTTTCTTGAGTATTTTGGCACTCTCCTATTTTTAATAATTCTCTGTGCAGCTGCAACCGTTCCATTTCTATAATTCTCAAGAGATCATCACGTGACTGTAACTCACTTTTCACCTCTGAGAGTCCTGCTTCCATGGCCTATATAAAAACATCAAACAGGTCCAATGCTCACATTTGGATATCATGATTATAATATATTTAAAAATATTTAACATCTAGGAACCAGCCTAATTCCAGATTAACTGGTATCGAGTCCTTGGTTGGCTCTGTCTTACAGAATTCCATTCCTTCATTCATTTACTCAATGAATATTTTCTGAGTCCTTATTATGTGCTCAACCCTGAAGATACATATATAGACTCTGTTCTCAGCAAGCTTACAGTCTAGGGTTAAGGAGCAATCGTTAATCACACAAATCCGGTCACACTATATGTGAATTTGAGAGATTCATAAAAGTATGAACAAAATATTAATGTGTAAAATTTGGATTAATGCCAATAATTCCTAATTTAAAGACAATAGCAAGAGGAATCTAATTTCAAAGCTGGCCAACACGGTGAGTTATAAACCATGGTCTGTGGCTCCACTATGGCCCAGTAATAGCCCTACTTTATCTGGCAACTAGAAACACCAGCAATCCGGTGAACCCAGTGTTTTATTTTGTTGATCAGAGGCTTGAGCAAGATTAAAAGCTGTTGGGAAGGGTCCAGGCAGGAGAGAGGAGGAATAACTGTAATGGTGTCGTTTCCTGGGAAGGTGGGTGGAGTGGGTCCCAAAGCCCAGGGGGAAGAATTGCCTAAAGCAAAAGGAAAGAAGGAAGGAAGATGGAATGTAGACAAGTATATGCATCTGGATATCGAAAGATAAGACAGTGGCTCTCTGTTGGCTTCTATTTTCCTTGTGAAGTAAAAAGATGTCACTAGAAGGAGAAGGGGAAGTGGGGGCATGGGAGTGATTTTTTTAAAAGATTTTATTTATTTATTTGAGAGAGAGAGAGAGTGAGCACGAGCAGGAGGAGGGGCAGAGGGGGAAAGGAGAAGGAGACTCCCCGCTAAGCAAGGAGCCTGATGCGGGGCTTGATCCCAGGACCCTGGGATCATGACCCGAGCTGAAGGCAGATGCTTAACTGAGTCACCCAGGCATGCCCATGGGAGTGATTTTTTTAAGAGTGGAGAAGGTTTGACAGGGCCAGCAATCAGAATGGGAGAATTAGCTGATTGGAGCAACAGAAGATTCCTGGCAGTGTTGAGTACTCATTTGAGATTTGTGACCATGACCTGTTGAGTGATTTTCTCCAGCAGTACTTGGCTGTTCTCTGGGAGAAAGGTTATGGCAGAGCCCTTTCAAATCATCAGTTTCCTTCTACTCACTTATACAGGGAAACTAATATTTATTAAGTGTACCGGACCCAGGTCATCAGATCCATTGCCACTTAAGTAGATGAGGAAATTGAGGGCCAGAATTGGTCCAAAGTCACAAAGCTCAAAAGCGGCAGATTTTAGAAAAGAAAAATCCAGGTCTTTTGTCTACTAGTCCAGTTGGAACATTCAAAATGCAAAAATAATTTGTTTCATGCAAAGTTAGTGAAACAGACTGTAGCTTATTGGTAAAGACAGGCTGGAGTGTTACGAAGGCGGGAGGTTCCTCTGCTAATAAAGGCTGTAGAAAACACTACAGACATCTTTAAAAATCATTGGTTCCATAACTCTTTGTGTATATCAATAACAGATTTATTCGAATATAATCCACATACCATAAAATTCACCCATTTTAAAGTATATAATTCAGTGGACTTTAGTATGTTCACGAAGTTCTGTAGGTATCACCACTAGTTCCAGAACATTTTCATCACAACCAAAATAAACCCTATATCCATTAGTAGTCACTTCCCATTTTTCCTCCCCCTTATTCCTGGCAACCACGAGCGTATGTTCTGTCTCTATGGAATTGCCTATTCTGGAATTTCACACAAATGGCATCCTGTAATGTGTGGCCTTTGCCACTGGCTTCTTTCACTCAGAGTAATGCTTTCAAGGTTCATCCATGCTACAGCAGGTATCAGGATTTTATTCCTTTTTGGTGACGGATAATATTTAATTGTATGAATATGCCACACTTTTGTTTATTAGTTCATCAGTTGCTGGACCTTTGGTGTTTCTTCTTTTTGGCCATTATGAATAATACTGCTATAAAATTTCATGTATAAGCTTTGGGCATATGTTTTCTCATTCATTAATTCTTAACCCCAAATTCACAGGGCCTAGAAATATAATTATGCAGCCAGTATAGGACATATGAGTTCCCAAAGAAACACTTTTTTTTTTTTTTTTTACCAAAGCCTTAGATTTATATTATTTTCTGGGAGACCTAGAGACCTGCATTTGGGGAAGGACCTCCTTGTAATACTTAAGCCCCACAAGTTCCTGGCTGACTCAGAAATAAGAGTAAAAATATATTCTAATAGGTGATTTAATAAACTTGTTTGGGCAAAGATGTGTTTGGATAAAGTCCCTGTTTCAAACAGTGAGGATTTTTCGGATGAGGCTGAAAATTCAAAATAAACAAAAGAAATGTGAAACAATAGATTCGCAAGTAGAAAAACAAATTGATTTCATGTGTGTGTCATCCGTTACTTTGGCCAATTGAAGGAGGCACCGTGTGGGCTCCCTGCCTTGCAAATTTGCCACCACTTGAAGCTGCATGTGGGCAAGTAGGTCTTCCTTCACTTGGGGAAAGGAAAGGAAAAAAAGGCTTTAACTCCAGGCCAATGAAATGCAGAGTCACCATGGGCTAGAGCTAATTAAAATTTGGTAAAGTGTAATAATAATAGTTTATTTGTTTACCGTTATTGGAAAAGAATACCTATAAGACTGAAATTTAGAGATATGTCACTAAGGAAAAAAAAGCTTATTTGTGATCTAGATGCCCAGGTAAGAGAATTTATGTCAAAATTGAAACTTTTCATAATATAAATCAATAATAATGATTTGACACGTCCTTCTAACATGAATGAATATGCAAAAGACTTTAATTATAATTGACAGAATTATGTAAATTGACTATAAAAGTACAAGAAAAGAAGCTTTGCTGATACAGATAAATTGAGAATTGTTTTTTGACTTATGCAATATCCCTTTGAATTCAATGTTAATAATACTGAGTTGACACGGAATTAGTGAATTTGTTTAACTTAGATGTAGCTTTAAAATTGGCATGCTTTTGCATAAAATCCAAATTAATTATTTGTCACCGTAGATGCAAATATTTAGGAAAATGACTCTTTGACTTGATTCAGTGACTAGAACACTCTCAAGATTATTCGGAACAGCTTAGATATGTAAATCTACCTTTTTTTTTTTTTTAAGTAAACGTGACCCCTGATGTGGGCCTCGAACTCACAATCTCAAGATCAAGAGTGGCATTCTCCACCGAATGAGCCAACCAGGAGCCCCTGTAAATCTACTTTCTTCTTTTTTTTTTTTTATTATTTATTTTTTTTTTAAATTAACACATAATGTATTACTTGCCCCAGGGTACATGTCTATGAATCATCAGGCTTACACATTTCACAGCACTTACCGTAGCACATAATCTACTTTCTTAACTGTAAATTTTATGACATCTAAACACAGATCAAGTATTTCCAGTGACCACTTGGTTTCCAAATTGAGATACGTTGTAAGTGTAACTACACACCAGATTTTGAGGACTTATTATGAAAAGAAATGTAAAATATCTCATTATCTCATTAATAACTTTTTACATTGATTATATGTTGAAATGATAATACTTTAGATATATGTTGGGTTGCATAAAATATATTACTATTATGTATTAATTTCACCCACGTCCTATGACTTCTTTTAATGTGATTACTAGAAAAAATTTAAATGGTATTTGTGGCTTGCACTGTATTTCTATGGGACAGTGTGGCTCTAGTACCTTGAGGATCCATTAACAAGCAAACAGAAAAGGTCAATTTGGGGCGGGGCATAGCCCCACACAAATGCCATGGAAGAGGAGAATTTCTTTTTGTCATTAACCTCCAATGTGAAATTCTGCACATTTTAAAAATGTGAGCGTAGTACAGCATAGTAAATAAATATATGCAATGGCAGTAATATGTATGCTGACACATTTCAAAGTTGTGGAAAGACAAGTGAGAAGATGTGATTCATGTGAAAATCCAGATGCAGCTGGCATTAAACTGTGTTGTAAACTAAAGAGAATTGTATATACTATAAGTGACAGTAATTCAGATTGAAATGGTTATCTTTCTAAATTCATGTGTAAGATGTGGAACACCGTCACATGACAGGTTTGCAAAAAGAGAAGAGAAACTTCTTTCTAAATATATACACTGGTTAAGTGATTATTATTTACGTCTAATTATTCCCATTTGGTAAAATATAAATTTTGTAAAACAAGTTTAAGGCCCATCTGTTTAGTTAGAAATTCGCCTACTGGTTTGAGAGCAGTGCTTTTTAAACCTTCAGATCAGCTACCAAATAGTAAATAATTGATAACTTCTTATTTCGTATTTGCTTTAAAGCAAGCAAATGAAACATAGGTCAAATTTGGAAATAAGACAGGGAAAAGGACAAATAAAAGCATTATTTTCAGCGTTTGTCTTCTAAAGGCACCAAAAACAAGTAGTGTTTTCTTGGGCATAGAAATCTGATCTGTTAGCTACCTTGAAGTTTTTGAACCAAACTACTTCTCAAAGATCTTTTTCATTAAAAGCTTTAACATATTTTTATATGTTAAGCATACTCCAAAATAATTTGGGTTTCTAATATAATGTGATTCTTTTGTGGAATATAAAATGGACACTCTTAGTTTAACTTTAATAATGTCCTTAGATCGAAGGATAACTAAATTATTTTTGCTTAGTGAACAAAAATCTGTAAAAATAACTTTGGCAAATTGTCTCGGAGAAATTGGTATGTAAATAAAAATAACGGTAATATTAAAATGTATCATTATGAAGAAGATCATAAAGTAGAGTAGAAGATTACTGGTGAAGAATATAAGAAAAATAAATATATCAAAATTTAAAGCAAGGTTTCTCAACCTCAGCACTATCTATACTTTGTTCTGGATAATTCTTTGTTGTGGGGGTTGTCTCGTGCATTATAGGATATGTAACAGTATATCAGGCCTTTACGCACTAGATACCAATAGCATCCCTCTCCCCCATTGTGACAACCACAAATGCATCCTAGCATCGCCAGGTGTCACTTGGGGAGCAAAATCACTCCACTAGAGAATCATCGATTTAAAGGAAAGTCATTAACGATTAGGGGCAACTAATACTGTTATTTTATAACCTTTGGTGTAAATATCAATAAGAATTATTTCACAATTGGTTGACTTCTATGAGTGGCTGGGCTTTTATTTTGTTAGTATATATTCAGGAACATCGGTAAATTATTATGTATGTCAATATACATATATGTCAGGAAAAGTGAAAGTGGATAATATGGACTTTCCTTAGCCCGGATGAGCTATGGAGCCTTCTCAGGAGTGCATGCGTCTAAGTCCTGAGAAGTTTGTAGAGCTCTTGGGCGGGAGGATGAGTCACATCCTGTTGAACTTGGGTCAGGAAAGTAAATCAATTAAATGATATTGCTAAAGGATAAGGAGGCCTTGGCCATCAGGTGGTCCGAGGCCTCTAACTTCCTGCTACACATTTAGACTCTCTGGTTGTTACCTTCTCTCTTCTTGGCAATAGAAGTGTCAGTGTGAGAAGTATGCGCATAGGCATTCACTTAGAGAGAGGGAAGAGATTATAGTCTGAACTGGGAATGTTGATTTATTTATGTTTCTCAATGTACACTCTTCCTCTATCTGCAACATTCTTTCTTTTAACCAGATTCTCCAACTCCCTTCCTGGAAAAATATGACGGATAAAGTTCTGAGAAGGAGAAAGGTGGGGCTGGTCAAGGAAAGCATTACAGAGAAGGTCAGTCATGCTGCCAAGAGAGAGGAACAGAGGCTCTTTCTAGAATACAGGGTAAGAGTAGCCATTTCTATTTTCCAAGTGAGCCCGAGAACTGAAAGCTGCACCTCAGCCTATAACAGAGGATGTTCTTGGATGCTGTAATAGGTCCAAACAAAATTCTTTTGGTGACATTAAGAGGAGCTGACGTTAGTGGAGAAGCTGAACCTCACTGAGGCATACAAGCAGACTTCATAACTGGGCTCACTCATGAAGTATGTTTAGGGCAAACTAAAGACAACAGAACAGAAAATAGATTTCTGGGGACCAGAACCAAAAAGACCTGGAAAAAAGACAAAGAGGACTGACTCCTCAGTCTGTGCTGGAGGACCTAAAACCCAGGGGAGAATGTTCGGGAACAACCCACAAATATACTCTCCTGACTTACAGACTGTCATCCTGGTACAGACTCTAGCAATACAAAGACAGGTGCAGAATGTCTTGAAATAAAAGCCAGAGGCCTGACCAGTTGCCCAGGGAGATGGAGAAGGGAGCCCCTGAGAGAAAATGCCCTCCGAAGCAGAGGTCCTGCAAACCCCTCAGACGGGACGGGTGGGCTGACAGGCCAGTTATGTAGAAAAAGGCTGAATGCTTGTAGGTGGGAGGTAAGACCCAAATGTGGGATAAAAGTATAGAATGTGCCAACTAGCTGGGGTATCCATGATTAAGAAATACATATTTAGTAAAGAAATTGGTAATGACCAATTTCAATGAATGCTGTATTACTTTCTTAGTGATACTGAAGTAGATGAGAAAGAAAGAGAGAGAGAGAAAGAGAAAGGAAAGAGGAAGGAAGGAAGGGACGAAGGAAGGAAGGAAGGACGGAAGGCAGGAAGGAAAAGACAGACAAGACTGTTGGGTTAAGAAGAAAATTTATGCTTAGAAAAACCAGCAAAATCGCATCTACCAATGTAGAGATTACCTAAAAACAAACAAAAAAAACCCCAAACTCCAGACTACTTGGTAAATGATTATGGTAAAGTGAACAGTGATAAATCCCAGGGAGTGACCTCCATGGGTCTCACTAAGGCAATTAGATTGTTGAACTCTTATGATCTCCTGGATCTCCAACCCAGGGTTCCTGCAAGTCGGGGAGGCACAGGGTGAGAGAGAATCATGGGGACACAGGATGACATGTGGCCAGGGGGCCACGGAGATTTGGCACAGGGGTCTATGAGTGAGTGCTCTTTGGTTCTGGCAAGGACATCATTCTGTACTGCTGCAGAACTCACGTTCACTCTGGTGGGGAAAAGCATCTATGGCATTACCGAATTTACTCATCAAGTGAGAATTACTAAGAACTAGGAACCGCATTTACACATGGAATAGAAAATTAGCTTTCTAATCCATATGCCTGTTCAGCCACGATTTCTACAACTCGTGGGCAGTATCAGTTGTAAAATAAAGAATCACCTGGCACTGTCTTTGGTACATCTTCAGTTCTTGTAAGAGCTTCTGATTTTCATCTTGTAACTTATTCCTGCTTAATGCTATTTCACTCACAGCTGACTTCAGTTTTTCAATAATGAACTCATCTCTTTCACTGGCTTCACAATTGTGATCTGGGTCACACATCAGCCGAGGATCTTCTGAGCTGCTGTCTTCTGAGCACTGTTTCTTACCGCTGAGTTGAGTTTGGTAACTTTGTGCCTGTTTCTGAGAAAGATTAAGACGGTGTCGATGAAACAGAGAACATCGTATTTAAGCTTCTGTAAATAACAGTCAAGAATGAGAGAAAAGACTTGGGAAAAACATCTTTCAAAATGTTTATAGTGGAGCTTCTCTCTTTGTAATTCAGTCCTGTGTTTTTTTCTAAAACCTCCATTTTGGATGATGTAAAGAGAAAATATATTTGTAGAACCTCAGAGCAAAGACGCAGAGTAGGGGAAGCGGCTTGGAGTAGGGAAGTCTTATTAAGTAAGAAAGGATGTTTAGAAGAGGAAAATTGTGGATATAATCACGCAATGGTTGAAAAGGTCTATAGGATGAAAAATAAACAAAATGAACAAAACTCAACAAAGACACTTGGATTGTAGGAAAGCTGTCAACACGTACATCAAAGGTCAACAATTCTTAATGTACAAAAACTTCCACACATTCATAAGAAAAAGAGAAACAACACAAAAGAAAAACTGGCAAAATTTATAAACAGGAAATCACAGAAAAGGAAATGGAAAAGGCTAAGAAGGATAGGAAGAGATGCTCAGCCTTACAAGTAGTCAGAGAAATGCAAAACAAATCAAGACATTCTGCTGTCAGTCCAAGTTGGTAAAAATCAAAAGACTGATAACATTCAATGTTGGTGAAAGTATGAGCACCCCCATAGAATGTTCATGAATGGAAATTATTATAATATTTTGGGAAGTAATATGCTAGTATTTATTTTAAAAATTTGAATAGACATAATACCCTTTGGCTCAAGAATTATTTCTAGGATTTTTAATCTAACAAAAGAAAAATACTAGCATTTAAAGATGTATGTACAAGGATATTTGCTACAGTATTATAATAGCAAAAAAACTAGAAACAACCTGAATGTTCATTAGTAAGGAAATGATTGAAAGTATATAGTATAGCTACTATATACTATGATATATATGGTAATAGAAACAAAATTCTATTAAATATTATGCAGAATTAATGACTTAAAGAGTATCCATGAGAAAGGATAATTATTAAGTAAAACAACAAAATTTTAAAAAGGAAAAAATATACAACTTCCCCCAAATACATACTTCACATGTTTGTACAAACAAAAGAAAAAGTATAGAAAGAAAAACAACTATTGTTTGTATTAAATCGATAAGAATGGAGAAGATGAAGCTATTATTTTTATGTTGGATTATTTTGTATTGTTGAATTCAGAGAACATGTATAACTTATATAATTCAAGTAATGTAAAGAATGAAAAATAAGAAACCAAACCAAAATCAAATAAAAACCATAGTTTCTCACTGGCTTTAATAAAAATTCCAAATTCCTAGGCCAAGACTTTAAGCTTATTATAATCTGTATTCAACTCACCAGGCTTACCATTTCCAACCCTTTCTTGCCTTCCACAGGGACTCCCAGCCAATGGGCCCATTTTCTATACCCAGAATTTGCCTTTTGCTCTCTTGCTTCTCGTTACTTCCACCACCCAAAATACATTCTCAAAATACATCCATTCTTCAAGGTCCAGCCCCAGTCCTACTCCTGCTGGAGGACAGTTCCTCACTATCTCAGCCCAAATTTTTCCCTTACTTCTTTGAACTCTAAAAGGATTTCCCATTCACTTGCCATTAATTATCTGTAAAAAAGTACATGTGTTATCTCTACCTCTAAGCTGTAAGGTTCTCGAGGTCAGGAACCAAGCAACCTCAGACTTTCTAAGCAACTTGCCCATAGGCATGCAAAAACATATGTTATTTAATGATATAATAACAATGGTTACTCTTGAAAGTACCATCCTTTGAGACATGTAGACTAAATTCACCATACAAATTTCCAGTGTTAGATCTACTTTGGTTATTTTCTCTTGGTTGGCATTTTATCTGTAATAGATTGATTACAAAGACAGTAATTGTTAACCTCTAATTTCTTCTGAGTTAGAGGATAGTATTAGGTAATGTACCTGAAATTGATTACACTTCTCAGATAATAATTTTTGCTGAGCATCTAAAGAAACCAGATGAGTCTGATAGAGTATCTCTTGCTTGTCCCATTCTCTTGACTTTGCTCTAAATTCCTTTTTAAAAAGTGGGGAACAAACATAAATTGAAGAAAATTATTCACTTTAAAAGCACAATGAGTAAGGCTTCTTTCATTTGTACATCTTCATTCTAAACAACTACAACCATTCTTTCCCCATTTGGAAAACAAAGTGAATATTAAATCACTCATCTTGGATTTATTACTAGCTATAGCTTCTGATTCTTGTCATCAAACCTGTATTCTTAATTTTGTTTGTTTGTTTTTATGGGATGAGGCTTGGACTGATTTAGTGACTTTGTCCCCTTGTGGCTTTCAAAGCTATTGTCCAAGGTAAAGCCCAAATCAGCTCATTCTGGGGAACAGAACAACCATTTCAGGCCTAATTTAGGATACCAGCAGAGCTACTCTGGGGAAGAAGTGGTGGAATGAGTTTGACTCAACATATTCGGTTCTACAAGGTTTTGTTCAAAGTAGTGTATTTGTAGAACATGAATGTTCACAACTTAGCACAAGGAAAGGATATGGCTTTGGGAATCAATCAGTCAAGGAAGGCTATAAATTAGGGGGCTCTTACAGTAATTAAAGATAACCTGAAATTGAGTGATGGCCATAAGGTTGGAAAACTATGGACAGGCCCCTTTTAAATCTATGATAATATCTTATGATAAATAGACCATATTTATAAAGATAAATGGAAACAGTTCATATAAAACTATTGACTTTGATTCCAACATTCAACAGTTTAAAATTAGGAACAGAAAAACAGGGGTCTTCAATAATAGTGACAAATTTACAAAAGTACGCTCTTGTACAAAATAGCTAATATATCAAATTAGTACAGTGCAGATTTTTTAAAATTCCTATTTGCTTTTAATTTTTGAGGGCGTCTTTGGAGTCAGAAGTCAAAATGTGGGCAAGGTTGACATACACGGTCATATTTTTCAGATAATACTAATATTTAGCAACACCCACCCAACAATCTCAGTCTTGAAAATAAATATTTCCCAGCATGCTTTAAGAGGAGGCAGGGGCATTAACCTCAACTCTTTACACAAATTCTACAACAGGTCAAGAATGAGTCCAAGCAGGCTAGAAATATATAGGTCACAGACATATCAACAGGTGCTCATAACAGTTGTGGTTTTCTTGATCTTAGACGTGTATTAATTTCAAGACTGGTTTCAAGCCAGCACAATATATCCAGTAGTTATGGGACCACACAAAGACCTATGGAGCTTTATGAGGATTTTTGTGGGGACTGGAGTTGTTCCTCGCCAGGTTCTGGAGAGTCTGTAGACTTGCCTAAACCTCCAGAGTAATTCTCCATGGCTGGAAAAACTTTTCTGGGTATTCAAGGTTGAGAGTGAGTCAGGGTCATTAAGATTAGTTTCTAGGGGAAGTCCATTATTATATATGTTTTTTAATCCCTTTACTGAATACTGGAAGATGGAACTCACATTTCCTTAGTGATGTTGTTTGTCAGGGACTCTACAAACCTCCACCTGTAAGATGGCTTTCACTTTTTAGTATGAACATTTCACACTTACATAAAAGTAGAGATTAAAAAAAACTCCCACGTACCCTTCCCCCAGTTTGACCACCATCAACCTAACCATCTCCATTCCGCCTCTCTCTCCACCCTTTCTTTGTTGGACTGTTTTAAGACAACTTCCAGACCTCATGTATTCTCACCCCTAAATGCTTCAGTGTGTATCTAAATATATACAAATGTGTGTTTTTTCTCCTGTAACCACAATGTCACCTATAAGGTATTTTAACTACATTTATTGGTGAAAAAATGAAATCTCTGTGAGACTAACAACTCGCCTCTAGGTCACAAGGCAAATAAATGAGTCAGTCAGGAAGAGTTTTAAATTACAAACTGTCATGTTCTTCCACATCAACATGCTATTTCCCATTTCTCTGTTACTAGACCAGCGAATAAACATTTGTCCCAAAGGAAAAACATGCTTAGATGTAGACTAAAACTGGGACAGCCCATCTCTTACACATTAATTTTTCATATGGCCCTAAGTAAAAACAGGTACATGAAGTGCTTCCATAATTATACAGATTAAACTACCTACGCAGTGTGCTTAAAAATTTTTATATAAGTGGAAACCCATCAAGTCATATATATATCATATATATTATATATATGTGTGTATATGTGTATATACACACATATATGTGTGTATATACACATACATACACATATACCATATATAATTATATATCTATATATAATTATATATTATATGTGTATATCTGTATATATCTGTATATATATATACGTATATATGTGTATATGTATATATCTGTATATACACATATATATTATATATGATACATATATATATATATATTTTTTTTTTTATAGAGAGAGCATGAGCAGCAGAGGGGGGACGGGGAGCGGCAGAGGGAGAGAGATAATCTCAAGCAGCCTCCACCCCGAGCATGGAGCCTGACATGGGGCTTGATCTCATGACCCTGATATCATGACATGAGCCAAAATCAAGACTCAGATGCTTAATCAACTGAACCACCCAGGTGCCCCAGCTCATACTTTGCTACTAATTTCATCTATAAATTCATGAAATCTATTTTATGTAAATATTTCATTCCCTAAATGTAAAAGTGTTCACACAAAGTACTGCATATTAATTTCAGGACTTTTTTTTTGTCTGAACAATTTATATGGCTGTGGTTGTCCCATAAAACCCATGGGAAACCAATCAAAAGGCTAATCAGTGACTTGATCTCAGCATTTTCAGTGACAGCACATCTTTGGGCATCTTCTGAGACCAGGATCTTTCTGAAGGCAGTCTGGTCACACCACCATAAGAGTCAGGTGGTTACACATGGTGTATTTTCCTGTAGAGTCGACTTCACTTAGCAGTAGTAATTTTGTATTTTTTTTAAAACTATATTATTCAGTAAAATGTAAAATTTATAGGAATTTAAAAGCTAAAACCCAAGTCTTTCAGTAACGTTCTTGCAACAGGCTTATTTTAGGGCTGTGATCCTAGATTTTTCTTTCTTCTTTTAAAGATATTTTGGAGGGAAAGTTTGAGAAGGATTGTGAATTGCAGAGTAAAATGATGAAAATCAAACAGGGCAACGACAGTTAGCTAGGAGGGAGATAAGGGGCAGGAGACCAGGGAAAGGGGCAAACCTGGGCTGGAATATGGGGGGTAAGAGAAAGGAATAGACCAACAATTCCTAGGTATCTACCTGGATGACTGGGAGAGGCCAACCATTATCTATCAGGGAAGTAGAAGAAAGGGAAATCACTGGGTTGGGGATGGTAAGGGGGATGCTGGGTTTCAGGGCTTGAGAACAAAAGAAGAAAGGGAGTAGGCTATCTTGAGGTCAATTAATGAACAATAATGGAAGGCCTAGGAACTGGGCTCAGGTTAGAGAACAGGAATTTATAGTAGAATCTATCTGCTATTACATGACCTCTAGCAGGAATGCTCAAGAGCACCAAAAATAGTGGGTTTGCTTTTTCCGAGGTCGGGAAGTTAGGGGATAAAAATAAGTGCGTCCGTGAATAGTAAGCCTTTTTAGGGACGGAGATTTCCGAAGCTCTGGGTGATGCGTGGTTGCTATCTTGGAGTGGCACTACCTCTTTAAGAAAAAAACCCTGAAACTCCAAGCCCTCTTCCAAAAACTGTTAGGAGGCTTCATTGGGATTTAAGTACCCAATAGTTAAATAGCCATTAAAAGATTTATTAGATATTCAATTTAACTGACCCCAGGGATGTCCTTCAATTTCACTCAACATCTGCAGTTTCTTTGAACTCTATTTTGTTTTTTTTTTTGGCTCTCCAAAAATGCTGATCTGTATAAAAGATGCATAAATCAAAGTGATGTTTTAATTCGCTAAGTGCCTAGAGGGAAGGTGCACTAGGAAAATACACTGAATGAGCAGCTGATTTGTAATGGTGTTTGTTACCACAGCTGTACGTGCCATGGAGCGCAGCGGAGACCGCCAGCCCACAGCAGGGGCAGGAATCAATCCTGACCACGCATCAAAGAAACTAGCAAAGTACATAGGGCTCACCTCTAATTTCTGGTTCAAGTTGCTCAGTTCAAAGGGGGTTTCTTCTTTGAGGTGTGGTAACTCCTTTCGCCGAACTTTACTCTGTTTCATCTGGTGTAGTCTCAGTTTCTCAAAGCTATTCGTCAGTTTGGAAAACTGGAAGTAAGAGAGAATGCTAACTTCTCACTGTGACTGGTGTTTCTGACTTGAATTCACGAGAGTTCTTTTCTTGGGCACCTCATTGACGATTTAAGTCATGATTGGAAAATGCAGTAATGCTTTAATGTTCTGATTAGTGAAGACAGAACCAGTTATTAAAGCTAAATTATTGGAGCTGAACACCATTTGGTTTTCGTGTGAATTTGGGACTTCATTAACTGCACAGTTAAGTCACTCGATAAATGTTTTGTTTAGCTTTGTTTTAACCATATGTAGCAAAGCTTACAAGTTTTAAAAACCAAGTTTTTTTCTTTTATTTAGTGCCATCTTGTGTTGACAATTTTAATTTCAGTAAGTCCTTCTATAAAATAACAAGTGTATATTTTATTCAAGGCAACTGAATACTGAATTTAAAAGCTACAAACAGCATAAACTACTTATTCATATTGATATGAGTTTAAATAAATTTAAGTATCAAATTGATACAATCTTTTTCTTATCAATAATTCTTTTAACTTAGACTCTTTACTGTTTTTTCTGTTTCTTGTTTCTTGTTATACCTTCAAATAATAGATTAGAAGCAGCATTGTCCATCAACATCTCTGAAGAAATTTCTAGATAACTATTTACAAAAGTTTTTTGGTTTTAATTTGAATTTTGAAATAATTATACAGTATAATTATATGGTATAATATTAAACCCAGGAAATTGACATTGGTACAATATATGTGTATAGTTTTATGCCATCTTATCACATGTGTATATTTGTGTGACCACAACACAATCAGGATACAGAACCATTCCAACAGCACAAAGACCTCCCTGCCTTTATAGTGACACACCTCTCATCTTCCCACCCCTAACCCCTGGCGACCACTAATTTGTTTCTATCTCTGCAATTTTGTCATTTAAGAATGTTATAAAATGGAATTAAATAGCATAATACATTTTGAGATTGGCTTTTTTCAGTCCATGTAATGCCCAGAAGATGCGTGCTTGTATCAATAGTTCATTACTTTTTATTACTCAGTCTTATTCCATGGTATAGAGGGAACCACAGTTTGCCTGACCATTCCTTTTGGTTATTTCCAATTTTTGGCTACCACAAATAAAGCTATGAATGATCGTGTCTACTTTTTTCTGATATTAATATAGTCCCTTGCTTTCTTTTTGTCATATCATTTTTAAAATTGAGATATAATTCACCTGCCATAAAAATCACCTTCTAAAAAATAAAATTCATTGGTTTTTAGTATATTCACAAAATCACACAACCATCAGATTACTTAACTTCAGAATATTTTCATTATCACAAAAAGAAACGCCAGAATGTTAGAATGATTATACATTTCCTCCAGCACCCAGTTTCTAGAAACTACTAATCTACTTTCTGTGTCTGTAAATTTGCCTATTCTGATCATTTCATATTAGTGGAATCATACATTGTGTGGCCTTTTGTGTCGGGCTTCTTTCACTTAACGCTTTCAAAATTCATCTGTGTTGTAACATGGATCAATACTTCCTTTTCATGGCTGAATAGTATTCCATTGCATGGATATGCCACATTTGGTTTCATTGTTCATCAGTCAATGGATATTTGGGTTCTTTCTAGTTTTTGTGTATTACAAATAATGCTGCTATGAACACTTGTGTACAAGTTTCTGTGTGCATACATATATTTATTTCTCTTGGGTACATAACTAGGAGTGGAATTGCTGGATCATATGGAAACTCTGAGTTTAACTTTTTAAGGCACTGCCGAACTATTTTCCAAAATAGCTGTACCATTTCCCAGTATTATTGAGAATATATAGGGTTCTAATTTCTCCACATCTTCACTGACATTTGCTATTGTCCATCTTTTTGATTATAGCCATTCTGGTCAGTGTGAATGGGTATCTCATGATCTGATTTGCATTTCCTCAATGACTCATGATGTTGAGCATTTTTTCATATGCTTATTGGATACTTGTATACCTTCTCTGGAAAAATGTCTGTTCATATCTTTGCTCATTTTAAAGTTAGGTCATTTACTTTTTATTATTGACTAGTATGAATTTTGTTTTTTATTCTGGACACTAGTCCTTTATCAGATATATGATTTGTGAATATTTTCTCCCACTCTGTGGGTTGTCTCTTCACTCTCTTGATGGTGTCCTTTGAAGCACAGAGGTTTAATTTTGGTGAGGTTAAGTTCATCTGATTTTTCTTGTGCTTTTGGTGCCAAATCTAAGAAACCATTGCCTAATCCAAAGTCATGAAGATCTACTCCTGTGTTTTTTTCTAATAGTTTTATAGATTAAGTTCTTACAGTTAGGTCTTTAATCCATTTTGAGTTAATTTTTGTTTATGGTTTAGGTCTAACTTAATTCTTTTACATGTGGATATTCAGTTGTCCCTTTACTGTTTGTTGAAAAGACTATTCTTTCTCCACTGAATTATCCTGGCACCGCTTCTGCTCTAATTAGTATTTGCATGGTATTTTTCTACCTTTTTATTCAAATTACCTATAAAGTTATGTCTGAAGTGAGTTTCTAGAACAGAACATACTGTTAGGTCATATTTTCTTAATTTACTCTGTCAATCTCCATCTTTTAACTGATGTAGACAATTCCCATTTAATGTAATTATTGATATATTAGAGCTTAAGCCTTACTCTTGTTCTTTTCTGTTTTCCAGTTTTTGCTTTCTCTGTTTTAGCTTTTCTGTTTTCTTCAGGGTTATTTGAGCATTATTTAGAATTCTTTCCTGGTTTATCTATAGTGTATTTGAATGTTATCTATTTGAATAGCTTTCTCAATTGGTGATCTAGGTATTATATTATATATACATAACTCATTACAGTCTACTGGTGTCAACATTTTATCAGTCCAAGTGAAATGCAGAATTCTTACTTTTCTTTATGTCCCTTTGCCCTGACCCATTTGTAATATCATTATTTTAAGTATTTCTTCAACATACATTAAGAACCGCATTAGACATTGTTATAATTTTTGCTTTAGCTGTCAAACAATATAGAAAACTCAAAGAGAAGGAAAGTATTACATTTACCCATTTTTTAAAACTCTTTCCATTGTTTTTTCTTCCTTCCTGATGTCTCAAGGTTCTTTCTTTGTCATTTTCTTTCTGCTAAAGGAACTTTCATTAGCTATTCTTTGAAGGTAGGTTTATCGGTGACAAATTCTCTTAGTTATCCTTCATTTGAGAAGGACTTGATTTTTCCCTTCATTCCTAAGGATATTTTTTCTAGGCATAGAATTCTGGGGGTTGACATTTATGTTCTTTCAGCAACTGAAAAATGTTCCACATCCTCTGGCCTCCATGGTTTCTGATGAGAAATCTGTTATCTGAATTGATTTGTCCCTATAGGTAAGGTGTTATTTCTCTCTTGCTGCTTCCAAGATTTTTTTCTTTGTCTTTTGGTTTCGAGAACTTTGCCTATGATGTGTCTTGGTCTCGGTTTCTCTATATTTATCTTGTTTGACTTTCACCCAGATTCTTGAATCTGTAGGTTTATATCTTTTACCAAGTTTTGACACTTTTCAGCCATTACTTTTTCGAATACTTCTTCAGTCCCACTCTCCTCTCCCTTCTGGGACTCTGATGACACAAATTTCCAATCTTTAGTTATAGTCCCACATGTCCCTTAGTTTCATTTTCTTTTAGTCTATTTTCTCTCTGTTGTTCAGATCAGATAATTCCTATTCTGTTATCCTTAAGCTCACTGACTATTTCCTCTGTCCTCTTCATCCTACTTTTGAGCCCATCCACTGAATTTCTTTAGTTTGGTTATTGTATTTTCCAGGGACAAAATTTCTAACTGGTTCTTTTTTTATAGTTTTGCTTCTTTGCTAAAACTTTCATTTGTTTCAGGTGTGTTTGTAATTGCTCACTGAAGCATTTTTATAACAGCTGCTTCAAAATCCTTGTCAGATAATTCTAACATCTGTATTCACTCAGTGTTGGCATCTCTTGGTTGTCTTTTCTCATTCAAGTTGAGATCTTCCTGGTTCCTGGTATGATGGGTGGTTTTTTTAATTGAAACTTGAATATTTTGGGTATTGTGCTATGAGCCAATAGATTTTCTTTAGGGATTGTGTTTCAGCCATCCTTTTCTGACAGCATTCTGGCAAGAAAAATGAGATGCTGCCTCATCACTGCCAGGGGGCAGCGGGAGTTCAGCTCTTGGCCTCAGTTGGTAGCGTTCCTTATCCCTGCTGAGTGGGAATGGGAGTTCAGGATCCCCACTAGTCTCACTGATACCAGCTTGACTGGAGGGGCATAGGCGCCTTATTACTGCCTCTCACATGTCCTTCGGTGAGAGTGTAGTGAGGGCGAGTGGCCTCGTTACCACCAAGAGGTGGTAAACATCCTGACTCCTCATTAGGCTTCCCTTGATGCCATTCAGAGAGGAGGGGAATTGCTTCCTCACCACCAAATGGGCATACCAGTCCAGGCTCTCCACATGGCCTCCACTAACATCATGGGTTGGGGAGGGCCTTGCTAACACTTACTGGTCACGAAATTCCTGGCTCTCCACTCCAGTCTTCTCTCACACCACCCAGGCTGGGGAGCCTGGACTACCTCATTACAGGCTGGTGAGAGAGAGGCTGTCTACAGTCTGTGCTGAGCCAGGGGTGAGTTTGGGGTTGAAGTCCTTTTCTGTGGTTTCGCTGGACTAGAGCAGTTATTATCTAAAAGTGTGTAATCTTGCAAGGCAGTCTTTTTGTGTGTCTTTTGACTTCAGAAAGTAGGCATTCCTTGGGATTCTTTTTGTTTGTTTGTGCCCTTTGGAGTGTCTGGGTTGTCAACTTCTTCATTCCCCAGACTGGGATACAAGAGGCAATGAGAAATCCCAGGGAACTCACCACCATGTCACTCTTTGGGTACCAAGGTCTTAGTTGGCCTGTCTCTTCCCTCCACGTCTCAGAGTCTTCATATATCATTTTATAAATAATGTCCAAGCTTTCTAGTTTTAATTAGCAGGATCTAAATGCATCTACTCCATCTTTCCAGAAGTGCAAATCTCAAATACATACACAATTTAATCATGGTTTCATAATGGATAGAAGGAAAAGAAAATACTCTCTTTTTAAAAGGAAGCAATTTCTATGAGAAAGTTCTGACAGAGTTAAGTTATTTAATGAAGAGTATAGTAAAGTGTATCCTTAAGACATTTTAGGAAAATGAAATTATAGATAAACCAGGAATTTCAAAGAAGGAATCAGTAGAGTGAACTAGCAGCAACCAAAGCACGTTTGCCACAAGACAGCATTTTCTGGTTAGAAGAATGACATATTACTACGAGCTTTTACGCAAACCAGTTCTCTGTCTTTTTCCCTCCTTCCCTCTTTCCTTCTCTTCTGCTCTCCTTCCCTAACTCTCTTCCTTCCTTCCTTTCTTTTCTTTCTTTTTTTTTTTTCCTTCCTTTCTCTTAACACGAGAAGAAAAGAGCAGAAAACTGCAGTGGAAGCAGACGGCTACTCTCTCCAGAACAGTGTGGTGTTTCCAAAATGTATCGTATGAAACACCTATTACAGTGTTTACACTGTAATAGTGTACCACAGGATAAGCCGGTTTTAGCTCAAAAATAGAGTTCCGTGGTCAAATACATTCTGAAAAATGATGGATTAAAAAGGCTAAATGGATTTGTTTGAAACAGGACTTTTCACAGCCTGTCATGTGCTAGCATGCACCATGAATGTCCTAGAGCACAGAAGAAGTAAACAGCATTTCCTAAACTCTCAATATTAGCATTCCACAGAACACATTTTTGTGAAATTGTCGTAAGGATATTTGTTGGTTAGCCAGCAGCCAAGCAATAAAATAGAGCTGCAAAGCATCAGATGGCAGGGATTCATGTATTACATGACCGCTCAGCACCTGTAAACAAGTCTCACAACTTTTTAACAACAGACGTGAAACAAACCCAGAGATTAAAGATCTGATAAGCAGTGATTGAACTAATTAAATATAATTCTGAGGTGGTACTTCACTTGTATCTCCATTTCTGTATTTTTTTTCAAACTTATTCCAGATCGTGGTGTCTCTGTTTATACTGAACAAATACAGTGATTTAATATATATGTTGCTATTTCAGAGCTTTATCATTACGGAAAAAACAAAGTTGATTGAGTTAAGCGTTAAATGTTTACTCTTAGAAAAACCATTTAGTTTCATAATTCGAGCTACCATCTAGTGGCAGCTCTTTGAATTGCAGGCAAAATGTCTAAATTTAAGAGCTAGCCAGTCTTGTATGATTATGCTTACTACGTGGCATCAAATGTTTCATATCCAATCTTAATGGCTGATGACCTCCCTAAGAAGGTCCTTAAGAAAGAATTAACTACTTCAGGCTCATTTAATTGTATTATCATTTATGAAATCTTTGCACTTCAAAAATTTCGTGATCAAACTGTATTTCCCATTGATTCATTTATGAAGTTAAGCAAGGACAATAGCAGCTACTAGATCTGAGATGCACAGATAATGATTGCCCTATGCATTATTTGTGGTAAGGGAGAGAAGACTTTTGGCTTGCCAGCACAGTGAGGAGATAGAGGAATAAATAAGAAAGAAATCAGTATCCCTATTCAGAAGACCTATCATTTATGAAACAGCCCTAACAGTATCGAAGTACTAAAGACCAGTTTTCTCCTTTAAATTAGCTATTTCATAATAGCAAAGTCATTTTTGTTGTTCACATTGCTAACTATTATCATATAATTCATCAAAAAGTCATTTGATAAGTAGAAAGGTAATAGTCTTGCACTATGCTAAGAGTTAAAGGGATAAAGAGCTGACAGTCTAATAAAAGAAACAATCTAATAAAACAATGAAAGACAGGGTCAAACATATAACCCGTTGTTAAAATATAAGAACTTTACTTATATTAAAAACAATCCATTTTAATAAAATGAACATAACTTATAAATACATAAATTTGATATAATTTTATATGTGAAAACATATATTAAAATGTGTTAAATCATCAAAGGAGATTAAACTACAATAAGTTTCCTTACTTGAGCTTTTAGGGTTTGCAGTTGTCCTTCATAATTTTGCGTCATTGCTAAGTTACATTTTTCCAGACTGTCCAACTTCTGTCTAAGTAAACCCACCTGCAGCAAGAACAAAACTTAATTTTGATTTTTTCTAAATTTTGCCTGACGAAAGCAGAAAATATGCAAAGGAGCATGATTTAAATAAAACTGCTGTCCCCAAACAAGAATAAATATTTGTACTGCAGTTCTTAAAATAGCTATTAATAATTAAAGTCACAAAACCCCACATTGCTGGCGTTATTCCACTGGGTACATATTAGGACGGGGTGGTATGGATATCTGACAAAAGATCCGTGTCACCATCACATCTGAAATTAAGGTTTGGAATTTACTTTGCATTATCTTTTCAGGAGGCCATGTCACCATCACTCAGGCAGAACCTCTACAGATCCAGTTAGGTTTTTATTTTGGGCACCACTGCCTTTGGTGGGAGCTCTGCTCCGGGGGCAACACGGAGTCTCGGCTACATTTTTAGAAGAACATTTTAAAAAGAAAAGAATGATGTCTCAGAGGAGTTCTCAGGAGTTTGGCTTGCAGAAGCGGCTGAAAATGCAGGGGAAGACCCTGTGTACGCATCTGGGTCATCACAGATATGGAAGCAAGAAAATAGCCCCTTGCATATTCCAGGTCTGATGACCTGCGTCTACCCCCAAAGCGAAGCCAGATGTCGATAACTACATAACTCAGTTAACTACATCAGGGGCTCAGTTCTACTGGGAGGCCAATGAAGGTAGAGAGATGGCTGAAGAACAAGTTAACTGATGATGGTTTCATATAAGATTAAAGTAAATACTTCTCTTAGGCCTCGCCCAGAAGAAAAATTCACAGACACAAAAGTCCGCATTAGGTCAAGTATATGATTTTCCAGAACTCTCCCGTCCTGCAATCACGTGTTGACATTTCACTTCTTTCTGGAAACGTTCTCCTGGTAGATTCGAAGAGGTGCTTGAACTCAGCCGTTTCCAAAGACACAGTTTGGGCAACTAGTTTGTTTCTACAGCTGCAAAAGCATTGACATCTTTGCTTGCAAACGATATTTATTTCACATATATATTGAATGTGTTTACTTTTCTAGATGGCATTTTGTTTTTCTGCATCAGCAAATTTTTACGGATTGAGGCTCCAATTGTCTCTTATTTGATAGGACACATTTAGCACACTAGGACAGAATTCCAAGCAATAAAGACTACCGCTGATGCCTGATAAAAAGTATACATAATAAAAAACATACCCTGAAGAGAATAAATATTATTTATAATTGCCTGAGGAATTAACAATTAACACATATATTCAGTACCTCTTGACCTTTTTGATCCAAACATGTTTGTGCATTTGCCAACTCTTGATCCCGAAGATCTAATCGTGTCTCCAAAGCCCGCATTTTTCTTTCCCAATCCAATTTTTTGTTGCTTACCATGATGTCAATTTGTTCCATTAATTCCTGAAGTTCGGCCTCACAAGGAGAAGCTCTGGCAATGGTCGAAAAGTGAAACACATTTTAAAAGAGGGAAATGTGAGGACAGGAAAAACTATTCCATTGCTCTGAATAGTGCTCTCTGATCATTATTTCCTCAAATTGTTCAATTACTTGAATAGGAAGAAGTCTGGAAGCCAGAGGTTAAATTTTAAACTAAAACTAAAGCTAATTTCAGAGTAAACAGTGAATATACATTAAATTTTTAAAATGACATCTCCTAAAGTATAGTTGCTGTCTTAATATAATGCAATACATTGATAAAGCTGCTGCTCCTATTCTCTTCTTAGTGTAGGTGGTAGCGCATGGGTCTCCCAGAGCCAAAAGTTTTGACTTAGACAAGGAAGTCCTAAAATGAAAGCACATGTGCAGATTATGTCAGAAATAAGGTGGCAATAAAGGAAGTTAGCTAAAAAAATTAAATAAAATATCAATTTTAGAGTGGACTGATTCTATGGAAAATTTGAATTATGAAAAATGGTTCAATGATCTTCTACGTAAATGTATGAAATTTACCTATGTCCGTCATAGCTTGACTAAGTTTGATGGCAGGCAGACTGGGACTCCGACCGTGCCTATCAGGGATAGAAGAGCGACCCCAGGCTAGGAAGGACCCGATTCAAGGGTACTAAGTGGGCGAGAGTGCTTCTCCAGGAGGGGAACCTAGCATGATCTGGCTGGTATCCCTTTGGAAGGAATCTGATCAGGCAGGTGTGGGCAGAATAATGTAAGTCTTTAGATAATAGGGATACTGTTAGTCGGATAAGGGCCAATATCTTGGGTCTCAGAGGGTCAATTTATAATTGAAACAAAACCCTTGGTAATAGCTAGATTTATAGAGGTGCTAATTGTGAGGACAGCTTGCTAGGTGCTCCCAGGGCAGGGTTCTCCTTCAAAGAAGCCAACGTATTCCACAAGGGCCTGGAATAAGTCTAGTTATTCAGATTGGATATGCAGGCAGATGTTGAAGCCTCAGATTTCAATCTACGGAACACACCCATGTCCAGATTAGAAAGCGAGTTATTTCAGTATCCATTCAATGGTGGTGATGGGGCTTCTAATATATTTGTGTGGGTGGAAGGAACTCAGGAGGAAAAGGCAGGCGGAAAGTGATACCTTCTCCATTTAGTTTCACCAAATCAGAATTTTAGAGGTAATTAAGGATCATTTAGCATTCTGAAAAACGTGAGGCCCAGAGAGGTCAAGGTCACACAGTAATTAGTGGAAGACCCAGGTCTAGATCCTAGGCAGCTGCTTCCCATCTTTAGCTCCTTTCTGTGTACCACACAGCAAAAGACATGATGTTTTGAATAAGAACTCGCTTGAAAAATACAGCATAAATTAGCTCCATTGCAATAAGGTTAAGAAGAGGTATTAGAACCCAAAGAACTCAGAATTTCCAGAATCACTTTCTAAAATGCCCAGGCAACCTGAGCAAAGGATGTCCCTTTGATCGGTTCATTCACCAGTGGACTCACCAGTTTTGACATCAGAGAGCTTTTAAGTACAAAGTGCCTTTCTGAAGTCTTGTAGCATCCCTGGACTAAGGCCTAAAGACTCTCCATTTTCACTTAAAACCTAAAACAAACCTGAGGGAAAGGAAGTACTAATTCCTCTATAAATAAGTTGATCAAATTTTAAAAAATATTTTATTTATTTATTTGACAGAGAGAGAAAGATCACAAGTAGCAGAGAGGCAGGCAGAGAGAGAGGGGAAAGCAGGCTCCCTGCTGAGCAGAGAGCCGGATGCGGGGCTCCATCCCAAGACCCTGAGATCATGACCCGAGCCAAAGGCAGAGGCTTAACCCACTGAGCCACCCAGGTGCCCTAGTTGATTGAATTTTAATTGGAGTTATGACATGGGGAAAAACAGCTGAACAAAAAGAATCGTTTTCACACCATTTTCTTTTCATAACAACATGTATCACCTTTACTATAAATATATTCTGTTTTTTCTGCTATTGTAAGCTCTGAAAGAAAAAGGATTATATTGGGCCATTTCATCACCATCTCACTGGACCTCAGCACAGTGCTCTAGCACATAGCAGATGCTCAATAAATTTTTGAAACATGAACAAATGAGCTCTTTTCATCATTATTTCCTCAGCATGTAGGAATGTGCCATGCCAATGGAATTAAAATATAGGCCGAAAGTAGAGCGCCACATAATGGAAGCCACTCAGTCAATATTGTTAAATAAAGGAGCGAATGGTTTATTTCCCGATTATGACTATGCCATGCAAAAATCAGGATATTAGACTCAGGGTGGAAAGACTTATTTATAAGTCACCTTGTCCAACTATCCATCCAGTGTTTGGATGTCTTTCACAATGTTTCATAAGAGAATCATCTATGATACCCCACCGATCAGATTCAGCAGGTCTAGAACAGAGGCCATTCTGCATCGCTAGCAAAGATATCAAGTGATCCTGGTGCACGCCAAGGGTTGTGATCTGTTTCACAATATCACTGCCAAGAGGTCACCCAGGCTAGGTCTGAATTTCTCCTTTACCAGGGAACCGCTGTCTGAGATTGTAGCTAGATAGCAATGAGTTTTAAGAAGTTCTTTCTTATTTTGAAGAGCTTTTTCATCCACCGGTTCTAATTCGATAAATTAGGACCATGCAGAACAAGTGCCTTTTCAACACAGTAGACCTTAAAGTACTTGAATACAGTTATCAATATGTCACCTACAGTTATCAGTACCTCCAGATTCTTCCAAGTTTTCTCAGTGTTCAGTAGTAGATACTGAATCAAACAGACAATGGCCAGAACATATGGTAAGAGACTTTTACCCACAACCTCTATAGCAATAGTCCTAGAATGGTCAGGACTCGGTCAATGACTGTCAGCTTCCTTAATTTTTGCCCCTACTTCCAACTCAGGGCCAACTGGAGAAAGACAAGTACGCTCCCCAAACTAATCATATAGAACGCCCTGCTTCTACTAATCCTGCCTCCATCTTCCCTGCAAGAACCTCCATCCAATGAAAGCATGCCCGACCGAAGCCTTCTCTTTTGTTTACTGTAAAGCTTTCCCACTGGGCCTTTGAGTCTCTGCCAAATGTAAGTGATGGTTGCTGACTCCCTTGCTATAGCAAGCTTTGAATAAATAGGCTTCATTTGTTCTCATTTGGGTGGTCTTTGTTTATTTCCACAGTATCTTTATTTCCTCCGATTGCCTGTGGAAATTTCTTTTTTCTTCACCCCTCACTATCTAGTATACTGCCTGGAAAATACTAGACGCTTAATATACTATTTGTTGAATGAATGAAAAAGTGAATGACTACGGTAAGATTTTCAGACCCTTCATAATCCTGGTGGCTCTCCACTGAACAAGTTCCTGTGTTGATTTCCTCCTTGAAATGTACCATTGAGAACTTTAACAGAATACCCCAGGTATGGTCTAACCAGTTTAGACAGGGGCTCTCACAGCCTTTGTTTTCAGTGCTATGCATTTTTATTCAAGCAGATGAAGATCACCTTAACTTTGAATCTGGGAAGGGGAAGGGCAAAGCAGTGATATGATACCATTTCAAGGTGAGTTTATTCATGTCCAAACACCTTTAATCATGCATGGTACAAACAAAGCCACTATCTTGTGCTTGTTTCATCTTGGGGGGGGGCGGTGTGGGGGGTTGCTCCAAGGGTAGAGCTTTATATTTACCCTTATTACATTTCATTGTGATAGTTTCAGCCTCTCAACGTGTGTTTTCATTACTGGTTCTTTAATGAAGCAAACATCATTCAGGGACTGCTGCCTGCTGTGTGAGGAACCAGGAAGACAGAGACACATGACCTGTGTCATAGAGACATTTGCAAGGCAGGGACAATATGAGACTGATGAATACGTGCAGCTCTTTGGGGACTAGAAAGGAAAGGTACTGAATACAAACTTGGACAGGACGGGTTACCACAGAAGCTTTCTTCAAGGAGCTTATTATGTTTTGGGATCCTGTTTCTGTCAGAAAATATATTCACTACACCTCTCAGTTTTGTGTCAGCTGCAGATCTGATAAGCATTACTTGTTTCATATATAAGTGACTATAAAATGACTATAGTCCTATAGTCCTACAAGTAGGACTATAGTCCTACAAGTGACTATAAAATGTCACACAAGACAAGATGGAGGACAGAGCTCTACGGCATTCCACTACCAAGCCCGTCAGAGTGACAGGGATCTGATGATTATTCCTTTTCTTATAATCAGTTTCTAATCCACTTAATTAAATTTGTCATCTTTTCTCTTCCCCTCCCCCATAAAAATGTCATGAAAAGCCCTGTAAAATATTATGGCAAAGTCCAAGTAAGATTCTATCTATACACTCCCTGATGCACCAGCATATCATCCCCGTGAGCCCAGGCTGATCTAGTATGCATTCGTGCTGAGTCCTGGGGCCACTGCTTCCTCCTCTGGATGCTCACAAGCCACCCATAATCCCTTCCAGAATCTTCCCGAAGACTTACTCAAACTCAGATTTACATCCAACTCAGCTTTCTGTCAAATTTAATATTCCTTTTTGAAATTCAATTGTCTAATCTTCTAGTGTATCTTCCCTTCTTCAGTTTTTCAGAGATAATTAAGAGCAAGTTGGTCTCCACAGCATCAGTATTTGCTCCTAAATCTAATGAACTTTAAAATGAAATATAAAAGGCTTAGTTTAGCCTTCTTCACAAAGCTGGGCACTAACATTATTCATATTTTCATTTCTTCCTAGAGTCAAACGCTGACTAACACTATGCTAATTACTTTCCTGTTCTTCCTCTTATGGATTCTCACAACATCCCGTAAAACGGGTCTTATTTTTCCAATTTTAGAAAAGTTGATGAAGGCATTAAAAAAGAAAAAAGTCCTCTGAGTCTTCCAGCTTTAGGGACTGGGTAGATCGTGGCTGATACACTACTTCAGACATACAAAGCTTGGCCCCGATTACTGGGTTTATTCCCAGGGGGCAATTCCCAAGAGAAGGATCATGGGGTCAGGAGAGAGGTCTCAAACCAAAAGGAAGGGGGCACACTGAAACTTGCAGGGTGAGGTACCAATCTGAGGAGATGAGAGTCAAAATACATGATGAGAGCAAAATACAAAGCTGATGGGGTAGTGGTGGCCAGTGTGTTGGGGGGACAGGAGAAAGTAGAGAGTCATTCAGAGTAAAAAGAGCTGGAGTAAGATACATGGACATGTACGTTACTCCAAAGTCCTTTCATATATGGGCTTACGTGCTGGTCCTTACAAGGGCAGACCTTCATCAGACCGATGGCTATGGTGACCATGTGATCAATTATCCAAACCAGGACAGTTCTGAAAGTGGAAGAGGCATTAATGATAATTATGCCAGGACAAAGGTACAAAGCAGTGATTGTTCTGGGCCAACGGGGTTGTAGGGACAGCCTACCCATCATGAACCTGGAAAATAGAAATGGAGAAAGAGGTGTGTAAAACACACAGTGAGTTCATTTGGGGACATAAGCGATGTCAGGATAGAAATGGATCTTGAGCTTGAGAGAGAGAAGAGGGGGGTTGAAAAACAAATATGGAAGTCATTATGGAGGAAGTGGAGGGATTGAGAAAGGAAAGCACAGGCTGAAGAGAAAGATGAGACTATGTCCTGCAACATGGAAGAGTCTAAGAGAACAAGCTTCCAAAATGTCGATGGGTAATATGAGCCATCATATCAGGTCTTAACTTTTCCAAAATATTTTGATGAAACTCATTCTAAAATGTAGCAACATATTGTCTTAGTTATATTACTATATATTTAGCCATACCAATATAATTTAACTTTCCTGTGGTGGCTCACAGACCCTATTCTGTATATCAAATACTGTACCACCTCAGAAACTTAAATAGAACCAAATGGGAGAGACTCCAGATGCCCCAGAACCCACTTTCATAGACATATCTGTGATGTCAACCTGCTTTATAGTTGACTGTTCCCCCAAGACAGTAAAGTGAAAGGCTTACTACTTTAAGACTCCTCAGTCACAATTTCACAGTTGCCCTCCTTCAAAATTGGTTACCAAATTATAGCTAAAAATAGCTTTTCTCTAGCACTTTTCTCATTGTCCAAAAAATGCCATTTACTGTCATCGTTAATGTGTGCTGACTTAGCAACATTAAAATGCCTGCATATTTGAGATGGTGGCTTATCCTTAGTCTATTCTGCTCCCTCATCTGTAATAAGCTTAATGGGAGTATAAATCCCACCATTCCCAAAAAGCATGTTTACATGTACTTATCAAGGTCTTATTCTAGAGCTTTCATCAAAATCATCAAAGAGAGACATTTATAGAAATAAAATGCAATGTGATAGCTTCCAAGTTCCTATCAATATTTTATCAGAATTCTAGATACATGCAAATTTAAAATCTCACAATTTTTATGTTCTAAAAAGAATGGGAGATCTTTTAAATACCTATATTGCAGATAAATTTTTTCTTAAAACTTTTTCTATAATGACTATTCCTCTTCTGAGTAACATCTTGGTTCATGCATTGAATGATATAAGAAGATAGCTGAAATATTAGCAAGCACCAACCCTCTTTCTGCAGGTGATTTTTATAATTATCTAAAAATAAAAGTAACCAAACTATCCCCATAAACTTATATAACTGAAATATTTCATATTAATACAGAGAACCATGGTATGATTAATAATAAACTGCATATGGGTTAGCTTGGATTCTATAAACCAATCTCTAAGACAATTAAAATTCCCTCTTGCTAGAAGGTCTATTTGATGAAAGACTGCAGTGTTAGTACAAATGAGGATAGCCATTTAACCCCTTTTCTATTTAAAACTAGAGCCAGCTAATTCATTGGATCCTAACAGCAAAGAATTAGGTAAACATTGATAAAATCTGTTTTTCCAATATTAGGAAAGTAGAAAAGATGCTGTTTTGTTTCCTGAATGTTGGAAATGAGCCCTCTAATGCCTGCTTGTTCTTATAACTTCCAGATCTCTCTCTGCAGCCTGAGCTTTGAGCTCCAGACTTCTATATCTAACTACCATCCAACATCGACATTCCCACAGGACGTCTAGAGGCATCTCAAGCTTCTCATATTCAAAACACAACATGACCCCCTGCACCACGGACCTGCTCCACTCCAGTCCACTCTGTCTCTTTAATTGGCACCACTGCTATAGTGGCTCAAGATCCAAACCCTCGTGATCTGAGATTTGTGTTTTCCTCGAACTCCAGAACAACAGGTCTATTGGCATTGCCTCCAATATATATCCTAAATTCTGATCACTTCTCGCTCTGTCCAGTGGTAAGAACTTGGTGTGAGTCATCCTTTATCACTTGTCTGATTCCATTCCTATCTCCTACTCGCCTAGGTGCCTGCCCAACATCCACCCTTCCTTTCTTCCGTAACAGATCTCCAGTGTTACTCAGAGTGGAAACGTGTCCAGCTAAAAGCACAACTTCATTGGCCAGTCTCCCCTGGAGCTAGGCATGGCCATGCAACAAAATCTGGCCTGTGAGAGGTATTAAACAGCCATGAAGCTATTTAAAAGAGAGCTAGAGCGGTGGTCCTTGGTGCCTACACATCCCTCACACTTTCCGCTTGGGGGCACTCGCCCTAATTTCCAGGGGACAGAACCTGCATTTCTTTGCCTGAGTCCCTCCTCTTGCCATTGGGGTCCTCTGCGCTACCTGTGTGATAGGCCAGAAGTAACAGGAAATTGAAGCCCTCCCAGGAGCAATCTTCAACCAGTGACTGTCAGTTACTGGTGTGTAAATACTCACTTGCTCCCTGGATGGGATATCTCTGAGGGTTGTGCTCTACACTGGGCTCTAGACTGGGTTCCAGAGTCTCCCCATTAGGCTTTTGCTCCAGTCACCCTTAGTGATAGGTGGTTTCATAACTTGCCCTTCCTTATTTCACTTCCCTGTTCCCATAGGTAGTAGGCTGAAACACAGCCCTCAAAGATATCACATCTGAATCTCTGCACAAAATAAATAAATGCTACTTTATTTAGAAGAAAGGTCTTTGCATAAGTTGATGATCTTGAGTTGGGGAGATTATCCTAGATCATCTGGGTATGCCCTAAGAAAGAGGCAGGGGGAGATGGGACACACACAGGAGAAGGGATATGGAGATGAACCAGAGAGAAGTGTGAAGGTGCTGGCTTGAAAGGTCAGAGAGATGCGGCCGGGAGCCAAGGAATGCCGACAGCCACCAGAAGCCAGAAGAGTCAAGGAACGGATTCTTCCCCAGAGCATCTGGAGAGAATGTAGCCCTCCAGACACCTTGATGTTGACCCAGTGATGCTGACTTTGGACTCCTGGACTCCAGAACTGTGAGTGAATCCATTTGGGTTGTTTTAAGCCACCACATTTGTCATACGGCAGTCAGAGGAAACTAATATACCACATTTTTCATCTCTCGAAGAAACCACTGACATCCAAATTCTTGTTTCTTGGGGCTTTGGCTTCTGGAAAAAGCCAAAATAAAACGCTGGCATGTGCTCTTCTGTTTTTACCCTATTGCCCTTCCTCTGCTCGCATTCTGGAAGGAGATGTAATGGCTGAGGTGGGTAGCCATCTTGCGGCCATAAGGGGACCACAACCAAAAAGCACCCCCCCCAAGGGGGGGGAAGCAGAAAGCTATACGGAGACTTGTATATACAGCTAATTATTTGATATCTTCGGCTGGATATGTAACGGGCATCTCAAATCAAGCTTGTATTTTCTCTAGTCTTCCCTGTTTTAATAAACGACAATCTTATCCTTCCAGATGGTGGGTGAAGAGTTTTGCATCATCCTTTACCCATCTCCTTTTTGCACACCACATATCCAATCTGCGATCTCTAAATATTGTCAGCGCTTCTGTCAAAATGTACCCATTTGTTACTATTTCTACCTTCACCAACCTGATCCAAATCACTGTCATCTCCCACCCGAATTACTGCAACTGTTTAGCTTGTCTATCCCTCCTGCTCTTGCCTTGCTGTGGTCTCTTCTCCACAGAGTAACTGGAGTAAGCCTTTTAAAACACTAAGTCAGAGAATGTCACTGCTTTGCTCCAAGCCCTCCAGTGACTTCCCATTTTAAATGGCCCGTGTGCCTAGCCCGTGATGTGCATGCCTGGGTTTACACATATCACTTGTAACTTGTAACTACTGCGATTAACCTCACATAAAACATCGTCCTGTAAAAAGTATATGCAAATGTATCCTACATGGTGGCGTTTCGAATCTTTGCCTAAACTTGGTAGCAGCTTAATTAGTCTTGCAAAGGAATCTTTCCCTTCTTTTCCTTCCTTCCCTGCTCTCTCCCTCCGTCCTCCCACCCCCCACTCCCTCCCTTCTGAGTTTCTTCCTCCCTTTCAAAATCACTCAGTGAATTCCTATAAACACTAAGCACCATGCTAACATTTCAGGATCTACCTTCAAAGTAAAATATCAGGATTTTACCCCAGGTCTATTTCACTTTGTTTCTTCTTCACAGAAACTAGGAAGTACAATTTACCAGACTTGATTATTCTGGAAAGGAATATGTGTGGGTGGGAATAAAGAGTGGAGGCAGAATAATGGGGGTATAGACTGGGTCATTCAGAAGGCAAATGAATCAACTAAATTAAAAAAAAGAATTTTCAATGTGCAAAAAGAATACATTACTACAATTTAGGAGTGCCTGGGTGGCTCAGTCAGTTTAGCAGCTGTCTTCGGCTCAGGTTATAATCTCAGGGTTTTGAGATCAAGCCCCACATTGGGCTCCCTGCTCAGCTGGGAACCTGTTTCTTCCTCCTTCTCTACAAATCCCCCTGCTTGTGCTCTCTCTCTCCCTCAAATAAAGTCTTTATAAAAGAATATTTTACCACAAATTATTAAACTGCTAATATATTGACTTACATTAGAATGTTTTACAAATTATAATTAAAACTGTATTAAACTAAGAAACTGGGAAGTAAAGTTGTGATTATGAATTAATACATCTCAGAGGGAAAGAACACTTAAAAGGTTAAGAAAGATGCACATATAGAGTACTGCTTTAAAGATTTTTCTGACTTAGATGTGAGAAGTTATGCTTTATTATCCATCTGTCTTGGCTCTTCGAAAATATGACTTTCATGGCAGATAAAAAAAATTGGCAGATCATGCAGTAGATTTTTAGGAAGGATTTGATAAGATTCTATGAACGAGATCAATGACTAAGACGTAAGTCACAGAATCAAAAGTAGAGTAAATGATTTAGTAGAGAAAGATGAGACTTTTGGTTGAAGAAGGATGAGCATAAACATTTTTCCTTCCCAAATCCCACTAAAATAAGGCAAAGGGATATTTTTAACCTACAAGGACAAAGATAATGGTAGCTAGCAGTAGAGAAAGCCAAGAAGCAACCCGGTGAGGTAGAAGGTAAGTGCTGTCGGCCCAATTTACACCCTCCAAGCAGGAGAATTTAGAAGAGTGTTCTCTAGAATCTGATCAGCCTGAGACCGAGACTGAACAAGACGAGGCTGAGGACACGCCATGAAGCTCCCTGTCAACAAGCACCTTCTGTATACATCGGAGTTTCCTGTCAGCTCTGATTCTGCCATCTTACACAGGTGTGAGCAGCCAGCGATTACAGATGTTTGAGGAAAGCGGTTCACACAACTAGGTCAAATACAAACAGAAAGACATTCTTGGAAGGAAATCATGAAAAAGAAAATTTAAAAATTATAGTTAAGGTACTGGAGTTCTTAACTCCAGGAGAAAACAAAACGTTTTATAGGAAAGGAAGAGTCATCACAGCATGCTACATGGCTCAGAGATGAGAAGCATTTACGAAGGCATAACGGGGCAAACAGAACGTCGATGCAATCAGAATTATGGCGTATTGGGAGGATGGAAGAATGGGAAGTATGACTGTGTGTGTGTGTGTGTGTGTGTGTGTGTGACTGTGTGTATGTGTATGTGTGGGACTGTGTGTATGTGTATGTGTGGGACTATGTGTATGTGTGGGACGGTGTGAATGTACGTGTATGTGACTGTGTGTATGTGTATTGTGTGACTGTGTGTATGTGTATGTGTGTGACTATGTGTATGTGTGGGACTGTGTGTATGTGTGGGACTGTGTGTATGTGAATGTGTGGGACTGTGTACGTGTATGTGTGTGACTGTGTGTATGTGTATGTGTGGGACTGTGTGAATGTATGTGTATGTGACTGTGTGTATGTGTATTGTGTGACTATGTGTATGTGTATATGTGGGACTATGTGTATGTGTGGGACTATGTGTATGTGTGGGACTGTGTATGTGTGGGACTGTGTGAATGTATGTGTATGTGACTGTGTGTATGTGTATTGTGTGACTGTGTGTATGTGTATGTGTGTGACTGTGTGTATGTGTATGTGTGGGACTATGTATATGTGTGTGACTGTGTGTATGTGTGTGTGTGTATGTGTATGTGTGGGACTATGTATATGTGTGGGACTATGTGTATGTGTGGGACTATGTGTATGTGTGGGACTATGTGTATGTGTGTAACTGTGATGTGTATTGCGGGACTGTGTGTATGTGTATGTGTGGGACTGTGTGTGTGTGTGTAACTGTGTGACATGTATGTGTGGGACTATGTGTATGTGTATGTGTGTGGGACTGTGTGTGTGTGTGTGTGTGTGGGACTCTGTATGGTGGGAATGAGGTGGGGGAGGCAGGAAAAGTAACCACGATGGGCGTCAATAGATAATGCTCAAAACTGAAAAATCAAGAAGTAGCAAGATAAGCATGTTATTTAGAGATATGGAGATAAATACCAAAAGAATCCGCCAAAAGAATTGCCTCTGAGGAATGGAAAACTGGGGAGGCAACAGGAGATTGTTGTTTTTTGATAACAGCGATAAGGATCCAAATGACTTTTTAAACTATATGCATGTGTAACTGAGTAAAGAAAGATCTAGATAAATGCTCTTTTTCAGTTAGAAAAGATACTTTAAAGAAGCAAGCCATTATAGGGGAATCCACTTACACAAGGAAAAAAAAAACATTTTTTAAAAGCAACACTCCAGAATTCATACATTTTGGGACTCTATATATGTATTTCATTGACCTTAGGATTGCTCGATGCATTTTACTCCTATCAAATTCCTATTTAGAAATGCCCTTTAGGGGCGCCTGGGTGGCTCAGTCAGTTAACTGTCTGAGTTTGGCTCAGGTCCTGATCTCACAGTCCTGATCTCACGGTCCCAGCATGGTCGCTGGTACTAAAGATCTCAGGAGAAGCAGTAAAAACAACGTAATCGGTGCTGAAATAAAAGTGAGAAAACTCAAGAAATTCCTCCAGGACAACAATGGAAATTACAAGAGAGAAGAAAAAGATAGGATCCTTCTAGGAGATGAGACTGACAGAAGAGAGTGGAGAATTGTTAACCAAAGAAATAGAAGAAAATGGCACTCAGTTGAAGAGATCTGAATCTTTTATGTAACAGTGTTCACCAAATGCTGTGAAGGATTATTGCAAAAGAATCCGTACTTAGAAAGTTATCCTGATAAATTTGTAAGTTCCAAGGATAAAAAGAAATCCTATAAACTTTCACACACACACACACACACACACACACACACACACACAGAAAGAAAAAGGAAGGAGGGAAGAACAAACCTGAAAGAGAGCCCCCCCCACTGCATCAGGGTCCCTGCTCAGTGGGGTTTCTGCTTCTCCCTCTCTCTTTACCCCTCCCCCTGTTTGGGTTCTGTCTCTGTCTCTCTCTCAAGTAAATAAATAAAAGCTTTAAAAAAATAGTCACTGACAACTTATAAAATAGGATGTAAAACTTCTAAGAGAAAATGAGGAAAAAGAAAATTAGATCAGACTAGTAAATTTGGGAAAATCAAAATGGGTCAAATATTAGCATAAATAAATAAATGAATAAATAAATCCTCTTTTTAATGGCAAAGACTCTCTAATTGAGGTATATTTTTAAATCTAATCATAATTTCTTTACAAGAAACACAATATGATATAAAAAATTTCAAAACAAGAGTGTGAGATGATAGAAAATATAGATTGGTCTCTGCCCCCGATTCTTGGCACAGAGCTGCTAAAGTCCTTGCCATTTCCTAAGTGATAATAGCACCCGGAGCATCTTTTTCTCTAACACCCGGTCTTTGACCCCGGTTCCTGGCACAGGGCTCTCAAAACCTTTGTAATTTCCCAGGTGATTGGAGTGCCTTTTGTTCTAATGAGGCAGTTCTGGGTGGGCTCCGGGTTGAGGGCTGGTCCCTGGCAAGACCAAGCCATGATTGGAAGCTTGGAATTTTCAGCCCCATCTTCCATTCTCTTGAGAAGGGAGAAGGGCTGCAAATGGAGTTAATGGTCCCTTCGGCCTGCACGACGAAGCCGCCATAAAAATCCCTAAAGCAACGGAGTTCGGAGCACTTCTGTGTCAGTAAGACAGGAGGTGCTGGGAGGCCGGCCCACCTGGCAAGGGCCCGGAAGCCAAGCACCCCTTCCCAAACACCGTGCCCTATGCCTCTCTTCCATCTGGCAGTTCATCTGTAGCCTTTCTCCTTTGTCCTGGTAAACGTGTTTCCCTGCATTCTGTGAGCTGCTCTGGCAAATTAGGTGGGGGGCGCTGGACCCTCCCATCTACAGCAACCTGGGCTTGCTCCTGGCATCTAAAGGGGCAAGAGGAGCAGTGCTGGGAGGCCGAGCCCTTCACTGTGTGGCCGCGCACCATCTCCAGGTAGGTGGTGTCAGAATTGCGTTAAATTGTAGGACACCCGGCTGGTGACACAGACAATCGCCTGGTGGGGAAAAACCTCCACACATTTGATGACCAGAAGCATCAGAAGTGAAGATGAAGGCGCGAAGGTAAGAAAGACATAGGCGAGAAGAACACGTTTCTCCCTACAGAGAAAGGAAAAGACTGAGTTTCTTCCATCACAAAAGGGGATGATCGAGTACATTCCACACTAAAGTAGACTAAAAAGAGAGCAGAGATGGCAATATGAATATCAGGCAAAGCAGAATTTCAAGGACAAAAAACACATTAACCTATACTTGTGAGGTCTTTTATAAAGCTAAATCGTATACTATACCAAGAAGATATAACATCCATGAACCTCAATGCATTAAGCAACAGAACGCTGAAATCTGTAAGACAAAAACTGTTTCAAATATAAGAATTGCACAAAACCACAATTATGGTAAAGATCTTTCTTAAAATTTGACAGATCAAATAGACAAAATGTAAGGTAACAATGGATTTGAAAAACATGATTTAAACATAGTTAGTAAAAGGTCTGATGACCCGTGTAAAACTTTTTTAACCTTTTTACTCAAGAATACAGAATATACATGAGTTTTCAAATGTCCAAAGGACATTTCTAATAGCTGATCATGTAATAGATTATAAGAACACTCTTAACAAAACTGAAATATCGGATAGGCCATAGTGCTGGTAGTGAGATTAGAAAGTAATAATAATAAAAATAAAATTAACACCCCCCCCGGAAGTTACATGTCTTAAATATCTCAAATTAGTCATGGAGGAAATCAAAGTTGAAATACCAGGCTATTTAGGAAATGAGAGTAGAAACACCAATACTATGGCCCACAACAGAGCTGTACTCAGGAGAAACTTGGGTTTTAATGCTTTTATTACTTAAAGAAATCATAAAATTCAGAAATCATAAAAATAACTGAACCAGATTTTTCAACTCAATAATCAGGAGAACAAGATAAGTAAAATAAATCTTACAAAGACAAGCTACTAAGAGTAGAAATTAAGAAAGAAACAGAAACAAAGCAAAGTCTAGACATGGTTCTCTTTAACAGGCCTATACAAATAGACCATTTGTTCATTCTGTAATAATTTATGTTCTGGGCACACACTCTAAAAGCAAATAGAAAGGACAAACTCAGATACGGCTATTTTGATTAGAAGGAGTGTAGGTTGATTATTACAGCACGAACGTAAACACCTATAATCGGGGGGAATCACGGATTTAAAATTAAAATCAAACTCTGTGATAACTCAAGTGTCAGAAAATAATGAATCACCCAACAAATGTTCTGTGCAGAAACTCCCTCCTTACACCTTCACACCTTCGGTTCCTACTGTCTCCAGAACTCTCCTTGCCCACTACAATCTCTGCTCCAATGCCACCTTACCAGGAACCTTGTTTGATCACCCCATTCAACCTCCCACCCTTAGCCTGCTTTGCTTTTCTTCATATGATCAGATGAAACATTTTATTTATTTTTTTATATTTTAAATTTTAATTTGACAGAGAGAGAGAGATCACAAGTAGGCAGAGAAGCAGGCAGAGAGAGAGGGGGAAGCAGGCTCCCCGCTGAGCAGAGAGCCTGATGCGGGGCTCCATCCCAGGACCCTGGGATCATGACCTGGGCTGAAGGCAGAGGCTTTAACCCTCTGAGCCACCCAGGCGCCCCCATATGAAACATTTTAGTATCTCCCACTAACCCTTGGAGGAGTGGCCTCATTTTGTTCACTGTTCTCTTCCTGGTGCTAAGACCAATCAACGGCTTATAGTAGACCCTAGATAAATATCTGTTAGATGAAATTGTGCCACAAAATATTACTGTGTATGTAGGTGACATGGTTTGATAAGCTCTTTAACATGCCCCTGATGAGGTTTTATTGTCTTTATGATCTAGATTTTTACATATATGTCATTAGCATGCAGGACAGAAGGAAAGCCAACCTGGCTCTCCATGCTTTGTAGACCATGGTAGACAATGTCTCTGATCCCACGTATGCAGAGATGAGTCGGGTAGTTCCTCATGGAAATCTCTAGTGATTCTCATTCAGTTCTGGCTTGTAGTTACATTGTACCCCAACAAGCTCTATGACTCCCTACTAATTCTAAGTCCTTTAAGGTCTATTAGTGATCTTTGTATAAACCAAGAGACTTAATGTTGTGTTTGCCATGCATTCACTATTCTACACTTTTCCCCCAAAAGAATGAATGAAGACAAATAGAAGTCTCCATGGCCTCAGATCTGCAGGAGTGAAGAGGTATCTGGCACCAACCATAGGTTCGAGACCTTCAATCTGCCTTTTAGCCCTCAGTGCCATCATCACATCAGGGACCTAACACCTGTTCAAGCCCGGACCCTAACCAGGCTCTGCTAAGATACTAGGCAGGCTGCTCCCACATCTCACTGCCATCCATTTCCAGCATAGCAAAGCCTGCAGGGATTAGAGCCACACGTACCCCAATTCAAATCCTACCTTTCCACTAACCAGTTGTACATTCTGGAGCAAGTTGCTGCTTTCTTTCTCTTTCTTTCTACCTTTCTGAGCTCAGAAATGTGGCAGAGGCTGCTAACTGTCCACCAATATCCATTCTTCTTCCTTTTATCACCCAGGCTTCAGCTGGCCATCGAGCTGCTCAGTCAGAGACCATATGTCCCAACCTTTTCTGGCAGCTAGCCAGCTGTAGCTCTGGGATGAAGTTCTGGCCCACAGGAAATGGCTAGAAGTGAGGCCTGCTATTTCCAGGGCACATTCCAAAAAGGACCCAAATCTCTTCTCTTCTTGCCCTTGTCCCTTCCCTCTGGCAGGAGCACAGTGGTGGAAGCTGAAGCCATCACTTGGGGTCCAGACATAAAAATCATGCAGTGAGGATGGCAGAACTGCCCTCCCAGTCCTGGGCTGCTTATCCCAAAACTTGTCCACGAAACAGAAATAAACTTCAATCTTATTTAAACCACCGTATTTTGGGGGTCTCTTTATTACAAGACCTTAGACTCGACTCTAACTAGTACATTCAATTTTCTTAGTTGTACAATGAGAACAGTACTCAGCCGGGCTGTTGCAAGGAGGCATGTGCAGCAAGATTTAGAAAACCGACCACTATTCTTACCCAAACCTGAGCAGCTTTCCTTTAGCCTGATGTCAAAGTCATTGTCTGAGCAGAATAACTGAAAGGAGTTATTACTGGAGTGGTTTGATGAGTGCAAGTTGGTCACAATCAAGATTAGACACTAGAGCATCCCTCCTACCCACTGTCCCTCCTGTGTTCTCCCCTCACCTGCGCCCCCCTCCCCAGCCCCCAGCTTTGGGGTTAGCCAGTGGCCAGCTGACTAATAAAACAACAGGAAGAGAAACCTCTGTGGTCCTGGTGGCATGGGAGGGGTGGGGACAGATATTTGTGACAGGGAATTTAATTTTTTACAATGGGGAATGCTGTACAAATTCTATTCCTTATCTCTTCATGAAACCTTTGGTAAAATATCCAGTTCTTATTGTTGTTTGGGGAGCCAAATCTTTTTTTTTTTTAATTTTATTAAGTTTTAAAATTTTAATTCCAGGATAGTTAACATATTGTTATATTAGTTTCAGGTATACAATATAGTGATTCGGCAGTTCTATACATCACCCAGCACTCATCGTAATAAGGGCACTCTTTAATCCTCATCGCCTATTTCACCCATCCCACCACCCACCTGCTGTCTGGTGGCCATCAGTTTGTTCTCTGTAGTTTAGAGTCTGTAGGAGCCAAATCTGTTCTGAGGCTATGTTTTTAGGGTTGAGCTCAGCCTTAAGGGCAAGCGTGGAGGGAAGCCTGGGACACTCGGTGCAGCGAGAAAGGAGCAAACTGGGTGGGAGCTGCTGGGAACCCAAGAGCACATTGGCCTTTGTGGGCACCCATCATCCTAAAACACCGGAAAAACTCACTAAAAGTTGGAAAATGGTGATTTTCGAGTACAGTCCCATAGTCAAAATTGGAAAGATTCACAGCATAGGTTCTCCATTAGAATCGCTTGAATGTCCCTCCATCCACCTCACCAAAAGTAATTGGTACATCCTTCTATTAATACTCGATTTCAAAATTCATGTATCATCTGGGAGTTTAAGGCATGGTTAAGGACTCACTTATTAAACAGAAAATTTTCAGTCAACACTTACCCCATCGTATTATGGGCTTGGTTCTCCATGTCAAGAAACTGCTGCATCTGGTTTGTTTCTTGATTTTTAATCTATTAGGGGAGAAAATGATCTAGATTACTAAAATGCTTAATTAACCTATAAAACAAGAAAATTCTGCTTTTGGCAAACCATGGAGTGTGTGTGTCTAAGTGCAGTAGCTCTTGATTCTACAAACTAGAAATCTGGGCCTTTTTTAAATTCCCCCCTGTATTTATGACATTGGCTTAGTCACGAGTTGAAATAGGTGGTATTGGCTGAAATGAGCGTTCATTCACTATTTTCTGAAGAACAGCTTGGTGCCAGGTACTTTGCAAAGTGCTCATCACAAGAGATGAGTAAAACAGAATTCCTATTGTAGAGGAGTTACAGATGAATGTTCTCAAACTTTCCTTCTTGTCCCTTAAAAGTTTGCCTTTTATCTGAGTAAATTCTCTCTTTGGTCCTTTCTGGGTTTTGTTAGAATGAATATACCATGAGATTTAGGACAAACGGGATAAGAGTTGCCTACATTTATAAATCTTACAATTTCTCAATGGCTTCGTGGTCACCTGCTTACCTGGATGTTAGTACTTGCCTAAATTATAAAAAAAAAAAAAAGAAAGAAAGAAAGAAAGAAAGAAGAAAGAAAGGAAAGAAGGAAGGAAAGAAAAGAAAAGAAAAAAGAAAAAAGTTTTCCCTAGCAACGAAGTTTTAATTAAAAAACAACATATGAGGATAAATGGACAAAGTATTGAAAAGAACTTCAACTCCTCTGAATCATTTAATTAAAGTCAATTAAATAGCATTCAAGATGGTAGAACGAAGAGGAAGACTCCGGGGCTCACGTCACTTCCAAATTAAAGGAATTTAAAGAGAGGCTCTGGGATTGTGTGTGGAGCAGAGAGGTGAGGAGCAGGGATGGGGAGCGAAAACTTGACCAGAACGGACAAATGAATAAACTGATTTTGCAGGTTCTTCCAATCACTCACTTTAACGTAAGGGAAACTGAGGCACAGACAAGCTAGGTGACTTGCCCAAAGCCACACAGCTAGAACCTACACCTGCGGACTCGGCGAGACCGGGCTCTGGGTTCTGCACTACCCTCCAGACATCCCAGGCTCTCCCCGCCGGCGCGCGGCCCCGCTGGACGGCGCAGGGTTCACGTCCAGCACCCCGCCACCCCCCGCGCCTGTAGGGGTCCCCAGCCCCCCCTGGGCAGACCAGGCCGAGGAGCGAGGTCGAGGGCCGGGGGTCGAGACCGGGTCCCCGGGCGCCAGGGCGGGTTACCTGCGCCGCGCCGCGCTCTCCGGAGAGGTCTGAGGCCCCCGGAGCAGGAACGCCGGGGTCACCCCCCGCCTGGCCCGCCCCCAGGGGCCCCGCCGCCCGCCGCCGCGCTCCCGCCACCCGGGCTCGCCCGCCGCGCGGCCGTCGAGGCCGTTAGGGCCTCTCCCTCCCCGCCAGCCGCTGGCCCGCCGCGCCTCCCCTGGTTGCCATGGCGACGCGGCCGGAACTCGCCGCCGCCGCCGCCGGGGAGGGGTGCGGGGGGATGGGTTCGGCAGCCGCCGCGCAGCGGCCTCGGTGGGTGGCACCCCGGTCCTCGCCCTCCCCCAGTTACCCGTGCGGTGTGTGCTCCCTAGACGGAGTCTTCCCTGAGACCGCATTCTGGGTCCTTTCCTTTTCGTGGCTCTCACTAGCCCAGGGTCGGGCACCCAACAGGGGTTGGAGAAGTACTGGTTAAATGAAGGAAGGAAAAGGGGGAGCGGAGGAAGGGGGGTCTGCATCCACGTTTTTTTCCCTTTTTTTTAAGATTCCATTTTTAAGTAATCTCTACACCCAAGGTGGGGCTCGAACTCACAACCCCAGAGAGCAAGAGTTTCCTGCTCTACTGACTTGACCGAGCCAGCCATTCTTCCCTGCATCCAACTTTCTTAAATTCCCCTGGGCCTCCTCCCTCTCACCCACCTTTGAAATAGTATCAAAAATGAAATACAGTTGGGGTAAAGAGAACTTGCCTTTCTCTTCGCCAATGTGTCTTTCACCTCAGAAGAGCTGGGGGAGGGGGGTTAAAACTGCATTGCTCCTCTCACAGCCACTCTGGTCCTCCCAACGGCAGCAACTGTACCTGTCTTTCCCACACAGCGCCTTGGTCCTTAGCACAACTTTGCCAGTTAGGGGGAGCAGACAGGATTGCCTCCCTTTTTTAGGGAGAAGGAAATAGCTCCTAACTGGGGGAAGGAGGGAACCAAGTGACTGATTCTAAATTCTTTTCTTTTTTCACTAAATTCCAAGAATAATTGTTGATAGAAGCTCTGTGTCATAGTTCTGATTTCAAAGAACAGGAAAGAATATATGCATGTATACATATATACACACACATGATTTTTTCTATTGATACCTTGGGTAATATTTTTAAGCACTTGAAATTGTAATTGGAAAATATTTTTGCATCAATTTTAGGAACAGCGTTCTTTCTCAAAAATCCGGTTGATTAACATGTAATTCTTAAAATCTTTCTTTGCACTCCACTTTCATGACAGTAACATTAATTTATTCCTTAAAATGGCTATCAATTTAATATTGACCCCAATCCCTCCATCCAGGTTCCATTTGAATTTCAAAAAACCATCTGCTGTTTCTTGACAAATTGAGTTTCCTAGATGAATTGCGTAAAGTAACTTAGGTCATTAGTTCTAATAAGTGTTTCATAGCTCTCATTATGATTGAATGAAGAGAGTGATCACTTCATCTTAACTTGAAACTTTCCATTATTCTGGAAACCTTAAGTCGTATTCTTTATTCTTGTCTAAACTTAATGGGTCAATGCATTTATTCTGACCCGAAGAAGGGAAAATGGAAGTAGGAACAAAATTTAATGAAGTTTCAGGATTGCTCAATATCACTCACGCTGTGTAGCGCTTTACCCTTGGTAAGTACTTTCATGCTCATTATTCCCTTAGATGCTCAGAAGTACCATGTGACATGTGTAACAAGGGTTATTATAGCTCCTTTTAGCAGATTAGGAACCTAAACCTCAGAGTAATGGATTTGTCCAAGATGATACATCTAGTTTAAATGCAGCTAAGACAATGAACCTAGATAGTTTTACTCTAAATTCAGTGCTCCTCAAACTCTGTCCAAAAGTTAAGGTTGAGTAGGTTTCTTGAGCAGACAGAATCTTGCATAGGTAATGGTAGATGTGTTTAAAGCCACATTTTTACAAGAAAGAATGGTTGTGGGCAGGGCTTGCAAAGCTTAAGTATGTGATGGAGTTTAAGAAAATTTAAATATAGAATGGAAACACTCCACTCAATTTAATAGGAATAGAGGCTTTCATAGCGGGATGAAAGTTAAGGCTTGAAATGTAAAGACCTACCTACCTACCACCTCCCCACCCCTCACCCTTCAAAATGTGAAGGGTGCAAAGACTGGAATTTACCCCGAAGTGGACCTATTATTGTATCTTTTCAGATGAAATTGTTTTGAAAGGGATGAGGAAAGCAGGAAGTCTCTGAGTCTAAAGGAGGGGAGGAGTGTGACCAGGCTGCTGGTAAGAGATGGCAAGAGAGCTCAGTCCTGGAAGAGAATTGGAGGACACAGCAAGGCCAGAATAAGACATAAAATATAGGGGCGCCTAGGTGGCTCAGTGGGTTAAGCCCTCTGCCTTTGGCTTGGGTCATGATTTCAGGGTCCTGGGATGGAGCCCCGCATCAGGCTCTCTGCTCAGCAGGGAGCCTGCTTCCCCCCGTCCCCCCCCACCTTCCTTTCTATCTACTTGTGATCTCTCTCTCTCTCTCTCTGTCAAATAAATAAATAGAATCTTAAAAAAAAAGCCATAAAATATAATCAGAAATGGTCAAAAGAGAGTATAGGGGACATATATGTTTGAGGAATGAGAATGATCTGTGGAGGAGAAGCTAGGGGACCAATGATATAAAATAAATAATAATCATAGCCATAGATCGAACTTTAAAAATAGAAAAACCATCATTAACAAAATAGTTTTCACAGGAAAACTTGCAATAGCAGCACAGAAAAGGAACATGCACTTAAGCATATGCAAGCTTTGTCTGTCTTTTTTTTTTTACAAGGGAAATACTTATTTTTATAATACCTCCAAAAGAAGGTTAAAAAATGGTATATACATTACAATAAAAAGCTAAGTCTATCTTATCCATAGAAAATATTTTAGAAGAAATTTTAACATAATGATGATCAGATAATCATAGAACTGGAGGAAAGAGGGGACATGGGTCAACCCTTTCATTTTATATAAAGAAACTCAGAGCTGAAGAGTTAAAATGATTTGACTACCGTCATTTCTAGTTAATAACAAGCATAGAGATTTTAGAACCCAGGTGTTTTTTTCTTATTATATCATACTACTTGGAAGCAAGTTGAGGAATTTTCTGGAGATACTTCAGTACATATTCAATACATATTCTAGTTGGGAAAATAACTATTCAGGAAGAGGAAATTTAGTCTTTAGAACTCAGATCACTGTAGGGGCAGCACCGTCTGATAGAAATATAATGCAAACCACTTACGTCATTTTACATATTGTAGAAGTCATTAAAAAAATAAAAAGAAGCAGGTGAAATTAATTTTAATAATATTTAACTCAACATATCCAAAATATTATTTCAACATACAGTCAATTTAAAAAATTATTGAGATACTGTACATTCTTTTTTTCCATACTAAGTTTTTGAAATCTGGCGCATAGTTTATCCTTATAGCACAATTAGTTCATAGAGTCATATTCAAGTGCTCAATAGCCACACGTGACTGGTGGCTACCATATTGGACAGCCCAGCCCCAGAATACAAGTGTCTGGCCAAGGTACTAAAGCTCTTTGTTAAGTGTGAAGGGTCAGGCAATGAGAGAGATTTTTTTTTTAATTTTTTTTCAGATTATTTATTTATTTGACAGAGAGAGAGATCACAAGTAGGCAGAGAGGCAGGCAGAGAGAGAGGGGGAAGCAGGCTCCCCACTGAACAGAGAGTCTGACGTGGGGCTCGATCCCAGGACCCTGAGATCATGACCTGAGCCGAAGGCAGAGGCTTAACCCACTGAGCCACCCAGGCGCCCCAGGGAGAGGTTTTTACTGCGTTATGATTCACAGTCCTATCAATTCTCCTAGAAAGGGCTGCTTTTCCAAAGAGAATTCAGAGTAAATGTGAGGGCCTTACCTCTTAGTTTTGGCTGGCCAGGGACCTAGGTAACAAAGGAGTGTGTACTCTTGATGGGAATTATAAACATCAGGACTCATTGTAGGCTCAGAAAACAAAACCAAAGTCTTTGGAAAAATGGCAATCATAATTTTTTCCCTCTACTTTGCCTTCTTATAGACCCTTAGTGTTTTAGCACTGTGGTTTTGAAAAGTCATCCTCTCTTGGGCATTAAGGGGAACAAAAGATTCTGTATCGTCTTGAGCTAAAGTTTCACGGATGGAATAACATATTTCTTGGAATCAGGCACGGCAGGGGTAATGCTGAAGTGAAAAGTCCCCAGTGGGGAAAATGAATTTGGAGCCCCCTCTGGGGAATCAACTTTTTCTGGAAGTTCACCTCTGTTAAAGTTTTTCAAGTCCCTAGGTAATATGATAGTGAGAAATTATTGGGTCAAGTCTAGGAAAAGGCAAGAACCTAGAGAAGTGGGCCCAGCACTCAATGCTGCTTTTGCTTGGGAGGCATTTGATGCCCTGGGAGGAATAACTACAAAACTGAGTGGCAGTTGTGTTGGTCTTATCAAGCAAAGGGAATAAAAGACAAAGCCTGGGCTCAGTGCAGGTTAAGGAGCTCTCCTTTAAATTGGAACCCCACGGGGCTTTGCCCTCAGGAAAATGGTAAGATGGAAATAAATAAGCACCCTTACCCACTTGCAACCCAGTTTTGGATTGCCTGGGTAATTCAGGACAGCCTCAATGTCTGAGCACGGATGAGGCAGTATTGGACTGGTAGAAGCAAGGAGGAAGCAAGCAGACATTTCCTTTAGTGAAGATTCAAATCATTCTAGGCCTCAAATTACTCCAAAGGATAATTTCTCAAATACAATGACCAGAACACACTCAAAGATAATCCAGGGCCAGGAAACGAGAGACCATCAGGGAAAACCAGTAGATACTACAGACCACAGAATCAGGAAACAATTGTAAAACTATGAATAGTATGGTTAAAGACATAAAAGACAAGACTGAAAAAGTCTTTAGGGAGACTAAATATAAAAAGTGACTTAGTGGGACCTCTGGGTGGCTCAGTCAGTTGAGCATCTGACTCTTGGTTTCCACTCAGGTCATGGTCTCAGGGTGGTGGGATCGAGCCCCACGTTGGGCTCTGCACTCAGTGCAGTCTGCTTCAGATTCTCTCTCCCTCTCCTTCCCACTCACTCTCTCTCTCTTAAATAAATAAATAAATAAATAAAGTCTTAAAAAAAAAGTGCCTTGGGCTCCCTAGTGGCTTAGTTGGTTGGGCGACTGCCTTCGGCTCAGGTCATGATCCTAGGGTCCTGGGATTGAGCCCCGAGCAGGGAGCCTGCTTCTCTCTCTCCCTCTGCCCCCCTCCCCCACTTGCCTCTCCCTCTCTCTCTCTGTCAAATAAATAAATACAATCTTAAAAAAAAAAAGCAACTTAGCATATTTGAAAAGGAACCAAATAGAAATTCTAGAACTAAAAAAAATTACTAATAACCAAAATTAACACGACAGATGTGAGTAATAGTAATTTGATACGGGTGCAGAGAGAATTTGTGAACTAGAACATAGATCAGAAGAAAGTCTGCAGGTAGTAGAGAGGGTTAAACACTTGCAGAGAGGATTTGCATTTGCTTTTGGAGTTGCCTTGGGGCCTACTCAACCCCAATCACTTTTTATTAAATTCTTCACAGGAAACTTTTCAGATGACACAGGTAATATGAATGAATGAAAAACAAGTGTAGGGACAACTTATGATGCAAATTTCCAGAGAAAGAATTTCCCTTCGCCCAGGGACAAGGTCAAGATGGGTGTGTTTTCTGCTGTCCTATCGTGACTTTAAAAAAAAAAAAAAAAAAGTCTTTTCTTTTAGAACAGTTTAAGATTTATAGAGAAACTGTAAAGATAATATAAAAAGTTTCCAGACATTCCACATCCAGTAAACCTTATTAACAACATCTTACATTAGTATGTCCTTTTGTTACAATTAATAAATCAATACTGGTATATTATTATTAAATAAAGTCCATATTTTACTCGTATTTCCTTAGTTGTTACCGAACGTCCTTTTTTTCTGTTGCAGGTCCCCACCCGGGATAGCACCTTACATTTAGTTACTGTGTCTCCTGGGGCATCTCTTGGCAGTGACAGTTTCTAAGAGTTTCCTTGTTTTTGATCATCTTGACCGTTTGAAGAAGTGCTAGTTAGGGATTTTGTGGACCGTCCCTCAAATGGAATTTGTCTAATGTTTTTCTCCTGATTAGACTGGGGTTATGGGTTTGGGGGAGGAAGATCACAGAAATAAACTGCCATTTTTAGCACATCGTATCAAGGGTACCTGCTATCAACCTGATTTATGTTGATGTTGATCTTGGTCACCTGGTTGGGAGGGTGTTTGTCATTTCTCTCCACTATAAAGTTACTCCCCCAACCGTTTTCCATACTATACTCTTGAGAAGAAAGTCACCATGTGCGGCCCACACTTAAGGAATAGAAAATATGCTCCATTACCTTCTTAAGGGTAGAGTATTTTTTTTTAATTTAAAAGGTTTTTTTTTAAAGATTTATTTATTTTTTAAAAAGATTGCATTTATTTATTTGAGAGACAGAGGTAGAGAGCGAGCGCGAGAGCACAAACAGGGGGAGGGGCAGAGGGAGAAGCAGACTCCCTGCCAAGCAGGGAGCCTGGCATGGGGCTCGATCCCAGGACCCTGGGATCATGACCTGAGCTGAAGGCAGACACTTAACTGACTGGGCCATTCAGATGCCCCAAGGTTTATTTATTTATTTGAGAGAGAGAGACAGACAGCTACAGCGGGGCAGTGGGGAGGGGCAGAGGGAGAGAGAGAATCCTTAAGCAGACTTCCTGCTGAGTGCAAAACCCAACATGCAACTCACAGCATGACCTGAGTGGAAGGCAGACACTTAACTGACTGAGCCACCCAGGGGCCCTGAGATTTTTTTTTTTCTTGAAGGATTGGAGATTTATTAAAAAAACACTGGTGGACTCAGAGGAGACACTTCTCCAAAGATCTGAGCCCTGAGCACAAACAGGGAGGGTAATTTATACCCTCCTACTTGTGCATACTTGGTATTTTGGCACGCGAGGGGAACAGGGTAGGAAAGAAGAACCAGAAGGGCTTTGAGACAGGGACTGGAGTTCCCTTGCCGGTTTGGTCGGTTGGCTTAAAGTACAGTTTTTCCTTATCATTCCACCCTTTGATGCCCCTTTAAACACCTAGTTTATAGGGCATCATTATCATCTACTATGGGCCGATAGCCCTGCAAGGCTAGTATCTGAGCAGCAGTTTGCCTGGTAATGGTGTTTTCTATGAATTTAGTAATCCATCTTAAGATCCCTAAACAATAACAAGTTTCTGGGAGAACGTCCGGTCAGAAGGGGGCAGCAGTGTAAAGTCCCAACTCCTGAGGTGAGGGATATCTCGCCAACAAGCCAGTGACCACGGTTAACGGATGTCCATCAGTCGGTGGGGTCTCGTCCAAGGCGGAGCTGGAGCCAGTCCATAGGATCTGGTTGGGCTTTCCACTGGTGTGATTCGTCCAAGTGGTGAGCCTTCTTTGCTTTAAAGTGGTGGGCCCATTGGGTGACACCTGGTACCTTAGGGCAGTAGGGGTGGTTAGATCAACAGTGTGGGGCCCTGTTCACCATGGTTTGAGGGGGTCCTTTCTAAAGCTTCTCGGGAGATGTGCCTTAGAGTTTTTCCCAGGGCTTGGAAGTGTTGGGACACTTCCAAGTTTTCCAATCTGTTTGAGGTCTCTTCTAAGCCCGCT
>CM052884.1:32540918-32555247 GCA_028534135.1 Potos flavus
AGATAGTTTGATGTCTTCCTTCTCTATCCATATACCTTTTCTTGTCTTTTCTTCTCTTATAAAAGGACTTCTATATGATGTCGAAAAGGAGTGATGAGAGGGGATATCCTTGCCTATCTTAGTGGAAAAGCTTTAAGTTTTTTCATCATTAAGCATGATATTAGTTGTAGGTATTTTTGTGGATGGTCTTAATCAAGTTGAGAAAGTACCCCTCTATTTCTAGTTTACTGAGAGTTTTTATCATGAAAGGGTATTGGGTTTTCCAGAATCCTTTTCATCTGGCAAAACTGAAATTCTATATTGTACAACAACTCTCTATTTCCCCTCTTCCACCCATCCTCGAGCTTCTAGCAACAATTCTACTTTCTGTCTCTAGGAATTTGACTACTCTAGGTACCTTATATGAGTGGAATTGTACAGTATTTATCCTTTTTGAGCTGGCTTATTTCATTTAGCAAAATGTCTTCAAGATTCATCTATATCATAGCATATGTCTGAATTTCTTTCTTCTATAAGGCAGAATAATATTCCATTGTGTGGAATAAACATATTGTTTATCTATTAATTTGTCGCAAACACTTGGGTTGCTTCTACCTTTGGCTATTAGAAACAATAGAGCTATAAACATGAAGAGATACAAATATCTCTTTAAGATCCTGCTTTCAATTCTTTTGGATATATACCCAGAAGAAAAATTGCTGGATCATATGGTAATTTTATTTTTAATTTTTAATTTATATTTATATATGTTTATTTGATATATATTTATGTATTTAATATCTTTATTGATTTAATTATATATTTATCAATTTAATTATTAAATATATATTTATATAAATAAATACATTTGACTTATAATTTTTTGAGAGATATATATATAATTCAGCGATAACAAAGAATGAAATCTTGCCATTTGCAATGACAAGGATGGAGTTAGAGTATTATATTAAGCAAAATAAGTCAGTCAGAGAAAGACAAATACCATGTGATTTCATTCATATGTCAAATTTAAGAAACAAAACAAACAAGCAAAGGGAAAAAGAGAGAAACGAACCAAGAAACAGACTCTTAACTATAGAGAACAAACAGGTGGTTACTGAAGGGGAGGTGGGTGGGGGGATGGGTGAAATAGGTGATGGGGGTGAAGGAGGGCACTTGTGATGAGCACAGCGTGATGTAGGGAAGTGTTGAATCGCTATCTTATACACCTGAAACTAATATAAACACTGTATGTTAACTAACTGGAATTAAAATTCAAAAAGAAAAAAACACACAAAACTTCTTTTGAGATCAGGAAACATACAAGGATGCTGCCATCAGCACTTCCATCTAACTTTGTATTGGAGTTCCTTGTGAGAGCAGTCACACAAACAAGAAAAATGAATAAAACATATAGAGATTTTATAGATTGAAGCTGTCATTATTCACTGATAATATGAATACACATATGCACTGAAAATCCAAAAGAATCTATAGAGAAGTTGTTATTACTAATAAGAAGGCTAGTGAGCTAGCTGAATATAAAATCAACTTACAGAATCAGTACCTGTCCCCAGTGGAACTATAGAATATCCCAACTGTACTAATAACAGAAAGGATCAATAAATTATGCTGTAGTCATACAATAGTTTGTATATAGTAATAAAAATGAATGAATTATAGGTATATGCAAATTTATGGGTGAATTTTATAAATGTAATGTTGACCGAAAAAGCAAGACTCGAAAGAATCATAACATGCATTATGATTCTGTTTATATACAGTTCAAAATCAGACATGGATTATGCTAAGTGAAAGAAGCCAGTGTATACTGTACAGTTCTATTTATGCAAAAGTTGGAGGCTGAACTAACCTATAGTGATAGGAAGTGGATTAGTGGTAGTCTAGGGTTGGGACCGAGAGGATTTACTGCAAAGGGACACGAGGAAACTGCCGGGATGACAGAAATTCTGTATCTTGATTGGGGTAGTGGTAACATAGGTATATACACCTGCAAAACTCACTAAACTATATTCTTTAATGGCGCATTTTGTTGTACATAAATTTTGCCACAACGTAAATGATAAAACACATTTTAAAATAGTTACTGCAGTAAAACTATAAGGAAAAGTGAGAAAATAATTATCCCCAAAGCCAGGCCAGTGGTTTCCTCCCAAGAGAGGAATACATAGGGACACTTTTAGAGTCTTCACAATGTTTTATTGCTTGGCCTGAGTAGTAGCTATATGAATTTCACTTTATAGGGTTTTTTTGTTGTTGTTGTTAAATTGTAAATATATGTTTTATGTATTTATGTATGTATATTTCACAATAAAACAAAAAAATTGAAAACATAACTAGACCCATAAAAGAATGTTTCCCTCTTTTGCACTCATGGAGTAGAAAATCATGAGACCCTCCTCATTACCATTCACATTTAGGGAAGACGAACACTTAACAGACCACATTGGCAGTGATTGTGTTGGTAGAAGATCCTACGCACATTTCTTTGAAACAGGTTTTGCTAAATGTCTTGTTTCAAAAAGTATTGCATCTAATTTGCATGAGGTTGAGTACAGGATTTGGTTCCTGCTTCAGTGCTGACTATAAGAGAAATTTCTCTAGATTTTAAGGAGACTCAAATTAAGAGAGAGTTAACATCCCCTATAAAGTAAGCTAGAGTCTTTGTATTATGGTTCACTTCTCAGATGTATACTTTTTAGACAAGTTTTTTCCTCATGCTTTTGATTTTGATTATTACCATGTTTATATCCCCAGGAAATTGCTAATTTTTTTCGGAAGTGAGTTGGTGACTATCAGTCAGGATAGATTGGAGTACGCTGTGGTAATAAAAAAAATGGCAAAATATCAGAAGACTAATAGAATACACATTTATTGCTCAGTCACGCCAGGTCCCCTTTTGATTTCAGTGCCTCTGGTAAGAATAACACCTTATGTTTGTTTAATACTTTGAAATCTATCTTTTCCCCAACATCTTTTTCATTCACTTGTTCAGCAGATTCTGGACATGAGCCAGGCACTATGCTAGGTACAGAACGTGTGAATAAGACAGAGGGTCTCACTTTCTCTGTGCCAGTATCTTGTGGTAACCACAATATAAAAGTCCAATGGGCACAATGATGGCTGAGAGGAGAGAGGGAGAGAGACACTCCTAATGGGAAGTGATACTACTTAAGCCAGGGTTTCAAAGAGAAGTAGGAGTTATCAAGGAGAAGGGACGGGGAGGTAGGAAAGGCAATTCAGGGAGTGAGACAGGCAGGTCTAGAGGCATAGAGAGTTACCTTACACGCTCTCCCCGAAACCCCAAGAACTGGGCATTTACCGCTCTCCCAGTTTTGTAGATATGGCAATGGAGGCACAAAAAAAGGTAATGATTTTCTCAGTTCACATACCTAATGTAAGACAGAGGAGAACTCAAGTCTTTTCTTTTTTTAATTTAAATTCAATTAGCCAACATATAGTACATCATTAGCTTCAGATGTAGTGTTCAGTAATTTATCAATTGCATATAACACCCAGTGCTCATCACATCATGTGCCCTCCTTAATGCCCATCACCCACTTACCCCATCCCGCCACCCACCTCCCCCCCCAACAACTCTCGCTTTGTTTCCTATGGTTAAAAGTCTCTCATCGTTTGTCTCCCTCTCTGATTTCTTCCCATGCAGTTTTCCCTTCCTTCCCCTATGATCCTCTGCACTGTTTCTTATATTTCACATATGAGTGAAACCATATGGTAATTGTCTTTCTCTGATTGACTTATTTTGCTCAGCACAATACCCTCCAGTTCCATCCTTGCCGATGTAAATGATAGATATTCATCCTTTTAAATCCGAATCTCATGTTCTAAGTACTTATTATCATCATCGTCCAAATAAAGGGCATACTTTAAAGTAATGGACATATATAACTAACATGACCTATCTTGACCATATTAATGCCTGGCATAAAATGAATATTCAGTAGATCAAAGGAGTAGAAAGCTCTAGACAACTCTGTTTTCTAAGTGCAAGGTATTTCTTCTCCATAGGGGCAGAAATTTCGTCTCTCTCTTTTTTCTTTTTGAAAATTGAGGTAAAATTGACATGTAACATATTAGTTTCATGTGTACCACATAACGACTTGATATTTGTATATTTTGTAATATGATCACCACCATAAGTCTAGTTAACTTCTGTCATTAATAATATATGTAGTTGAATTTTTCTTGTAATGAGAACTAAGATTTCATCTCTTTGCAACTTTGAAATATGCAATATAGCATTATTAGCTATGGTCACCATTCTGTACATTATATCTCCAGGACTGACTGATTTTATATCAGGAAGTTTGTACCTTTTATATCTCTCTTTTTTTTAAATCATCATATCTTTGGTTTCAAGTAGAGTATCTGATACATTATAGGTTCCCTATAAACATTTATTAAAGGAAAGAAGAAGGGAAGTGGGGAGGATGAAAGAATCTCTAAGTCTTTACCCTTAAACCAACGGGAAAATTTCCCTCGACCTATTTTTTTTAAAGATTTATTTATTTGAGAGTGAGAGAGAGAGAGTGAGTGAGAGAGAGCAGGGGGAGGGCAGAGGGAGAGAAAGAGAATCCTCGAGCACATTCCTTGCTGAGTGGGGAGCTCAACCCAGGGCTCGATCCCGGGACCCTGAGATCATGATCTGACCCGAAATCAGGAGTTAGATGCTTAACCGACTGAGCCACCCAGGCGCCCCTCCTTTGATCTATTTAAACACTAAAATAACCAGTTACTTTGCATTCATAGACCTTCTAGTACACTTTTTTGGTGAGCTGGTCCATTTTTCACCATGACATTGAGCAGTCAGGACACAGAAGTTTGGGTCACAGGAAAAGAGCCCCGTTCAGTGCTTTGAACATGGCAGGTTCCCTAAATGTGGGTCCAGTGACTGGATGGCAAACTCATGTCTGTCGTTATTCATCTGAAACAACACATTCTGCGTGATTTAAACCCTTGGAGACTAGAGATTTATTACACATTAGCAATTACTTCAAACATTGCAGATTAATGAGGCATAAGAGATTACCTCAGACTTTAGTGCTCTCAGGAGTTTAGTAAACACCGCCAGCTCTTCAGTCCGGAGTGAGAGGTCTGACGGGGCCACAGTGGGCCTTATTTATAGAAACTCTGGTTCTGCACCAGTGGTAGACCTGCCCTTTCTATTGTGAGAAAAGATTCCAAAGACGGCTTAGGGTGATTGCACAGCAGTACTTATCCCAGGGGTATATCAAAATGCTGCAGTCAGTGACCTTTAGAATTAACCATTTAGATGGCCTTGGAGCTGAAAACTGAAGCTAAAGGGCCGCCGTCTATCAGTTGGCCATGAGTTTTAACAACTTACGACGCACAACGGTTCGCTGACTAGTCGTTGAAGTGGCTTCTGGAGAGACCAACAGAAGGCATATTCTTTGCTCGTGAGAAGGATGCAAACCAGATGGGAGAAGTATAACAGAATAATAAAAGAGGTCTTGAATCAAGTGCCAAATAATTGGGCAATGGGTCTACAAGAAGGGAGAGGCCGCAGGGTACCAAGAGCATCAGGAAGACTTACTGGAGGAAATAGGACTTAAGATATGTACGTGTGGCTCGTCACCCCCGCCTGTGGACTCCTGTGATCCACGCACATGACATTCCACCCCATGGAAAATAGACACTTGTACTTCTGATGGAATACATGAAATTGCAGGCCTCATGGAATTTTTTTAAAAGATTTTATTTGTTCATTTGACAGAGAGAAAGAAAGAGAGAGAACACAAGCAGGGGGAGCAGCAGGCAAAAGGAGAGGGAGAAGCAGGCTCCCCACTGAGCAGAGAGCCTGACATGGGGCTTGATCCCAGGGCCCTGGGCAGAAGGCAGACGCTTAACACACTGAGCCGCCCAAGGACCCCCCTCATGGTGTTATTTATGAGCTGCCCATTCTGCCTAGAATATTCTTCCTCCACCTTCCTGCCCTCTCCGAGGGCATTCAAATATGGATTCCTCTTCCAGATACTTCCCCGGCCTCCTTTGGCACCTGGGTGAAGTCGGCTACTCCCTCCGTGGCTCTCCCACAGCCCTCTGTATGTGTCTCTAATGCATCATCAACCACAGGGGAGTGTAATGAATTGTTCATGTGTCTGTTTCTCCCCTCCATGGTGCCAGGCAAGTCAGGGGCTCTCAATAAATATTTGTTGTACGGGTGGATGGACAGACAAATTAACTGGAGGAGGGCTTTCTAATGAGAGACCAGTGGGAGATCTGGTAAGATGGGTTTAGATTTTGAAGGATCTTTTTTCCCTAGTTTTATTGAAAAATAATTGACATACATCACTGTGTAAGTGTAAGGCATACAGCTGGGTGGTTTGATTTACACATATTGTGAAATGATTATCGCAGTAGGCTCAGCTAACATCCATTCTTCATAGATACAATAAAAAGAAAAGAAAAAAGGAAAAAAATTTCTCCTTGTGATAAGAACTCTTAGGATTTACTGTCTTTTTGAAATTTTAATTCACTGTTATATTCATTTCAGGTATACACTATGGTGATTCAACAGTTCCATGTGTTACTTAGTGCTCACCGTGATGAGTGTTAGTCTTAGTCCCCATCACCTGTTTCACCCATCCCTCCCACCCACTGCCCCTCTGGTCACCACCAATCTGTTTGTTCTCTATAGTTATAGTTAAGAATCTGGCTTTTTTTTTTTTTTTTTGTCTCTTTTCTCCTTTGCTCGTTTGTTTTATTTCTTAAATTTCACATATGAGTGAAATCAACTGGTGTTTGTTTCTCCCTGACTGGCTTATTTTGCTTAGCATTATACTCTCTAGATCCATCCACATTGCTGCAAATGGCAAGATTTCATTCTTTTTTGTGGCTGAGTACTATTCCATTGTTTGTGTGTATGTGTGTGTGTGTGTACATGTGCACACACACATATATATATCACCTCTTCTTTATCTATTCACTCAGGCTGCTTCCATAATTTGGCTATTGTAAATAGTGCTGCTATAAACACAGGGGTGCGTAGATCTTTTCAAATTAGTGTTTTCGTATTCTTTGGGTAAATACCCAAGAGTGGAATTATTGGATCATATGGTAATTCTATTTTTAAGTTTTTAGAGAAACTTCATAGTGTTTTCTACAGTGGTTGTACCAGTATGCCTTCCCACCAACAGTGCATGAGTGTTCCTTTTTCTCCACAAGATGTACTCTCTTAACTTTGCTATATATCATAAAGCAGTGCTATGAAGGCCCTTTGAAAAGGTAGAGGGAAAGAAGTCGAGAAAGAGAGAAGGAAGGAAGGGAGGGAGGAAGGGAGGGAGGGAGGGAGGGAGATGTTTGAGTGGGTTAAGGGAAAACACTGGAGCTGGGTGTTTGTTTTTTTTTTTTTAGATGATCCAGAAAATAAAAGTCATCCATAATCCCACTGCTCAGAGATACCCACTATTAACATTATTTGTGTTTCCCCAGCAGTTTTTCTATGCATATAAACATACCGGCAAATTTCCCTACAATTTATGTTCCCACTATTCATGTACAAGAGTGTCCAAAACTCCAGTTAAGCAACAAATATTTATTGTATGCTTAGGAATTGCTGTATAATGGGGAGCAAAACACATTGTCCCTGCCTTTCACAAATTTTACAATATAGTGGATAAAATAGCATCTAAACTTATAAATTATTAAGTAAATGATTAAAATGTGCAAAGATTCATCTCCATCATTGCTATATGTTTTCAACGGGCATGATATGATGAAAGCAGTGTTTCAAATGACTAAATTGGCAGCAGGAGAGATTGAGAAGGAGAGATGTTAATAAGGGACCTGGGCATGGGTGATGGCAGTGGGAATACAGAAAAGAAAGTGAAACCAAGAAATACTTTGAAGCAAAATTCCTTTTTTTTTTTAATAAAGATTTTATTTATTTGACAGAGAGACAGAGACAGCCAGAGAAGGAACATAAGCAGGGGGAGTGTGAGAGGGAGAAGCAGGCTTCCTGCTGAGCAGGGAGCCCTACGTGGGGCTCGATCCCAGGACCCTGGGATCATGACCCGAGCCGAAGGCAGATGCTTAATGACTGAGCCACCCAGGCGCCCCAAATCAAAATTTCTTAATGTGGGGACTATGGATCTATTTTGGGATACAAGGATAAATTTTAGGATTTTTGAGTCCTCAAATTTAGACATTATGTATAGTTTATCTATGTATTTTTCTATGGATAGTAAGTTTTGTCGGTCTCCCTAACCTCTCTGCGGAGGCACTATACATAGCATAGCATATCAACATTGGATTTAGAAAATCTAGGCTCAAACACCATCTCTACCACTATAACTTTTGGAACCTTAGACATGTTACTTAAACTTCTGGAGATAGCAAAACAACAAAACAATAATAATGTAAAATTCTTGTCACCCAATTATTTTTATTTTATAGGGGTCTACTACCTAAAGGATAAAAATCAGCACTGTAAAGAAAGAACAGCCAATGCTTGATGTCAGATTGATAATGAGGGAGGAGAAAGAAGAAGTAGAAGAAAGGGAATTCCAAGGTTTCTGGTATGGGAGATAAAATAGATTAAGATTCATTGCAGGAGCATGAAGGACTCTGAGAATATGTTCCTATAGGGGTACAGTCCCTCTGCATTGCATAGTTTTTAGAATACAAGGAGCGGGTACATTATAGATTTGCTGTAAAAAATTTAGAGTTTGGATCACTTTGCTGATTATCAAAAATGTTGACTCACTTTTATCAAATACTAAAAGCCGATGTTGGCAGAGTCGGGAGGGAGGTGGGGGAGAAGAAAGCTGAGTGGAGAATGGGGTTAGCAAGAAGACTTCCAAGGACCTTCAGATTTGGAGCATCTACAAGTAGGCACTATTTATGCAGCTACTGGTGAAATTATTATGTTCTTGGTTGGGAGACAGGGTTGGGCCTCAAGACATTGTTTATGAATAATAACATACACATAGCCGTAGAGACACCCCGACAAGGGTCAAAGTTGTCAAAGATCATACAACTTAAAAACGTGTATCTCATTGTTAGACCATACCATCTGTAGTACACTGGGAGTTAATATAGTTATCATACTATATTTTACTACATATTTACTATATTTACTATATTTTTCCTTTTTCCTTTTATCATTTTGAGATTTATGCTTGGGAAATAATTAATTATAGAAATCCTGTTATCTGACTGTTAAAATTATTTTTGTTGTATTTCCTTCATTAATAGTTGCATAAATCTGTTCTTATAAATAATAGTTACATTGCATTGTTTTTGTGTTTTATAATCTCCTTTAGACTTAAAAATTTTTTTTAATGCAAAAATCACAAAAAATGGAAGTGACCTGGGTCTGTCTTGTTTTCTATGCAACCGTAGATCTATGAAACACTATGATAAATGTAGTGGAGTAGGGGGTCCAAAGGGAGGAGAGCACAGCATTTTCAAAAGATCCCAAGAGAATTTCTGCACCAGTCATACTTTGAAAGTTGTAAACAAGTGCCCATCCTCCATTTAACCCATCCCCCTGCCTACCTCCCCTCCAGCAACTCTCAATATGTCCTCTATAGTTAAGACACTGTATTATGGTTTGCCTCTCTCTCTTTTTTCCCCTCACATTCATCTGTTTTGTTTCTTAGATTCTATATATGAGTGAAATCATATGGTATTTGTCTTTCTCTGATTGACTTACTTCACTTAGCATTATACTCTCTAGCTCCGTCCACGTCTTTGCACATGGCAAGATTTCATTCTTTTTAATGGCTGAGTAATATTCCATTGTGTATATACACCACATCTTTTCATCCACTCATCAGTTGTTGAAAACTTGGTGTCTTTCCATAATTTGGCTGTTGCTGACAAAGCTGCTATAAACATCGGGGGGCACGTATCCTTTCAAATCAATATTTTCGTATCCTTTGGGTAAATACCTAGTAGTGCAGTTGCTGGATCATACAGTAGTTTTCTTTTTAACTTTTTGAGGAACCTGCATACTGTTCTCCAGAGTGGCTGCACCAGTTTGCATTCCCACCAACAAAAACAACAATAACAAAAAACACAGGCTATTCCTGTTTACCACTCAGTAACTGTTTAAATGTCTTCAATAAGACAGGCCACAAGTGCTTTTTGAGAATCTATTATTTATTTGCCTAGGAATCTGGGGAAATAAAAAGAAACTAAAATATAAAGTTTTGTGTTAAGCTCCCAATCTGGCTGTGGCATCAAGATTTATGCTTAGGAAATAATTAAGAAACAAATGTAGATAAATCCTTGTCAGTCCCTTGGGATGCTATTCTACTGGTTCTTTCTCTCTGTGGTCAGAGAAAACAGTTTGTAATAATGTCTTTAATTATTTAAAGCCCAAACTATATCTTCCAGGCTTATGATGCTAAATGCATCCCATTTCATGCAAAAATGGGATCTTTCTGAACAGTATGTAAGACGGTAAGTGCCTGCCATGTTTATCATTTCTTTAGAAGAAAAGATAATTTTTTGCATTTAAAGTTACCAGGATTAGGAGCATGTGAACCTGTTACCTGCCCAAAATGGATTGACCTGGAAATCAGAGTCGAAAGTAATTGTTAAGAGCTGAACATAGTAATCATAGCTAAATATTTAATGAGCACTTACTGTGAGTCAAACACTAGGCTGAGGTCTTCATTTAATTGTCTCATTTAATTTTAAAACTGTTCTGTGTGGTGGTCAGAATATTATTAAATGCATCTTGATAATAATACACATGCAGCTATACAGATACCCTGACCGGATTGAAAAAGTTCTCAATAATTATTCAACTTTAAACACATGTCTCGTGACCAGCTCACGCCCTCAGAGAATCTTAGTAACTGGTCAATGTCACAAGCTAGGAAGTGGAGTTGCTGGGGCGTGAACCCAGGATCTTTCTGTCTGCCTAACTCTAGAGCCCTTACTCTGTGTTTTTGTTTTTGTTTTTGTTTTTAAGTAAGCTCTATGCCCCAAGTCGGGCTCGAACTCACAACCCCAAGATTAAGATTGCATGTAGAGCCCTTACTCTTAACCATAGCTTGTGTGGTCACCTGATTCTGCTTAGTGAGGATATTCTGTATGGCTGCAACTCAATCAAATCCTCTCTTCCTGGAGGGTGTGTTGAAGGTGACACTTATAGTAAGAAAGGGTGGAAGCAACAGAAATATAAAAGAGGTAAAGATAGAGAGCACAGGCTTAGGAGAATGGGCATTGGCAGGAACCAGAAAGGGTGAGATGACAGCTATGTCACTACCGCTCAGGCAAGGTCCAGAAATGCTGGACACACTAAATGACCCTGAAAGACATTCAGCATTCCAGCTCTCGTTAGGCCTGATAATGTGACATTTCCTCAAAGAAGTCACCTGAGGTCATCTCTGGCCCTAGCTCCCTGAGCAAACCTAAGTAACGTAGAAATGATCTTTTGCTTGGGCAAGAATCAGGTTCCTGAAGAAATTGTCATAGAAGAAAGTTAACCCTGACAACACTCTTCACACCTAAAACACACGGAGTGCTCTCTAATTAATGACATAGATGACCTACTCTTCAAGATAATTTAGGAGCTAATTTGACTATAAATTGACACTTGCTAAAAGCTTACTTGAAGCAGTTTCTGAGACTGAGTCTGAGAGACTTGTTAGTTTCCCAGACCTTCAGCTTCTCAAAATTTTCTCCCAGCATTAAATTAGGCCACTGTTGAGTGAAGATTTAGTATTATAGTTTTTGCTCCAATGAAGAGAGTCATGTAAGGAGCATCATTTAAAATAATAAATTACTTTTGTTTCACTGGGAGGAAAAATTCATTTTTCCAAGTGAACAACATATGCTGCCTTTAATTATAAAGAGAATTTTAATAACAATAGGTTTTCTGCCTTTTCTTAGCTGCCAGGAAACTCACAGCCCCAGTATAATGTGCAAAGGCAATCATTAATCAATCTCAGATACCTGGGACCATTTATATACCTGCTGTTTCCAGTACGTTTTGCTCTCATTTTTTAAAAAATGACTTATTTTATGTATTTTACTATTATAAGTTATCTCCAGTCATTTTTGAAAGTGTTAAGTTGAACCATCTGAAGTTGCCAATAGTCAATCATTTTGAATCTATAAAAGGAGCAATTCCAGATGGTTCGACTTGTAAATCAGAAGTAAATACAAGATGTATGTGCATTGGGAAAAGTTCCAAAGGGCACATGGCAAAAATTTAACTGTGAAATCCTACAGTGAGTCTGTATATGTTTTTTTTTTAAAAAAAAATATTTCTTTATTTATTTGAGAGAGAGTATGAGGGGGAGGGCAGAAGGAGAGGGAGATAAAATCCCAAGCAGACTCCCTGCTGAGCATGGAGCCTGACTCAGGGCTCGATCCCACAACCCTGAGATCATGACCTGAGCTGAAATCAAGGGTCAGATGCTTAACCAACTGAGACACCCAGGCACTCCCTGCATATGCTTCTTATTTTCTTCTTCCTGCTTTTTGTATTTTCTAAATTTTCTATTGCTTCTACTTTACTCACCAACACTGGGCTTCTTCCTTTTTGCTTCTGTCATAGATTGTGTCTTATTACTCTGTAGCTGTTACCCTGCATTTACTATCTTGTACTTATTACCCACACCTATACCTACTACCCACACTTGATACCTTACTTCCTGCCCTGAACTTAAGACCCTGTACTGCACCTTCAAAAACCAAAACCAACCAAACAAAAACCCTGTATGTCTCTTCTGTGAATTTCTTGAGAGCAAATACTGTGTCTTGTTTATCTTCATATCCACTGTACTTGACTCATAGGAGGGACTCAACAATTGTTTGCCTAATTGAATGAATAAACATATCCATGTCAGGCTTAACCAAGTTAGAACATAATTCATATATAACATTTCAAGTAATTGATTTTTCTAAAAATAATCGAATAAAGCTTTATAATTACTTTTCTATATTTTACATCTTCTCTTCTATTAATGTGTTAACCTTTGGATGACATACATTCTTTTATTAGATCCAGGTGACATTTACATTTCTTTTCAGTTTATTCTAACCTGGCAGTAGCTTTTAGCATTGCATGACTACAGCTCTAAGATCATACTTGGATGTTTTCCAGATTTCTTAAATTGAACTGAGGCTATGTTCAAAGAATGTCCTTGACTCTTGTCCTTTTTGTTTGGAATTGTTTCTTTTAATGAACCCAGTATCTATCTCAGCTCTACAGCAGATAACCTTGAGGGCATTTTGACTCAGAGCTTTCCTCTGTGTTTTACATCAGTCAGCCTGTGTAGAGTGTACGGCATCCCTTTAAGAATGACCAGTTTCAGATGATAATGATGCCCTGAGCCTGAAATGTATAAACAGCTCTCTGCTTCTATGAACAGGGAGGCAGTAGCCGTGACAAAAGCCAATGCTTCTCAAAATTCAATGTACGTACACAACACTGGGGATCTTGTTAAAATGTGGATTCTGATTCAGTTGGCCTGGGCCGGGGTCTAAGTTTCTATGTCCTAACAAGGTGCTACTGGTGCTACTGGCTTGGGCCCAGAGTGTGAGTAGGAAGACGACGAGCCCTCTTGTATAGCCCTGGGTATCCTTAAATGCTCCAATTGGAGCCTGGAGAGGGTTCATCTCTAGAAAATGTAGAAATTCCACAGGCTGGTGGCATTGTATCTGAGCCACGCCCCTCAAGTTAGGTCAAGTTTTCAGTGCTTCTCCATCCCCCTTTATCCTACCAGATGCCCTCTACAAGGTATGTCATGGAAGCTCAAGGTTCTTACTGTGGCATTTCACTTGAGCATAGCCTTTCTCTATGCTCTGAATTGTCCTGTTATACATCCAATCAATTCAAGTTCCCATTTGAAACTCATTTGAGGAACACATGCTCAAGAATGGGTCAATAGACAACACAGTTTAACGTGGTAATTTCAATTTGAAAACACAAGTCTTTGGTTTGCATGTTTGCTCTGCTATTCACTAGCTAGGGATCTTGGCAAATCATTTTGTGCCCTCGAAGATGTCCATCCTAATCCCTGGAACCTATGCATGGTACTTTGTCTGGAAAAGAAACTTTGGAGGTGTGATTACATTCAGATCTTGAGTTGGGGAGATTATCCTGGATCATCTAGGTTTGCCCAGGGTAATCACAGGAATCCTTACAAGAGGAGGCAGGAAACGTCCACAACAGCCAAACTATGGAAAGAACCCAGATGTCCACAGACAGATGAATGGATAAAGAAGATGCGGTACATATATACAATGGAATACTACTCAGCCATCAAAAAAAAAATGAAACCTTACCATTTGCAACAACGTGGATGGAACTAGAAGGTATTAT
>CM052884.1:32555347-32583041 GCA_028534135.1 Potos flavus
GAGACAAACCTTAAGAGGCTCTTAACTATAGGAAACAAACAGGGTTGCTGGAGGCAGTCGGGTAGGGGGATGGGGTAACTGGGTGATGGGCATTAAGGAGGGCACGTGATGTAATGAGCACTGGGTATTGTATGCAACTGATGAATCACTGAACTCTACCTCTGAAACTAATAATACACTATATGTTAATTAATTGAATTTAAATAAAATTGATTACATTTTAAAAAGAGAAAGATAAGAAGATACAGCAATGTAGAGACAGAAGCAGAGATTGGAGTGATGCGGGCATAAGCCAAGGCAGTCTCTAGAAGCTGGAAGAGGCAAGAAGCAGACTCTCTCCCCTGGAGCCTCCAGAAGGAACCAACCCTGCCGACACCTTGATTTTAGTCCAGTAAAACAGATTTTAGATTCCTGGCTTCCAGAATCATGAGAGAACAAATTGTATGGTTTTAAGCCAAGCCACTCGGTATGGGGTAATTTCTTAAAGCGACATTAGGAAATTAATACAATGTTTCTGTTTCTTTTTTGTAATATACGACTAATGATAGCAAGGCTAATAGAAGCTTTGTTGCTAGTTTTATATATATGAAAGTGTCTTGAAAACTCTAAAGCTATGGATCTCAGACCTTGGTGGACATAAGAATCATTTGAGAGCTTATTAAAATTGAGATTTTCCAGGGAGCCCAGCTGGCTCAATCGGTAGAACATGTGACTCTTGATCTCAGGGTTTCAGGTTCAAGCCCCAGTGGGTGTAGAGATGACTTGTAAAAAAATCTTGAAAAAAATAAAATAAAATTGAGGTGTTTTTTTTTTTTTCTACATATCAGGCATTCTGATATGATATGCTTGGGGTTAAGCTCATGAATCTGCATTTCCAACAATCACCTGAAACTTTCTCATTTAGGTAGTCCGTGGATCGCACTTAGAGGCATTGTTCTCATGTGTGATTATTGATTAAAATCCAAGTCCCCTGGTGGACGAGTGGGGGAGATTTTGGGGGGGAAGAAGGCAAAGGTCTAAATCACCTGACAGAGGCTCCCACAAATGAGCATATCTTTGCAGGGTGCCCTCAAATGGGGTTTGTACGTATCATGTCAGCAGCGGCATCTATAAAATAATGATTTTCCATCCAGTGGCAGGATGTGGCAGCATCTTGTACAGGTGCAGTCCCTGGTCATGGTTCTCCCATGCCATATGCATGGCCCTGGGACAGCTTGTTTGTCCTTCACGTTCAGAGCACATAGATACCTCTACCTTCAGAACAACTGAACCAAATGCACTTTATCTATAAAAAGCAATGCTCAGAGAAGAGGGAAGAGGACAAACAGAGTTTTAAAAAATAAACCATAGCTGAGGTCTTATTTTGTGCTCGGCCCTGAGTTTCTGTTCTGAAGGAGCTCACAGTGGGCTGGGCCATAGACATGGAGCCATCCCACGGGCATGCACAGAGGGTCCAAAAGACTAGAAGAATCTGCCAGTAGAGGAGTGGGAAGAGCCAACACTTAAAATGTTGCTAATAATTTCAAAGTGCTTAGACCAATGGCTTGTGCCTTTCCTTAACCATGCCTGTCTTTCAGAGTGTTACATGAGCCCAAAGGAGACAACTAATTCTGCCTGGGTGATGGTTAATTTTTATGTGTCAATGTGACTGAATCATGGGGTGCCCAGATAATTGGTAAAACATTATTTGGGGCTATTTCTGTGAGGGTGTTTTTGGATGAATTGAACGGTTCAATTGATAGACTGAGTAAAGTGGATTGCTTTCCCTAACGTGGATGCCCCAACCAGTCAAGCCTAAAGAGAACCAAAAGGTTGACTTTTCCCAGAATGAGAAGGAATTCCTTCTGCTTGGCTGCCTTTGAAATGGGATATTGATTTTCTTCTGGTCTTCTGGCTCAAGCTGAAACATCGACTCATCTTGGGTCTCAAGCCTGCTAACCTTCAGACTAAAACTGCCACTGGCTCTCGTGGGTCAGCCCTCTTGCTGCTTGCTGACTGCAGATCTTAGGACTCACCAGCCTCCTTAATTGCATGAATCAATGCCTTATAATAAATCTCTCTCCCTGTCTCTCTCTCTGTCTCTCCTACACACATACACCCTATTGGTTCTGTGTCTCTGGAGAACTCCAACTAATGCAGATGGAGTATCAGGGAAGGCTTTACAGAGAAGGTCACTTCTCAGAGAGATGTTGACATCATTTCTAAATATTCTACTTTATACACTGTAAATTCCTTTGTCATTCATCCATTCATTTCAACCTACACTTAGGGTTCAGATGAATTTTGTGAGTGCTAATGGCACGCCAGGCATTTTGCTAGGCACGGAGGTGGGGTCTAAGAATAAGACATTGGCCCTGACCTTCCAGTGAGAAAGTCAAGCTTGAAGACAAACTACTGCCATGCAATATCATATGTACAGATGATCTTCTGAAAGTGGCTGTCCCATTCTCACAAAATAAAAACATGCTGTCCAGCTAGGATTGCCAGATAAAATATCGCATGCAATATCCAATTATTGGTTGCTTATCTGAAATTCAGATTTATCTGGGCATCCTGTGTTTTTAATTGCTTGATGTGGCAATTCTCTTTCTGGTTCTCCCTGTACATCCAGACGGTATAGATTTAGGAAGACAAGGGCCCCCTTGGACTCAGAAGGGAAGATAATCTTCTTTTCCCTTCTAGATTATTCCCTTCCACCCTGGCCAGCTCCCACCCCCTGGGACTTCCACTGCAGACATTGCATACTGGCTGACAGAGCAAATCCCCCGTATATCATTCCAGAAATGGTGTAGGCAACACCTACTGGGACACAGGAGAATGCCTTTGACTCTGCCTCTGGGGAGAGAAGGGGGCCTGCATGGCCCGGAGCTAATTCTGCTTTCCCCAAAGGCCCTCCCCCCTGGATTTGCTGCTCCAGGTACTTTTAGCTAGTTAAAGCCAGAGCCAGGTTGGGAAAGAGGCAGGCACTCCTGAGTGCTCTTAGAGACAGGACTAAGCGGAGGCTGAAAGCAGGGAATTTGGAATTAGCCAGCCTGCATCTGAATCATTGCTCTGTCACTTACTTGCTCTGTGAACCTGGACGTGTGACTTAATCTTCCTAAGCCTCCATTTCTTCATGGATAAAATGAGGAAGATCATTTTTCTGTGAGGATTAAGTAAAATGCTGTACATCAGGATAGTGCCTGGTATCCAAAGATATGTGCTCGGTACATGGTGGTTGTTATTAATGCTTCTGAGTCTCTTACATCTAGCTTATTACTGGATTTTTGTTTCGAATATGCTGCTGCACACACTTTTGTGCATTTGGTTTCTAAATTTATTTATTTATTTATTTATTTATTTATTTATTTATTTATTTATTTAAGAATGAGAGAGAGAATCCTAAGCAGGCTCCACACCCAGTGCAGAGCTTGATGCAGGGGTTGATCCCACGACACTGAGATCACAACCTGAGCCTAAACCAAGAGTTCAAGGCTTTCCCACCCAGCTACTCAGGAGCCCCTGGCTTTTTTTTTTTTTTTTTTTTTTTTTAAGTTTTGAATGTGTTTCTTGGAACAAATGCCTAGGAGTAGTATTATTAGGCCAAAGACTATCAGAGGCACAGAACACAGATGCTGAGCATAGACTCTGAAGCCAGACCAGCTAGGATCAGATGCCAGCTATTCTCCTTCCTGGATATATGATTTTGGGCAGATTCCTTCACTTCTATGTGCTGTGGTGTTGTGAAATTTAAATCAGTATTAGTTGCTATGATGAATGTGTGATTGGTCTCCGTACCTATTGGCAGGTTACCTTCTAACTATAATAGTTTGATTATTATAGTAACTATCTTCCCATCAGACAAGAGCAGATTGTATTCTTCTTTGTGTCTACCATTTTTTAAAAGTGTTTTTACGGGGCGCCTGGGTGGCTCAGTGGGTTAAGCCTCTGCCTTCAGCTCAGGTCATGATCTCAGGGTCCTGGGATCAAGCCCCACATCTTGCTCTCTGCTCCTCGGGGAGCCTGCTTCCCCCTCTCTCTCTGCCTGCCTCTCTGCCTACTTGTGATCTCTCTCCCTTCTGTCAAATAAGTAAAATCTTTAAAAAAAATAAATAAAAGTGTTTTTACATTTTTCTGCTTTCTCTTATTTTAATCTTTGTTTTTCATCATATCTGTCTTTTCCATTATGAAGTTTTGCTTCAAGCTTCAGAAGTTATATTCTGTTTGCATCTAAATGACTCTAACTTGGTACTTTAGGAAGTAAATGGGGAAGATATTTTGGGAACAGGAAGCCTTTTTAGTACCCTTTATTTAGCACCAGCAATGAGAAATTTGAGGGCAATAGCAGGAAACAAGGACTCTGAGAACAACAGTAAGATTGACTTTGAATCTGAGGTAGAATTATTCATATAGTAGTGGGATAGGTGAAAAGTGGAAACAACATCAGATCCAAAATCAGAACATCTTTTTGTTAACAGTATGATCTTTGGCAGGTGGACAGAATATCTCCTGATTTAGTGCAAGTCATTTTCAGACAACCTTTTAAAATTTAGCCTACCAACTCATACGCCGTTATCAAGTTAAGGACCCTATAGAGAAGACACCTAAAAGAGATAAGGGGTGTTATTGTAATCCGTGTGATATGGACAAAAAGGAATAAACAGAAATGGGACTGGGGCACCAGGTTGGCTCATTCAGTTAAGTGTCTGCCTTCAGCTCAGGTCATGATCTCAGGGTTCTGGGATGGAGTCCCACACTGGGCTCCCTGCTCAGCAGAAAGTCTACTTGTCCCTCTCCCTCTGCTCTTTCCCAGCCTCTACTTGTGCACATGTTCTCTCTCTCTCTCAAATAAATAAACAAAATCTTAAGAGAAAAAAGAAATGGGACTAAATGCCAAATGGCACGTATTTTTACTCCTGGCTCTAAGATACACTGTCCATATGGATAGGCATTCTTATTTTTGAAGTGAATGGAAATGGACCTCCTGATTTCTCCAGGACTAGTTCCTATACCAAGATACTGGAGAACTAAGCAAGCCTGTGTCTCAGGGTATGCCCTGAACAGGAAGGATGTGAAAAGAAGACTGCTGAGCTCTATAGGAGCTCTCTCCTTCCACAGCCCCCCAGCTACTGTCCACCGTATTTGTGCGGGCTTCCCGCTGGTCCCTGTCTCATACTTCTGCAACCTCACACATGGTTTTACTCATTGGTTCTCATTGGTTTATTTTCTCCTCACACTCAACTTAAGAGCAAAGATCTCATTTTTATTGGCTCACAGTTGTTTTTTTTTTTTAAAGATATTATTTATTTATTTGACAGAGAGAGAGAGATCACAAGTAGGCAGAGAGGCAGGCAGAGAGAGGGGGAAGCAGGCTCCCCGCTGAGCAGAGAGCCCGATGCGGAGCTCGATCCCAGGACCCTGAGATCGTGACCTGAGCCGAAGGCAGAGGCTTTAACCCACTGAGCCACCCAGGCGCCCTGGCTCACAGTTTTTATCTGGCAGGAAGACAAGGTGAATGAAGCACACCATTTTCCTGGCTGCCTTCAGTTAGCTGGTTCTTCAGAGAGTTTTAAGTCCAAACATACTTGTCAGAATTCTAAACACGATAGCATGCATTTTATTCCTCTTTCCAAGGGTAATAAACAAAGTGATGTTAGGCATGGGAAAATTCCCAAACATACACCAACATCTGTTTCATCTTTCTTCATTCTCCAGGGTTAGATGATCACAAATGAAATTTAAAGAAATATTCTATATGGCAGGTTTGTCAGCTTCTCTCAATCTAATTCTCCTTGTCTGTCAATGGGAATAATAAGAATGCTTATCCCTATCGGCCAGAATTGTTGTGTTAAAGAAGAAAATGCAGGGGCACCTGGGTGGCTCGGTCAGTTAAGGGTCTGCCCTCTGTTCAGGTCATGATCCTGGGTGTTGGGATCAGGCTCCCTGCTTCTCCCTTTTCCTCTGCCTGCTGTTCCCCTTGTTTGTGCTCTCTCTCTCTTTGTCAAATAAATAAATAAAATCTTTTAAAAAAGGAAGATAATGCAGAGAACATTGTTTCATAAGCCACTAAAGGGGTTACAATTATTAGTTAATATTTTTATTAGCTTCAAAATATAAACCATAATTCCACTCACTAACAGAAACAATAAAAAAGGCAAACATTCAGGAACATTGTAAGGATGGTAAAGATCAGAAAATATTGAGGATAAATTTTCTGTTTATTTTTATTTTTGGAGTTTATTTAGATTTGCTTTGTGGTTTACTGTATGATCAATTTCTGTCAATGCTCCTATAAACACATGAAAAGGAAAAGAACGAAATTCCAATTTTCTTAGGCATAAAATTCTACATATATTTATTAAATACATCATTAGTTAAATTATTTTTCTTCTCTGTATTAAGATTTTTCAAATGGGTGATCCATGGATGAGCTTAAGGAGAGCTGTATTTTTTTTTTTATAGAGGGAAGGTTCATAATTTTTTCAGGTTCTCAAAGGGATCTGTGACTCCCCTGCTCTATAAAAAAATCTGCTCTATATCCTACTTGATCTGGGAAGGACTAAGAAAGGGAAGTTAAACTACTAAATATAACTTAATATCATCATTAAAAACTATCCTCAAACAAAAATTATCATCATTTTGTTAATGTACACGATTCCTGAGAAACTGTCCTGTTGGTATTTTACTATATTGCAAAGTGGCCTTTGTTAATTTTATTCCGGGTCTTGGAATGAGACTCACAAAGAGTCTGGGCTTCTATGGGATGGCAGAAAAGGGCCAAGTCCCTTAATCGAAATTTATCAAATCCAGAACAAGCTGGTCACATATATTCCATTTTCCCTGTGAGTTTTTCACTGGATCTTTTGCAACAGTTCTCTGATGAATTCTGTGTCTCTTCCCTGAATACTTCTCTTCAGTTGATCTTCTGAGGAGGCAGTCCCACTTTGGAAAGCTAATCATGCCTTAAGGTGACTCAGCTCAAAGTCACGTACTTCCTCAAGTGAGGCAGGGAAATAAATGCATCAATTTCTAGGATGAGAATGACAACCACTTAAAAACCGACAGCCAAATTACAGATGTATTTGTAACAGGAACAGGAACAGGAACAGGAACTATCTTCTGGCAAACAAGTCATGTATTTTGAAACGATGGATGTGAAGAAATTAAAGTCCTCCTTAAGAGGAAAACTGAAGAGGTATTAAACTGAATAGGGAAGATTGAAGCTATAACCTATGCCCCTACAAAAGTCCCCATGCCTAATCCTCAGAGGGATTAGAAATTCTCAGGGCTGACTTATCCATTAGACTCAAGTATTATGATACCAGGCACAAATGGCCCATGACGCTTTCAGGGCTCAGTGAGATATCCTAACTGCAATTTCTTTTAAAGTCAGGGGAAAATGATAATAATAATAATGGATATATAATCATGTATCCAGCCTAGATTATGTTTGCATCATATAGCAGTCATAAAATATAATATATAATTTTTTTATGGAAGAGGGACCCATGAAGGCAAAAGTACCTACATCCTATGAAAGTCATAATGGGGTCGTGGAAATTATTTACTCAATGTGGCTACTGGTCAGCATCTGAGCAGATGCCTTGTGAAGGTTGTCTTGATGTGTGTTTATGCATGATTCTGAGGCATTGTTTAGAATAGATTATATTCTCTTAGGAGAACAGGGATTGAGGCTATGGAGCCTCTTCATGTCTGTGTATCTTTCTGTTTGCTTCACTCTGGCTCTTTCTACCCATGAATGCCTTTTACTTGCTTATCTCATGACCCAATAGTCTCTAGCTCCAACTAAGCATCAGATTTACCACCGATGCTGGTTTTCTGTGGACCGGAATTCAAATTCTAGAGTTTCCTCTAGTCAGGTGTTCAACACAGATGAAATTAGCTGTAACTAATCTTTGCCCTTTCGTTCCCCCCACCACACACACAAACATAAACTCCTGCATGCCCCTCAGTACCCATGGTAGGTATGGTTAGCCCTTCTGGAAGCTCTGTTGGGTGGCTAATGAAATATCTTCTACTATATAGTTTTAATATGGCTCCATTACACTCACAGCAGAAAACAATCTCAGGAAGATGAGCCTGGCAGTAAATAGTGGTCTAATTCTAATCACATTATTATAATTTTTCATGTCGTTGATTGTCATTTTTGCCACATATTCAACACATGGGAAACAGAAGGGTCCTCCCCAGGAAATGTCATTTGCAGAGACTGTCCAATCTAGGCATGGCTCAGTGAAGGGCCATACTGCATAATCAGGCAGGACTCCTGCCTTGAGATTAAGCCATTCTCTGAAGATGAACGATATCCCACTGAGTCTCTTTTTTGCTGGATAAGTGACCTATCTGAGTAAGTATCCACATCACATACACTTCCTGTCACTTTGGGATTGTAAGAAGCCTTCTTCATTAATGATTCTGTATTAGGAACATCTGAGTAGATGTGACTTTAATAGCAAGTTGAATTTTATTTAATTATCACAGTGTCACACACCTTCTTACATTTGTAGAATTTTAATACTCAATAAGCACCATATTGTTTCACTATAAAGAAGTATGATTGGTGCATAGTAATTGGGTATGACTAAGACACATATTGTCTATCTCAAATGAGATGAACCCTGAGAAAGAAAAAAACTTTTATCTGTCGTATTTCCCATTTATATGTGTCACTCCTATTTAAATTGAAGAACAGGAAAGATTAGGTCCTTTTTGATAAGAAGAAAGCTTTGAGTAAAAAAGGACTGATCAATGACAGTTGTTTTTCTTTTAATACTATCTTACTAATAGAGAAATAGGAAAAAATCTGTCATGGGTATTGTATCAGCCAGGATTCACTTTTTGAAGAACAGAATCTATTCAGCAAGTTTAAGAGAAGGGGATTTATTAAAGGCTATTTTATGGTTTCTTGTGCCATTGGGAAGCGAAGAATCGCCTCCTAGATTGAGCTTGCAAGAACGACTCCCAAAACAACTGTGGATCTGGGTCAGGGGAGCCGCTGCTTCTGCAATGGTCAAGAGGCTGCAGATTCAGGAAGCAAATATCTCAGCTGCCTGCTCCTGGATACCCTGCCTCTCTGCCCACGACAGTCCCCACACCAACCAAGTGGTGTGACATCTTGTCTCTCATTCCACGTGGCTTTAGTTCTAAATCAAAGTCTCATTTGACTATACTTGCTTTGTGAAGCTCTACCTGCAAGGAAGTCTGAGAACTGTAGTTTTTAGCTTTCTGGCCTCTGCATGCTAGAAAGGGTCCAGAATGGGGGCCAATGAGCCAACTCAGAGGATTTACTCTGGGTATATAATTGGGTATTACCGAAAACCTGAGTGACTTTGCAGGTGCAAATCAGATATGGCCATCTTTTGGGTTTATTTTTTTCCCCCTTTCAGGACTGGAGTTGTATTAATCATAATCTTTGGTTCATGATACACTCACATCAGTGATCTACATATGGATCCCAGAGTACTTAATAATATAATAAACATCATAGACCTACTGACCACTAGCATAAAAGCTAGGTTCATGACAACAACCTACATCTAATCAAGCATCTCTCGACATTCCCCTATCCTAGGAAACCGTCAGCCTGCATTTCATATTTTATTTTATTTATATGTATTCTTACAAAGCACCTTGACAAAAAATTTTTTAGAAGTTTCTATACTGTTATAAAAATGGGATTATACCCTATGTAATCCTTCCATTCTTCCTTTTTTTATGGAATGTTCTTTTGCTAACTTCATCCATATTTTTGCTTTTCACTATAGTTCATTTCAACCATTGTATTCTGTTGCTGAATATGACAGTATTTCACCATATAAATATATACCCATTTTTCTTTTAATGGATATTTGGGCTGCTTCAGAGTTTTGATACAGTGAACAATGATGCTATATACATTCTTTCAAATGTAGAAGAATTTCTTTGGGGGTGTCTACTAAAGATAGAATTACTGAATCATGGGGATTTTTAAGTTTAGGTTGGACTTGTGTATGTTGAAGGTCATCAAAAATGTTTAATTTCAGCCAAGTCTGGCTTAAAAGTAGTAAACTAACATAATCATTACAAGAATATAAAATATAGGACTTAGAGGTTTACCATTTGGAGAAACAAGGGTTTATCTTTGGCATTTTTGTACCTGCTTCTCTGCTGACATACCTCTTTCCTAGGAACCCAACACACCCTTCCCATTCTCAGTTGAGAGTGTCCGCTGGTAGAAGTTCCTTGATACTCAACAAACAGTCATCCTTCTCAGACCACAGCCTCAGGACCATGATCTCTCTAACATTTGGCCAAAACCCCTTCCTGTCACACTACACTCCCTTAGCCTTTGAAACACACAGCTATTCTGCCACATTGAAGAGAAATCTCAGGGTTCCAACCGCATCCGCAGGAAATTGATAAGGACATAGAGTGTCCATTAAAGCCAGCTTGATTTAGTGTAACATAATAATCAGACTGTGAGTAGACATTTGATTTACATCAGGCTGCCTAAGCTATAGAGAGAACCCTTAAATTTCACATCTGTCATGAGATGGGTTCCCCTGGGAAGAGACTCTAAGATTTATGTGCACGTGGTTTATGGGGAGGACTCTCAGTTACAACAGCTGTCAGGGAATGCGGAAAGCTGGATTAAACAAAAGGAGAGGTTGAACAATAATATAGTTGTAACAGAGCCTTCAGCTGATTCTCTGGGAAGCTCTGATGCTAAGATGACCCTTCAGAGATGTCCTGTCTGAGCAAGGGACCTACTGCCTTTGTTCCCCATATAGACTAGGATCCAAGCTGCCCCCAGGAAGAGGCATGATCTTGAGTGAGACAGCTCCCTTTGACCAAAGGTGATTCCTGGGGAAGGCCTCCTGGCTGCTGGGGGATGAATGCTCAGTCCTGTAGAGGGGATCTGGGTAGCATATCACAACACTCACACAAGTCCATCTCTTCTTCTATGTGAATCCACTTGCTTCTTGTAAACTCACACCATCTTGGAACAACAACTTGAGGATTCTTGTTGGTCTTTTTTCTTGGGGAAACTGACAAGATGAAAGTTAGTAGGCTAAACCCGAAGCCCCACAGCTACAAATGGTCCTAAGGCTGCAAATAATCCTCCTCTACCGCTCATTCTAAATTCCCCACACCCTAGATAGGACCTCTGCTGGTCTAGGTGGATGACCTAGTGGAGTGATTCAGACTCTCGTTCCTGTGGGGTCTGAATGCCCTGGTCAACATGCAATTCTTAGGTCATGGCCACTGTTGGAAATAAACAAGAGAATCACAAGAGACACTGTAGTGGTTCACCTGGATGCTGAAGATATTCTTTCTTGCTCCTATTGTATAACAATAACCATCTCTCCTCTTAATGATAAGGGTCAATTACCCTTGGCAGGGTGGTGACTCCTTTCCATGCCTACCGGTCTTGGCAAAAGCCCAAAGAGATTGGATGACAGCCATAGCTTAAAGTTCAATAGGACCCTTAATTGTCCCTTAATGGAAATATTCTACATCCAGGAGTCAGAAGTTCTAGATCTGCAGAACCTAGGGTTATGAAAATAGAAGCATAAATTTTTCAAGCAGTTTATGGAGCATTATGGTAAGTGGGACTACTACTTTCACTTCTTAGTTCCTGGACCCATGTAGCCTACATACTGGGGACACAGTACCTTATAATGATCATTGGTTTAGGGTATATAATGGGTCCTAAAGGATGTGTCTCATATTTATAAAGCATCATCTCCAATCTGGTGCCTTAATTATGTCTTCAAAGAGTGGTTCCATTGCTCTATCAGGCCAACATCTTCTCAGTGCAATATAAAATAGGATCAATGGCTCCCATGGTATGAACCCCTTTGCTGTAGTGGGTCCCTTGGTCAATTGCAACTTTATGTGGGATCCCATGCCAACAGATCAGTTATTCCATGAGCCCTCTGATAGTGCTGGACGAAGTCATATGAGCAGGAAAGAAAAACTCATTGCCAGAATATATGTAAATTCCAGTCAAGATGAAGTGCCAGGGTCAAAAAGGTCCCATGTAATTATTTTGCCTTCAAATGGAAGGTTAGTCTCTTCTAAGAATGATATAATATTGAGAGCTCAATCCTAGCCTCTGTTGCTGGCAGGTTAGACATTTCACAGCAATAGTACCTATATTGGCCTTGGAGAGTGGGAAGCCAAGTTCTGGGGCCCATGTATAGCCTTATTCCTTGAAAGCATAGCTTCTCTGGTCATGTACCCATTGTGCCAGTACTGGACTGGCCAAGTCATTCTGCCTACTTGGTGGTTTAGTGCCTTTTCCGTGGTGAATGCTCTCCAGTGTGAATTAACACATCATACAAAGATCTTCACACTTTGTGCCCACTCCCTAAAGCATATACATGCTTCTTTCTGGGCTGTGACCTTCTAATTTCCCTCTTTCCATATCTCTCGCCAACCAATCAAGACATTTGCCATAACCCATGAGAACACACACACACACATACACATTTAATATCAGGATAAGACACTTCTCTCTCTATACTAAGTGTATGACCGTGTACACTTATTGAAACTTCACTCTTTGGGAGGATTTCCCTTCACTGCTATCTTTTATGGACATTCTTGATTAGGGCTGCAGTGCAGTGACAGTCTAATTTCAGCTTCATCCATATACTGGGCTTGCTTACCCATGAACCAAGCTCATCCTATTTATTTTTTCATTGATGGGTCATAATAGACCCATGTTGGTGACCTAAAGGAGAGGTACCAGTGCAATAGTGGTGGATGACATGGGAGTCTGTGTGACCTGATTCTTCAGTTTACTTGCACACTTTGGCGCTGCTCATGCCGGTCCCAGATGTACCACTTCTGTCTTTTGGAGAATTGCTTCTGGAGCTGCCAGACTTCACAACTTGGCAAGACTGGTGGAATCCTACTCATGATAGACAGTTTTGGTCACATGATCACTTACATCTTAGGCTCTATGTTGGCTCTTTTTCAAATAATGTATTGTTCTCTGCTGAGGATGGCATGCCTTGCTCCAGAACCCTGGTGCTCGTTGTTGTGATTTTCCTACTGAGGTTTGTCATGAACTTCACATGGGCTCCCTGTGACCAGATACATCAAATACCATAAAATCTGTCATGTTGTGTGGCTCAAGTTGTAGGGCTGCTTGTTTCACAAACTGAACTGCTGCAAAGCCATTTCCTTCTCTAGTTCCCACTCAGAGCTGGCTCTCTTCCATGTCAGTTGATGAATAGGTTGGAGTAATAGTGTCGAGTTTGGAAGTTGTTGCCTTCAGAATCTGAGGAAGCCTTCTGGATGTTGTGCTTCTTTTGTAATGGCGGGAGGCATAAGTAATAATTGTGTTTCACTTGTGAGGGGATGTGCCAGCATGGGCCACCCCACTGGACTCCTAAAAACTTAATTGATATGAGTCTTTGAATCTTTGAAGAGTTCATCTCTACTCCCTGGTGAAAATACGTCTGTCCAAGTCTTCCAAAGTTTCTGATGTACCACTCCTTGCTCATCTGGTTCAATAAACATAATTATCATAAATGTGGTAAAGTAATACGATGTACTATGAAATGTCTAGATTGTCTGGATCTGTTCAGCCTATATTATGACAGAAGATAGTAGAGTTAACATAGTCCTGTGGCGAGACTGTATACTGTTATCTATCCCACTTGAATTGCAACTGATTGTCTTTCATGATGGAAGTGGAAAAGAAAGCACTCACCAAATCAGATCAATATATACTTACCATGAACCTGAACCTGTGTTAATCAGCTCTAGCACAGATACTACGACTAACACAGCAGCTGAACTGGGACTACTACTTTGTTGAGTTTGTAATGGTCCACTTCCATCCTCTAGGATTTGTGTTTTTTCTAGGGACCAGACTAGTGAATTAAATGAATAGGGATGTGATAGGGGCTACCACCCCTGTATTCTGTAGGTCTTTAAAGGTAGTGCTAATCTCTACCATTCTTCCCATGAAGTGGTATTGTTTTGATTTTATAGTCTTGTCTGGGAAGAATGGAAGTTTCAGAGGCTACCATTTGGCTTTCCCCACTATAATAGCTATTACCCCATAGGCAAAAGATAAATGGGAAGGTTCAGCCAATTACCAGGATGTCCATGAAAATTGTAATGTGGGTACTGGAGAAATGATTGCTGGATTACTGGGTGGGTACATGGAGCCGGTGAACACACAGTGAACCAGGACCTAGACCATGACTCCATTTACTACTCGACACCCATAAAGCCCCACTTTCATAAAGTGGCCATTATGACCACTTTATGATATGAAATGATAGTTGCAACAGTGACTTCAGTTGATCATATGGGGATCAATCTCAACTTGACTCAGTGTCCCATAGTTCTCGAAATGCCTGGATATTCTCCTTTCAGTATATGGTAGCCTGAATAAATGGCTGTAGATTCTTTTGGGGAAGAACCGGGGGAATCACTGTTCCCATACACTTGCCATAATTTTGCCAATTCCTTCCTTATGGGAACTTGGCCTCTCCTTTCACCAGTGGGTTTCCTGAGTGAAAGTTGGCTCAGATAAGACTCAGGGAGAAACTGAATGACAATGCATTGTAACAGAGATCTCAGTCAACCCCAGGGGGGAGCTCTGAACTGGAATGACCCATCAGAGATAATCTGAATCAAAGCAAGGAGCTGAGCCTTTGTATCTTCATATCAACTATCACTGGATGCAGGCTGCCCCTGGGGAGGGACTGTATATTTGAGCAAGGCAACTACCCTCACCCGAGGGCACTTTCTGGAAAGAGCCTCCCTCGTAAGCTGTTTGCTGGCAACACTCCTCGAAGCTGATAGAGTGAGTTCCTTGACTTTGAAAGGGACATCTGGGTGTTGTCTCATGGCATTCTATAATACTGAAAGTACCTTCTCTGAAGTTACTTAAGCACTATCTGAAGCTTGTCTCCTCTGAATCCAGGCCAGCACTTCATTAGCAAGTCCTCAGTGTCTTAGCTGTCTTCTTTTATCTCAAAATGTGTTCCACAGAACACAAATACTATGAGATGTCCTCCAAAAAGAATTCCATAGTCAAACAAATTTGGTGCATGTGATCTAATTTATCATACTCTTGCAGGTTCACATAGCACATCAACATATTAAAATCTCTGAGATGACTGAAGCACAACAGACTGTTTCCTAGAGTTAGTATTTTCAAACTTGTCTTCTTGTAACAGTCCATGAAACTAGAATCCCGGAAAACAACCTTTTGCTGAAGCTCTTCCAATGCTTGAAGAAATTCCTCCCGGCTTCCTTTCTCAAGGATTTTTCTGGTTCTCTTTCTTTTCTTATTTTTTATTTTAATTCCAGTAGAGTTAACATACAGTGTTATATCAGTTTCAGGTGTACGATTCAGTGATTCGACACTTCCATATATCACCCAGTGCTCATCACAGTAGGTGCCCTCTTTCATCCCCATCACCTACTTCACCCATCCTCCCACCCCCCTGCCCTCTGGTAACCATCAGTTTGTTCTGTATATTTAAGAGTCTGTTTCTTGGTTTGCCTCTCTCTTTCCTTTTTTTCCCCCATGCTCATTTGTTTTGTTTCTTATATTCCACATATAAGTGAAATCATAGGGTATTTGTTTTTCTCTGACTGGCTTATTTCACTTAGCATTATACTCTCAAGGATTTTTCTAATGGATTGCCTTTTAGTCAGGTAATGAATGTATGCCTTTCTTTCCATTCCTACTGCCTTAAGCCTGACCAGCGTCATTATGATTCTGCAAACCTAGACTATTGCAGTAGTCTCCTATGAGTGACCTTCCCTCAAGTTTCTCTCACTTTCGATCTTTTACACAGACCTGAGCAAAATCAATGGTCTAGAACTGCACTAAGTAACCACTAGCCACGTGAGGGAGATAAAACATGCACAGATGAAGCAACTTGAATTAACTAGAAAATAATACATCAACCAAATCATGTACTTAACATAGTCTATTAATAGTGTGATTTAAATTGAATACATAAATGCAGATGAAAAAGAGCTCTTTGTTCCCCAGCATTGTGTACACAATTTCAAAGCCAGAGGTCAGAGGACTATTTTATGATGATTGGGCTGCCTCTCCCAACAATACAGAAATTCAAATGGAGGCTTAAGAGATCTTTTCTGAATTCTAAAATAGTAACATTTACAAAGCTGAACCCCACTCTTCTGATTCATAATGGTCGAGGAAGAAGCAGGGGGTCACAATCAGATTTCTTTTAACAGAATTACCTGGAATGAAAATGTTCTAAATAAAGATCACATGAAATAAACATCGAAGGTAAAAAAAAAAAATTACTCTCTCGGATTCCTTTATTTCAGGAAGGTACCTGCTAGACTGGCATAACTCTCTTGGCCTGTGCAAAGAATAGTATAAATCCCTGAAATTCATAAGAAGACAATGGTGCTATTTCTAGAAGACACTGGTTTCAGTGTAAACCATAGTATGTGGGCTTCCTAACAGCTGAAATTTTCATGTCACTGCAACCTGGGTAAAAGGAACTCTGAATTTTAGCTGTGAGAGAGGAAAATGAAGGCAGAGATAAGGCAAAAAAGAAAGGTCTAGATGCAGTCTGAAGAATGAGGGATTGAAGATGTTAAATGGTTGGCCACAGTTCCGTTTACTAATTTATTACTAATTAAACCATTTAGACCAGGAGATGCAACGTAAGAGGAATGTGGAGTCCCGTTGGTAAACAGAGGAGGGAAGCAGTTAAGTAAAACAGTGTACGGAGCTTCCAAGTGAATGAGGCAATAGAGCGTCCTGGGGCTCAGGCTAACTGTAGGGTGCCCGCCCCCTCTAAGGAGGGTACAATCTCTCCACACCAGTCAGTTGTTGCCTGATGGGAAGTCAGGCCCTGCGTTGGCAGAGCTTCGGATGTCATAAGGGAAATATTTGAAATCTGGATTTTTTTATTGCGGGAGGGCAGGTGCCCAGGTGGCTCAGTGGGTTAAGCCTGCGACTCTTGGTTGTGATCTCAGTGTCGTGAGATCAAGCCCCACATGAGGCTCCATGTTCAGCAAGGGGTCTGCTTCTCCCTCTCCCCCTCCCCCGACTCTCTCTCCCTCACTCTCAAATAAATAAATAATTAAGTCTTTTAAAAAATGTCATGGGAAGCAGGAAAGGTTGTGGGGGTGAGGGAGAGATATAGTATGTTTAACTCTGGAACTATTTTCCTAGTTCAAGCTTTGGACCTTTTTGACTGGCCACAAAATCCTTGACTGGTGTCCTCCATTAAGGCCACTTGAGGAGGTTGATATTGTGATCAATGTAGACTATTTAAACAAGTTACACATAAAACAAGCCTCACTGTAATGTCAGGCTAGATGTAAGTATCTAATTTGTAGATATGAAACCTGCTCCTTTGTTATTCAGAGATGGCACATTGAGAATAGTTTCCTTAGTCGGGGACCAAAGGTTTTCTTCCTAGACTCAAGGAAAATGAGGCTTGAAAGCTCTCTTCTTGTTTTTTTCCTATGCTAGGTCACTCAAAAGCACTCCTTAAGGACACTGACTTCCATCGGTGGACTGAACCACCGATGTTGAGGTCGTGGATGCCAAAAGATTTCTGGGAATATATCAAGGGAGGAAATTTTTACAAACACAGGTTTTATCTACCTTATGCGAAAACTACCATTTTTAGCTAATTCAGAACGGCTGCCTGACACCACATAGGCCACATCTTGCTGTAACAGTGTTTCGATGTTGTGTAGATGCTGCCATTACAGGGAATGCTGCCCCCAGAGGCTCATGGGTCACTGATTCGTTTCATGGAGACTTCCTGCCTACATTAGGATCAGAAAAATGTTGGGCGGATACCCTCTCTTCCATAAACAAAAGTTCCAGAAAGTCAAATTTGTCTTTTAGTCTTAAGTTAAATACTCTGGAGACTTCCCAAGAACCTAGACCTCAGGGACCTTCTTCCCAAGAACCTAGACAGCTTAAAATCACCCACATTGAAGGTATCCTGCAAGCGGGAGCCCCTAAATCCTCAGACAGCAGCTATGAAATGGCCCCCATGTCCCAGGTATGGTTGGGCCACCATGAGTACAAGGACAGGAATGTGAGGCCTCACAGTGGCTACATTCAGAACTAACCACAGGGCTTAACCAGCCTTAATTTTGTAACCATATAGTAGGAAGTACTGTGTAGAACAGACAAAAACGAATGTCATATTTGGAGGGGGAGGGGACAGATAAAATATAAATATGTTCAGAATAAAAAATTCAGAATTTCTTACAGCCAAGAAACCATCCCTGTTGTTCCCACTAACCTCATCAATCAATTGCCCGTCTGAGGGACTCACTTGCTCTGTTCTAACTCCAGCTTGCGGTTCCTGCCATTCCCTATTTAATGCCTTTGAAGAAAGGATGCTGACAGTGTTCCTATTAACGAAATTTTACCTATATAACGTACCTTTATGTGACTGAACAATAAAGCACATATTACAAGCATATTTTACAATCTCTTGTTCATGTGTTTCTGCCAAAGATTGTACTGTGTATGTGTAGGTGTGTGTTGTATTTTGGTGTGTGTACACGTGGCTGTGTATTATCATCCTCTGCACACCATAACTTGCCAGCCCATCCCCCACAGCCACATATTCAGACAGATAAATTAAAACATCAGCATTGTTATTTCTGGGTAGTAGGATTTTAGGTGTTCTTAAAATTTTCTTCTTTTCATATATCCAAATTTTCTTTAGTGATCATTAAACACTTTTTAAAACATTTTTAAGCATTTTTTAAAAAAATTATAATTAGGGACATCTCTTTCAAGCACTGGAGGGTATATCAGTTAGTTTTTTCTCCATAGCAAGTCATCTTAAGCTAAGCAACTTAAAACATTTATTTGCTGCCAATTCTGTGGGCCAGCAGTTTGTACTGGGCTCAGATGAGATAACTTGTCTTTTGTCCACATGGCAGATGCTGGGCTCATCCATCCAACGGGGATCACCTATGCATCTGATGAAGGCTATCTGCTAGTAGGGGTGATGGAAGTGATTCAGTACCCAGTATATTAGCTTAGGTCCATTCATATGATCGTGATTATAAAGTTCCCAAGATCACCAAGACAGCGCAAGTGTTTTTCAAATCTCTACTTGCATTCCATTTGTTTATGTTCTATTGGCCAGAGCAAGGCACACAGCCAAGCCTAGATTCAAGCAGTGGAAATACAGATTCTACCTCCTGATGGGAAAATTGACAAAGACACATTGCAAAGGGGCTTACCTATGGATGAGAGAAATTTGTGGTGATTTTAGAAATCTCTTATACTGGATAGGTTATTCACAGCAACCCTCCTACGGAAAACAACTAGAAATGGATATGGCTTTTAAATCTTATTTAAAATAATTAAAGATCTAACAAGGCATATGAAATGATTAGACCAAAATCTATGAAGAAACAGGAACCCAGAGAAGTTTGCAAAACACGAAAGCCACTTTTATTTTAAGGAGATTGACAATCCATGAAAACTGGAACTTTGCTTTTAATGTATCACAAAGTGAGGGGGAAAGAAATAAAAGTCCAGAGCCTGTTCAAAGTATGGAATCTAAAGACACTGCCGCAACATTAAGCTGGAATCCCAAAGGGTTATACTTTCAGAATAAGAGTGAACTAGAGTAAATCCGTTCTCATCACTCTTTCGAGGGGACAGAAGGTTAGGATGCCTTGTTGCTGATCAGAATGTGTGTGTGGGGTAGGGATGGGAAGAAACAGTCTCAGATTAATGGTCTTAAAACAGTTTTGCTGTGCAAATTAATTTCATCTAGGTGGTACAAAATGCCCCAAGGCATGAATTTGGTATCAAGTAATTCCAGGCTGGTATGTTCCTAGGGATTACGAAGAAGCAAACTCACATCTTCTCTGGAGGAAGATACCTTCATCCTAGGTCTCAAAGAACCCCCACAAGTAATTTTTCAAGAACAATGACCAGCATACTGTCACAAATAATCAAGCATCTAAAGAAACAAGATCCATGAGTTAGATCCAGAAAAGGGAAACAGACCCATAAGGACTTCAGATATTGAAATTGTCAAAGATAATAAAACAACTGTGCTAATAATAATTTTAAAAGAAATAAAAGCCATGTTTGAAAATATCTTCTGTGAACAAAACTATGAAATGTGACCTAATATGTAATATATATACTTTTAATTTTTATTTTTTTTAACATTTAAAAAATTTAAATTCAGTTAATTAACATATAATGTATTATTTGTTTCAGGGGTACAGGTCTGTGATCCAGCAGTCTTATATAATACCCAGTGCTCATTACAACATATACCCTCCCCAATGTCCATCACCCAGTTACCCCAGCCCCTCACCCCCTTCCCCTCCAGCAACCCTCAGTTTGTTTCCTATGATTAAGAGTCTCTTATGGTTTGTCTCTCTCTGTCTCTGGTTTCATCTTGTTTCATTTTTTCCCTCTCTTCTCCTATGATCCTCTGCCTTGTTTCTTATGACCTAACATATTCTTATTTGGAAAAGAACTAGATAGAACTTCTGATAAAAAAAATAACTGCAAATCTTCGATTATACCCAATTAGAATTTGCTTTCAAAAATGAGGGGGAAATAAATATTTTAGCCCAAGAAAACATTATAGGGTTTAATATTAACAGAACCTCACTAAAGGCAATTTTAAACAATGTACTTTAAGCAGAAGAAAAGCAATCCCAGATGGAGAAGCAAGAAGAAATTAAGAGCAAAGAAAGTGATAAATAAGTGAGTTTATCTAAACAATAATACATTCCTAGATTAAGGACAACAAAAAGAGAATTAAAACCATGGTAAGAATAACATTGGATTGGATTAAAATATTCTCAGGTTCTAATATTATCTAAGAGGGGGCAAAGTGTTGATTAATTTTAATTTTATGATTTGAGTATAGATTTTGTAATATTTAGGGAACCACTGAAAGAAGAGAACAGCAGGTATACATTCTAAACTAATAGTAGAAAAAATAGAAACGATAGAAAATAATCCAAAAAATACATAAAGGAGAGAAGAAGGAAGAGGTAGGTGGGATAAGAGGCACAAAATAAAAGGGTGAATCTAAACCCAAACATATCCGTAATTCCGTGAAACTCAAATTAAATAAATGCTTCTGTTAAAACTGTGTTAGTCCAAACTGGAAACTGCTTAGATGTGAATCTATAGTATACTGGATAAATTGCAATATAGACACACTACGGCATATGAATTATACTGCAAAAAATAAAAATAAAGACAATAGTAAAGAAAAAACTGCAGCTAGACACAATGGTGTGGATGAATCATACAAACTTAATACTGAGCCACAAAGCAAGACACAAAAGAACACATTCGACATGTTCTACGTAGAGAATTCAAAAGTAGGCATAATTAAACTACTTAGTTTAGGGATGCATATATAGATTTAAAAATAATGATATCTTTATCATTAAAGCTAGGATAATGGTTACCTTTAGGAAAAAGGAAGGGTTGATGATCAGGTTATGACACATTTAGGGAAAGGGGCTGGAATTTTGGCAATATTCTATTTCTTACCCTACAAGTAACCAAAGGGTATTCACTTGGTAAGCCTAAAAATGTACATATATGCACTTGTAATCAGCGTAGGCTATATTTAACATTAAAATGATGTTTTAGGGCACCTGGGTGGCTCAGTTGGTTAAGCTTCTGCCTTTGGCTCAGGTCATGATCTCAGGGTGCTGGGATCGAGTCCCACATCGGGCTCCCTGCTCAGTGGGGAGTCTACTTCTCCCTCTGCCTTCTTTCCTCTACTCATGCTTGTGCTCTGTCAGTCTCTCTCAAATAAATAAATAAAATCTTTAAAAAAATAAAAAATAAAATAAAATGATGTTTTAAGCCATGAATTTTAAATGGTGAGAGGAGTATTCTCATGTAGTATGATTATTATCCACCTCGTATTATACTCACGATATAATTTTGAATACACACAAGGCACTTTTATAGGGGTACGGGGGGGACAGATTTCTGACTTCAAGAAACTTATCATCCATACAGGGTCCCCAATCTTTCCAAGTTTAACGATGCATTTTTAACATAAAATAATGATTAGGTATTAGGTATTTTAGTAGCTATCTATTAAAGATCCTACTACCTAGTAGGATCTATTAATGGGGGAAAGGAGCTTTTATTTAATCAATAAAGACTTTTAGTGAAATTTTACTATTTTATTAATCACAACATCATCTAAAGCATTAGAATACATCTGTATGAGCCAAATATTTCATTTGTAATTTCACTGGTAATGCTTTATGTGCATATTTATTCATTCCTTCATTCCTTCACTCACTCACTCATTCTTTCTTTCATTCATTCAGAAACAAAGCTTTATGGAGATCTACTTACAGCCAGGCACTATACCTGTCAGTTCATGGATCCCAGGCAATATTTCTAAGTCCCCTTAGCACAGGTCTGTGGTTGAGAATCATTGATTTATATCACCTGGCCATAGCAATGTCTCTATGCTGGTCTCCATGCTGAGAACTTCTCACCAATAAATTAAAGGGGCATAAATCTTGCCGCATCAGATAAAAAGGCTCTGATCCAAAGTGATATCTATGCACACAGATACCTAGAAAGGACCAAATTTAATATCTTTCTCTCAAGATATTATCCCTTTTATTTCTCTAGCAGCCATTATTCATCCACTATTTATCACAAGCACTGGCCATTCCTCTGGTTCTCAAATATATTCTATTTTTTCCTCACTAATTTTAATCATATATATTTTATCAAATTCATCTCTAACTCTGGCCCTTCCTGTAGCACAGCCTAGGAGGTGAGAGGATGGGCTTTTCAACAAGTAAGGTATCTCCACTGTTAGTGAAAATCCTTTTGGATACAAGCCATAGAAAACCTCCCTCGAATTGTATTGTTCATGAAACTGGGAAGTCAGGATGTGTCGGGTTCAGGCACAGCTGAATCCAGGCACAGCTTTACCCAGCATGTCATACAATACCTCTTGTGGGCTGCTCTCCCCATCTCTTTTCTACAATGTGTTTTTTAAAGATTTTATTTATTTATTTGACAGAAACAGAGAGAGAGAGAGAAAGCGCAAAAGCAAGGGGAGCGACAGACAGAGAGAGGAGCAGAACTCCCTGCTGAGCAAGGAACCCCATGTGGGGTTCCATCCCAGGACACTGAGATCATGACCTGAGTTGAAGCAGATACTTAACCAATTGAGCCCCACCAGGCACCCTATCCCATCTCATATCTTTACTTCTTTCTCCCCGCCCCCATGGAACATGAGTTCTCCTGAGTATATGGCATCTATCTCCATGGTATATGCCTTAGCTGGGGTGCCCAGCATCCTGCTTGTGATGGTTCCTCCCTGAAGTTTCTTCCTGTGCTCTCATCCTGTTGTTAGGTTTGAATCTTTATGTTCCACTCTAAGCATTGCCTAACCCAATCCCTGCCAGTCTCTTTTTTCTTAAGCTTTTATTTTAATTCCAGTTAGTAAACATACGGTGTTATATTAGTTTCAGGTGTACAATATAGTGATTCAACACTTCCCTACATCAGCCAGTGCTCATCACAAGTGCCCTCCTTCACCCCCATCACCTATTTCACCCACCTCCACCCATCTCTGCTCTGGTAACCATCAGTTTGTTCTCTCTAATTAAGGGTCTGTTTCTTGACTTGTCTGTCTCTTATTTTTTCTCCTTTGCTTCTTTGTTTTGTTTCTTAATTTCCACATATGAGTGAAATCACATGGTATTTGTCTTTCCCTCACTGACTTATTTCACTTAGCATTATACTCTCTAGCTCTATCCCTGTCATTGCAAATGGCATTATATATGTATATAAATATACATATATATATACATATACATTGTATACAAGAATTGTATACATATAATATATACATTGTCTGTCTATCTATCACTTTTTCAATCCATAGACACAGGCTGCTTCCATATCTTGGTTATTGTAGATAATGCTGCTATAAACATCAGGATGCCTATATCCCTTTGAATTAGTCTTCTTGTATTTTTTGGGTAAATACCCAGTAGTGCAATTGGTGGATTATAGCGTAGTTCTGTATTTAATTTTGTGAGGGACCTCCATATTGTTTTCCACAGTGCCTGCACGAGTTTGCATTTTACCAAGAGTTCAAGAAGGTTCCTTTTTCTCCGCATCCTGGCCAACACCTGTTGTCCCCTGTGTTGTTGATTTTAGCCATTCTGACAGGTGTGAGGGGATCGCTCATTGTAGTTTTGATTTGCATTTCCCTGATGGTGAGTGATGTTAAGTGTCCTTTTATGTGTCTAATGGCCATCTGGATGTCTTCTTTGGAGAAATATCTGTTCATGGACTTCTGCCTATTTTTTAATGGGATTATTTGGGGGCTTTGGTGTTGAGGTGTATAAATTCTTCATATATTTTGGATACTAACCTTTTATCAGATCTGTCATTGCAAATACCTTCTCCCACTCTGCAGGTTGTCTTTTAGTTTTGTTGATTGTGTTTTCTTTGCTGTGCAGAACCCTTTTTTTTTTTCAATGTATTGTTGAATTCAGTTTGCTAGTATCTTGTTGAGGATTTTTGCATCTGTTTATCAGAGATTTGGCCTCTACTTCTTTCAGTGGAGTCTTTATCTGGTTTTGGTATCAGGGTAATGCTAGCCTCATAGAATGAATTTGGAAGTTTTCCTTCCTCTTGTATTTCTTTTGGAATATTTTAAGAATCAGTATTAATTCTTCTTTATTTTTTTAAAGATTTTATTTATTTATTTGACAGAGAGAGATCACAAGTAGGCAGACAGGCAGGCAGAGAGAGAGGAGGAAGCAGGCTCCTTGCTGAGCAGAGAGCCCTATGCGGGGCTTGATCCCAGGACCCTGAGATCGTGACCTAAGCCGAAGGCAAAGGCTTTAACCCAGGCGCCCCTTAATTTTTATTTAAATGTTTGGTAGAATTCATCTATAAAGGTATCTGGTCCTGAACTTCTGTTTGTTGGGAGATTTTTGATTACTGACTGAATTTTTTTGCTGGTTATCAATCTGTTCAAATTTTTTATTTCCTCCTGTTTCGGTTTTGGTGTTTATATATTTTGAGGAATTTATCCATTTCTTCTAGGTTGTCCACTTTGTTGGTATATAGTTTTTCATAATATTCTTGTATACTTGTTTGTATTTCTAGGGTGTTGGTTATTATTTCTCCTCTGTCATTTGTGATTTCATTTTTTTAAGTCCTTTCTCTTTTTTTCTTGGTGAATCTGTATAGAGGTTTATCAATTTTATTGATTTTTCAAAATACCAGCTCCTGGTTTCATGGATCTTTTCTACTGGTTTTGTTGTTTTGTTTTGTTTTGTTTTGATTCTGTATCATTCATTTCTGCTCCAATCTTTATTATTTCCTTCCTTCTGCTGGTTTTGGTTTTTGTTGTTGTTGTTATTTTTCTAGATCTTTTATGTGCAATGTTAGGTTGTTTATTTGAGATTTGTCTTGCTTCTAGAGGTAGGCCTGTATTGCTATAAACTTCCCTCTTAGAATTTTTTTTTTTTTTTTTTTTTTTTTGCTGCATCCCAGAGGTTTTGGACAGCGGGTTTTTATTTTCATTTGTTTCCATATACTTTTTTATTTCTTCTTTTATTTCCTGATTGATCCATTCACTGTTTAAAGGCATCTTGATTAACCTCCATGTATTTGTGATCTTTCCAGATTTTTTATTGTGATTGACTTATAGTTTCATAGTGCTGTGATCAGAAAAGATGTACGGTATGAGTTCAATCTTCCTGAATTTGTTGAGGCTTGTTTTATGGGCTCACATGTGATCTATTCCAGAGACTGTTCCATGAGCATTTGAACAGAATATGTACTCTGCTGTTTGGGATGGAATATTTTGAATACATGTGTTAAGTCCATCTCTTTCTGAGTGTCATCTGAAGTCACTGTAAATATACATAAATCAACCTTGTTCATTTTCTGTACAGATGATCTGTCCATTGATGTAAGGTGGGTATTAAAGTCCCTTGGCATTACTGTATTATTATTGATTGGTTCCTTTATATTTGTTATTAATTGTTTTATATATTTGGATGCTCCCATGTTGGCGGCATAAATATTTACAATTGTTATACTTCTTGTTGGATTGTCCCCTTCATTATTATTTAGTGTCTTTCTTTGTTTCTTGTTATAGTATTTGTTTAAAGTTTACTTTGTCTGATATAAGTATTGCTACTCAGGCTTTCTTCTGAGATCCATTTGCATGATAATGTTTCTCCATCCCCCCACTTTAAATCTGCAGGTGTCTTTAGGTCTAAAATGGGTCTTGTAGGTAGCATGTAGATGGATCTTGGTTGTTTTTTTTTTATCCATTCTCTCATCCTATGTTTTTTTGATTGGAGCATTTAGTCCATTTACATTCAAAGTAATTATTGATAGATACATATTTATTGCCATTTCATTATTGTTTTGTAGTTGTTTCTGAAGATTTTCTCTGATTCTTTTCTTTCTTCCTTCCTTCCTTCCTTCCTTCCTTCCTTCCTTCCTTCCTTCCTTCCTTCTTTCTTTCTTTCTTTCTTTCTTTCCTGTTTTGCTAATTTTCTAGTGATGTATTTGGATTTCTTCTCTTTATTCTTTGCACGTTTATTAGTGGTTTTTGATATATGGTTACCATTAGGTTTGTGTATAACCTCTTCTGCATTAGTAGTCTCTATGAAGTTGATGGTTGTTTAAGTTTGAACCCATTCTTTTCTCCACGTTTTAGGTATATGCTATTATATTTTATATCTTTTTTTGTGAGTTCCTGGACTGATTTTTTACAGAGATACTAATTTTTACTGCTTTTGTGTTTCCTACCTCTGTACTGTCACTTTTGGTCTCTCCTTTCCACTCAAAGAAGCCCTCTTAATATTTCTTGCAGAGCTGGTTTAGTGTTCATGAACTCCTTTAGTTTTTGTTTGTCTGGAAAGCTCTTTATCTCTCTTTTTATTCTGAATGATAGCCTTGCTGGATAGAGGATTCTTGGTTGCAGATTTTTCCCATTCAGCACCTTGAATATATCATGCATATCATGCTGCTCTTTTCTAGTTTACAAGTTTCTGTTGAAAAACCTCCTGCCAGCCTTATGGGCTTTCCCTTGCAAGTTACTGACTTCTTTTGTCTTGCTGCTTTAAATTTTTTTTTATCACTCTATTTTGCAAACTTAATTACAATATACCTTGCTGTGGGTCTGAATTTGTCAATTTTGTTGGGGGTTCTCTGTGCCTCCTGGTTCTGGATATCTGTTTCCTTTCCCAGATTAGGGAAGTTTTCAGCTATTATTTCTTCAGATAAATTTTCAGCCCCCTTTTCTTACTCTTCTTCTTCTAGGACTCCTATAATACAAATGTTATTATGTTTGACGGAGTCACTGAGTTCCCTAATCTTTTCTTGTTTTGTGTAATTCTTTTCTCTCTCTTTCGTTCAGCTTAATAACTTTCCATTACTCTATCTTGTATGTCACTAATACGTTTCTCTGCTTCTCCCATCCTGCTGGTCATTGCAGTGTTTCTCATTTTGTTTATTGTGCCCTTTATCTCTGCTTTGTCATTCCTCAACTCTGTGTTAATGGTTTCTTTCACTCATGTCTTCCAGTCTTTTCTCAACTCCAGTGAGTATCCTTATGATTATTGCTTTAAATTCTCTACCAGTCATGTTACTTATATCTGTTTTGTTTAGGTCTCTGGGTGTGGCCTTGTC
>CM052884.1:32583541-32629667 GCA_028534135.1 Potos flavus
AAGTCAATCAGAGAAAGACAATATCATATGATCTCTCTGATATGAAGAATTCGAGAGGCAGGGTGGGAGGTTGTGGGGGGTGGGAGAGGGAAATGAAACAAGAGGGGATCAGGAAGGAGACAAACCATAAGAGACTCCTAAACTCATGAAACAAACCAAGGGTGGCTGGGGGGAAGGGGCTGGTAGGGATAGGGTGGCTGGGTTATGGACATTGAGGAGGGTATGTGCTATGGTAAGTGCTGTGAAATGTGTAAGCCTGAGGATCCACAGACATGTACCCTGGGGCAAATAATACATTATGTGTTAATTAAAAAAAAAAAAATCTTAGATCTGCTTGATGGATGCTTTAATTTTCTTATTTTTTTCTATTTTCCTTTCATTTTGTTTCTTTGTTCTATTTTCCCTTCCCTAAACATTTCTTTTTCTATGGCATTCTATTCTTGTTTGATGTTCATTCATGTTTATGTCATCACGTTTCCTGAGCTCATTAACAGAATAGAGAAGTCATTCAAGCACATATTATTTAAAAGATGGTGAGAAGCTTGTCTCCATATCCACTGAAAACAGGGCGTAAAACAGTCTTAAGATACATAATGAGTAATATTTTAAATAGAGGGCAATCAAAGTAGGGTGGACACCCAGGATTTGGTCTGCTCAGCTTCTCCTTTTGAAAACTGTTCCCCTTTCCACACTGTCATCTACATGGTTCTATCAGTACCTACCATGATGTATGACTTTCTCCACCACTCCCTTGACTAGTCTGGGGTAGGGACCTAATCCAGGGTGATCTGATCACAATTTTTCTCTGGGAAAATTGTAAACCAGAACTGAGAAAAAGAGACCAGTGTTTTTCTGGGCACCTAAACCATAAGATATAGAAAGTGACAGTTCTTAGGAACCATGTTTCCTGGCAGGTGAACCTGAGAAGCAGTGGAATTCTGCAGCACAAACTCACATAAAGAAACTTTACAAATCCAACTGCTGTATAATAGACACCACTAGCTAGATGTCCCCTGGTGTAAATCAGCATGTCAAAAACATACCACTTCTCCATCTGTAAAATGGGGAAAGTTGTTCTTACAGCCTGAACCACTTTTTTTCCTACATACACCTAGCCAACTCTTTCTTACCTTGAGATGCCAGCTTAAATATTCTCCAAGGAGACTGTCCTGCCTCCCCAAGTCTCCAGTAGGTTCCTCAATAGCTATCACCTTATTTCCTTCTCCAACAATGTAATTACACAGTATTTTGTTTAGTTCTTTTCGTTTGCATTCTCCTGCACTGGACTATGAAGTCCAGGATGGTTGGGCCTATCCTAGAGATGTTTGCCATTATAGCCCCTATATCTAGCACCATCTCTCTGGAACATGGAAATTGCTCCATCAACATGTTTGGAGACATTAAATATTTCCAAATATTTTCTTTTATGTATCTATGAGGCTGGAGTCAACAACTTTCAACACCTAACATTCAGGGTATTCTGCCAGGCCCTAACTGAGCCAAAGACACAAAGATATGGCTTCTCTCCTGCAGGGGTTCACACTAAGTACAGTGTGAGAATCGAGTAATTATAATACAAAGGGAGAAGATTTATAACAGAGATATAAACAAAGTGTCATGGTTATAAGGGAGGAAATAATCGAGACAGAATCCAGGAAGTTAAAGTGAGGAAAGAAAAGAGAAATTCCCAGGGTTGCCATTCAAATGGTTAGATTCTCTATGTCTGTATCCTGATACAGCTTTTCCCCATAACCCCTTCCAATTTATAATACCTGGAGAAGAAGCGACAGTATCTTCTCAAGTAGTGGTATATGAAAACCATCATTTTTTTGAATATTAGGATCATCCTTATCATTGGCTTATCTCTATATCACTCTACAAAGACACTGAGTCTAGCTGCCTGCCTCAGCCCAGTCTTCTTCAAAGAAGCCCAGGTCTGTATTACAGGTCAGGCCTTTTTTTTTTCCCCCCACACACTGCCAGATCTGCTTTCCTGATGCTGAGATTAGAGGACAATGGCTTTGATCCCTTTTAACACTCAAAGAATAATGCTACTTTGTCACAACACTGTCCCAAGTATTCTTATTACAATGGGTGGTTTTATGGACAATTACCAGTCTGATGCCTGTTTTCTCTCCCACTCATCTCTAACCTAGTTCTCCATCAATGCCAATCAGGGACTATTCCTCTAGCTGTGATCTAGAATAGAATTCTTCTTTCTCAATCTTCCCTACATCTATGTTACTTGTCAGGGACATTTCAAATCAAACCTCTCTTTGGGGTTTGCATGTGGATGTGTGTGAGTGATTGGGGTTAATGTGAGGGAAAACGAATATTTGTGGCAAATCATCGTTATCACTAGTAAAACCTACAAAGGATGCAACAGGAGGAAAAATGTGGATATTATGTACCTTTTTAATATTAGAATTTTAAATATTTAACACTGTCACCATGTACTTATAGCAGTGGTCTTACAAATTAGATGACCCCCCCCCCCGAAAAGACTTTTCTGAAAAGACCCCACTGAAATGGAGCAGACCAATAGAAAAAGTGTTGTCTACTGTCCTGACTTTAAAGAACTATGAAATGAAAAAAAAATTGAAAGCATTTTCAAAATTAAAATATTTTCCTTTCAAACCCAAAGCTTGCTTCATCTATTGATGATCTATTGATGATCTATTGATGAATCTATTGATTCATCAAAATTAATTGGTACACACCTGCGAGGACAGCTTTGTGTATTGGTTGAGAGCGCCGGCTCTGGCTGCAGATAGAATTCCGTCCTTGCCATTTATTAGTTTACTGTCCCTGGGCGAGTTACTCAGCTTTGTGTGCCTTACTTCCCTCACCTGTAAAATGGATATAAATATTAGAATTATCTCACAGGGTTGTCATCAGAATTACGCATAGTGCTTAAGAATATTTGACAGCACATCAGTATAATTATTCTTAACCTTAATTTTCTTTCGGCCCTGAGCGAATGTCAAGTATTTTTGGAGGGCACTGAAAAATCCTTGAAGTGAAACTATTTGATTAAATTAAATCCTAAATGTGTGTGCATCCTGTATCTCTCTAAATAGGGGCACAGGACAATGGATAACCAAGGAACAGTCAGAACTCCAACACGGAGACGGGACAATCCCCTCCTACTCTGCGTTCTCCCAGGTACCTTCCAGAATGCTAAAGCCTTGCAAATAGATGGGCTCCTCAAATTTAAGTTCGTGGTCACCTTTAAAGTCCTCCAGGGAACTAGAGGCCTGGGTCCCCGCCAGCTTTAAGCTCCCATTCCAGCGATCTCCGAAACGTCCCTTCTCTCCTGTTATCCCGCCCTCCTCCGCCCCGACTTCCCTCACTCGGGTCTCTGGCCCCAGTGCGGCTCACTCGCAGTGCCCCGCGAGCCCCAGGGGGGCCCCTCGCGCCCCAGCAGGGCGGCGGGCCGGGCCGCGTCACTGCGCATGCTCCTCGCCGCGCGGGTGGGGTGCCCGGGGCCGGGAGGCGGGCGCTGGGCGTGGGTCCCGCTCCGTTGGGAAGGCCTCCGCCTGTCGCGGGCCACGCAGCGGCGGGGGAGCGCGCTCCGGGGCGGCGGCGTCCTGGAGACCCCGGAGAGATGGAAGCGGCGGCGCCGGCGGCGGCCGAGGCGGCGGGGCGCGAGGAGCTCGGTGAGTGCTGCGTGCGGGCCGGGGGCGCGGGGCCGCGTGCCCGCGGGGTGCGCCCGGGGCTCCGGGCCGGCGCTCGGCCTCGGCGGGGGAGGCGGCTGCTGGCGCTGGGCCGCCGCCGCCCCTCCCCACCCGGGTGGCCAGGCCGCATCCGGGTCCGAGCGGCTGGTCGCCGGACCCCGACAGTGGCGGGTGGCTTTCCTGGGGCCACTGGGTGTTTCTGGTCTGGGCTCTTGGGGTCGTGGGTCTGGCACGGGTTTGAATTGAAAACCCAGCGGAGCAGACCTCCCCGGAATATGGGGTGAGCTGAGGCTGGGGAGGTGACCGACCTGGGGACCGCACCCGCGCAGGAACCCGCTGACCGGGGAGCTGGGCCGGCGACAAGCGGGGCCTACAGAGGGCATCAGATGGGCGCGCGCGCTCGCGCTCGCGCGTGTGTGTGTGCGCGCGCGCGTGTGTATTTGTTGGGGGCTGGGGTGCGTTGTGTATGCACTGCAAAGGCAATCGAGAGTCAGCGCTGTGACTCTCACCGTTTTCTCCAGGGATGCTTGAAGGGTTTCAAACGCCGCAGCCCCATTCCGAGTCCCGGGTGAATCCTTCATTTACCCTGTGCCACCCCCGGCGTGGCGAGCGCGACGTGCTGACCAGACCGGACGGGAGATAACCTGTAGCTAGCTCACTTGCCCAAGTTTGTTTTCTGCTGTCCTCTGGGCTTATCTGGTCTTATCTTCCTGGCGACTGGGAATGCAAAACCTTGTTTATGGTTCCCTACTGTCAGCAGGAAAACAAAAGCAAGGGTCAGGGTAGTAATGTCATTGTTCCTCCCAGTGATATGCATTATATTTAGAAATATTTTTAATTCGGTGCTGAATGATTAAATGATTTTTTAAAAGTTGGCTTTTTAAAGCAGCACTTCATTATAGTAACTAATAGGTTGGCGTTCCTGTAATAATGGGCTGGGCACTCTGCAGGTAATTTCTTTCAAGTCATAATAAGGGTAGAAATAAACTTAGCATTTTATTGATTGTTTACTATGTGTCAAGCAGCCAGCTAAGTGCTTTACATATGCATTGTTTCCTTTAATCATTAACACAAGTGGGTGAGGTAGATGCTATTATTATCCCCATTACAGTAATTTTAAGTTAATTAATGGCAGAACCCAGATACGAACCCAGGTTTATCTGACTGTTTTAAATTCACTAATAACACATCTTAGGATTGGAGAAATGTGCATTCTCATGCGCTGCTCCTAAGAGCAGTATAATGTACTTATCCTTAAAAAGGCACATATCCTTTGACCTAGTAGTTTTACTTCTAGAAATATTTCCAAGGAAATAAATCCTGTAACAAATACTTACATGGAGAGATGTTCACTACATTATTTGTAATTGAGAAAATCTGGCAACTATCTAACTGTCCAGTTAAAGGAAGGTGGGTAAATTGTGATATAGCCATATGGTCATTTACTGAATAGCCATTAAAAGTAGTATGGGAAGATGTTTACCATATATGTTTTTATTAACTGAGAAAACGTTCCAAATTATTTCTTAAAAGTTATGTCTGTTCAAAAAACAAAACAAAACAAAAAAACAAAAAAAAAGTATGTCTGTTCATTCAACACATATTCAACAAGCTTCTCTTATGTGCCAGACGCTGTCTTAGGCACTAGGGATACATCTGTGAACAACTCAGATCAAGATTCCTGTTCTTGTGGGGCTTGTATTCTAGTAAGAAGAAACAGACAATAAAGACAATAATCAGCTAATTATATATTATGTTAAGTGAAAAGTGCTCTGGAGAATAGGGCAGAGAGAAATCAGAAGTCAGGGTGGGGGCCGGACAGTTATCATATTTTATAAAATGGCCAGGATGGATCATATTGAAGAGGTGAGGTTTGCATAAAGACTTGGAAGAGCTGAGGAAACTAGTCAAGTGGATATCTGGGGAAGGACATTCCAGGTAGAAAGAATGGCTAGAATAAAGACAAATAGCAAAGAGGCTAAGATGGCTGAAGTGGGATGATCACTTCAGGCCAGGTTATGTAGGGTTTGGGGGGTTGTGTAAAGACTTTGGCTGTTATTCTGAGAGAATGGGGAGCCAGTGCAGGGTTTCAGCAGAGAAGTGACATGATCTGACTTAAATTCTAAAAGGATTACACTGGCTGCTATGTGACAAATAGACTGTAAGGGGCAGAAGTAGAAGCAGATGGGTATTTCTGAAATGCAAGAAAGAAAGGTACATGTGCCTCACAGAAGTATGGTTGTAGCAGTGGGAGTGGAGAGAAATGGTTAGACTGTGGATATACTTAAAAGTAGAACCAGCATGATTTCCTAACAGATTGGAAAAGGGTTGAGAGTGAAACAGGAAACAAAGATGACTCCAGGGACCTGAGTATCCAGAAGAATGAAATTGCCATCAACTTGGATGTTATGGTGATTTTATAGAATGTCTACAGATTTTTTGATGTTTTTCTCTTCAAAAGGAAGAACTTAATTTTCTTCTCTTGGAGTGTTGGTTGGATTTAGTAACTTGCTAGTAGTGGATAGATTATGGTGGACATGATGATGTGTGACTTCAAAGCCAGATCCTAAAAGACATTGTGCCTTGCTGTTTTTTGGATCACTCACTTTGGGGGAGGCCAGCTGCCATGTTGTAAGGATACTCAAACAGATGTTGAGTGGGCAATTAGATTTATTTCTAGAGTTAGTGAGAGATCTGGTCTAGAGATATAAATTTGGAAGTCATCAGCATGTAGATAGTATTTAAAGCCGTGAGACTGAATGAGAACATACAGGAGGTGAGTGTATTTGTGAATACTCTAAAATGTTACCAGTGGTTACTTCTGGGTGGTGAGGTAATTTTAATTTCATAAAATGTTGCTTATTTATATATATATTCTGATTTTCTGCTGTGACCAAATATTATTTAGTTTAAAAAAGATTTTAAAAAATTCGATATCTATGTAAAAGGCACTGGTAGAGATGTTAAGATACAGGTTTCCTTAAGCTATAAAATATTATTTATATTATTTGTGTTATTTGTATAGCTTAAGAACTACACTTTATTTCATAGGCAGTGGGGACCTCTGGAAGGTTTCTTGCTGTGCATGTTTTTCAGAAATGAATAAAATAGTTACTGTTTCCATCTTATATATATAGTAGTTTCTAGATTTAGATAGCTACATTATGTTGTATTTAAAAAAAGAAATTATTTCTACTTTGTTTTAGTTTGTCCATTGTCAAAATAGAAGTGATTTCCTTTATTTTGCTATTATAAAAGTAAAACGTTTATTACTTTCTTATTTTTTTTTTGGATTTTCCAGAGAAAGACAGTAAAAAGTACTCATGATCCCATTGTACATCTCAGTCCTTGTTAACTTATTCCCATTTAAAAAATTTTTTTTTATTTATTTTAGAGAGAGAGGGAGAGTGAGAGAGAGAAGGGGGGAGGGGCAGAGGGAGAGGGAGAGAATCTCAAGTCAGCTGGGTGCTGAGTGTGAGCCTGACACAGGCTCACTCTCATATCCGTGAGATCATGACCTGAGCTGAAATCAAGAATCCAGTGCTTGACTGACTGAGATACCTATGCACACCTTATTCCCATTTTTGATATATTTCCTTGCTTCCATTTTAAATTAACTTTTTAAAACATCATTGAATTCATACTGTGATTATCCAGCTTTTTCACACTCAGCATGGTATACTTTTCCCTGTTTTACTCAGACTTCAAAACTATAATTTAGTGTCAGTGTAATACTTTATAAAGTGAAGATCCTATAGTTAATTTAGCAATTTCCTGATTGTTGCACATTTAGGTTGTTTCCAAATTTTCAACATAAACAATGTTTCAATCAACATCTTTGTGCAGAAATCCTTTTTTTTCTATATACTGACTTGTCTGAAGTGGAATTAGTAGGTGAAAAGATAAACATTTTTAAGATTTTAAGACATATTGCTAAATTAATGTGGTTTTCTGTAATTCTAACTACAACTAGAAATTTAGGTTGATTTTGGGTTAGGAGATTGAGGTTGAGACAGTTGTGTGGGCAGTAGAAGAGATCATACAAGTACTGCCTAACCTAAGAATGTTCCAGTTTTATGCTCCATTAATGTATATGTATGGTATATCATGCATGGTGTATAATATTAAATGAAGCTAGTGTCTCTTATACATCTACAATTTTTCCATTTGTAAATAGAAATATCTGTGTTTAGGTAGTTAAGATTTCCATTGCTTTATAATGTTTATCATATAAGGCATTCATTGTTAATTCTTACCTATAGTAATCACATAGCACTTCTTAGAACTGCCACTTCAGTACTAAGTACTAAGCCAAAAATTACAACAAGACATTGACAAATAATAGACTTTGTGTGTAATGTAAATTGTATTTTGTAACTTTTAATTATGTTGCATAAGTGTTCTGATTTTATTCCAGACCTTCTTAATTTCATTAAAGATTTTACCATGTTAGGTTTTTAAGTGTTTATGTCTTCCTCTAGCCCGTGTTTCCTTCTGGGTGGCATAACGCATTTTGCCTACCCAGTACTATAGCAGTTTGTAGCTCATAAATGCTCAGAATTAGTAATCACTGGTAGTAAATTAATTTCTTGTCAAAGATTTACATTTGAAATCCTACACGGCATAATTTGCTTCTAATATATCATCGTGGGGGCTCCTGGGTGACGCAGTTGGTAAAGCATCTGACTCTAGGTTTCAGCTCAGGTCATGATCTCAGGATCCTGAGATTGAGCCCTTCCGAGCAGAGAGTCTGCTTGAGATTCTCTTTCCCTCTGCCCGTTCTCCCTGCACCCCCTGCACGTGCATGCACTGTCTCTCAAGTAAAAATAAATAAATAAATCTTTAAGAAAAATAATCTCTCGTGGCTCAGTAGGTTAAGTGTCTGCCTTTGGCTCCAGTCCTGATCTCAGGGTCCTGGGATCAGGCCCCACACAGGGCTCCCTGTTCAGCGGGGAGCCTGCTTCTCTCTCTCCTTCTGCCCCCCCCCCAACCACCACTTGTGTGCTCTCTCTCTCAAATAAAAAAAATCTTAAAAAAAAATCTATCATTATGTAGGAAGGGGAAGAAAACTATTACTTATTGAAGACTTACATGCCAAGGGCTAGGCTCTATGCTTCCTATGTTACCTCATTTCATTACCATAAAACCCCTGTGAGGTAGAAGTTACTACTCTCGTTTTACACATGAGAAGATAGGCCGTGGTTAAAATACAAATCAGATCGTATCACTCCTCTGCACAAAACTCTCTATCGCTGTGTTGTCCAATGCCGTCGTCTTTAGCCCTGTGTGCATTTGCGATGTGGTTTGTCCAAATTAAAATCCGCTGCAAGTGTAATGCACACTGGATATCCAAGACTTACTATGAAAAATAGAATGTAAAATGTCTGGTTAGTAATTTTTTATGTTGATTGCATTTTGAAATGATAACATTTTGGATCTATTGAGTTGCATAAGATCTATTATTAAATTGATTTTACCTGTTGCTTTTCCCTCTTTTTAAAAATGTAAATATTAGAAAAACTTAAATTATGTCTGTGGCTCACGTTGTATTTCTGTGGTACAACACTGCCGTAGGTGGCTTTCCTGTCACACAGAATGGTCTGCAAAGCGGTGTACCATCTGTCCTCTGTTACCTCTCAGCTCATCTCCTAACTCCTCCTTGTTCTCTCCTCTCTGGTTGCTCTGGACTCTTTCCTACTTAAACACACCGGGCTCTCTACGTCCTTGGCACTTTTGCCTTTGTTGTGCCCACTGCCTGATTGCTATTCCCCCAGATACCCACCATATTCACCACCCCCTCCTCCTTTGGGTCTTCTTCTTCTTTTTTTTTTTTTTTTTTAAGATTTTATCTATTTATTTGACAGAGAGAGAGATCACAAGTAGGCAGAGAGGCAGGCAGAGAGAGAGGGGGAAGCAGGCTCCCCGCTGAGCAGAGAGCCCGATGCGGGGCTCGATCCCAGGACCCTGGGACCATGACCTGAGCCGAAGGCAGAGGCTTTAACCCACTGAGCCACCCAGGCGCCCCACCTTCGGGTCTTCTTTAAAATCCTTCTTTCTCCAGGAGGCCTAATTTGGCTGCCCTCACTAAAACTACAGGCTCTCCCTCCCAATCCTAGTTTCCTTCTGAGTATTTAACATGAGCATGCTCCCTATTTTACTTACTTATTGTCTCTTTCCTTTACTAGAATTCGAGCTCCATGAGGGCAAGAATTTCTGTTAGTTGTAGGAATTCCTTTATTCCCAGCATCTCTGAGTACCTGACACATACTGGGTGTTATACTTGTGAAACTGAACAGAAGAGGACGGCAACCTCTTGCGTGAGTACCTTCCATCAGGAGGAACCGATCTTCTGTGACGGGGGACTCCTGGCAGTAGATGTTGGGGAGAGGCCATGCCAGTGCGTTCGTGGAGGCTCTTGAGCGAGCCGTGGTGGCCTCGTACCTCTGCCCGGCCCCTGCTGTGTACTCCCCCAGCGGGGCTCACGTGTCCAAAGCTGTCTTCGTGCTGGCCACTGCTCTCTTCTCTAGCAGATCAAAAGGCAAGACTTCAGAGTTCATTGTGCCAAGAAAGGCAACTCCTGTGTCTTACTCAGCGCAGGCTTTTAGAACCAAATACCTTCAGTTGGGTGACTTAAACCACAAACGTTTCTTTCTCAGGGCTCTGAGGGAGGGGGAAGTCCGACAGCAAATGCCAGCTGATTCAGTTCCTGGCGAGAGCCCTCTTCCTGGTTTACCCATGGCCGTCTTCTTGCTGCGTCCTCACATGCCAACAACTGTCCTCTTCTTACAAGGACACCTTAGGACTTTATCTAACCCTCATTACATGCCAAAGGCTCTACCCTCCCAATGCTATCCCATGGGGGATGGGGTTTTAATGCATGAATTTTAGGGGGACACAAACATTCAGTCCAAAACATCCTACTAACGGTTTCCATATACACATCTTTCTGGTTTTCTACAATGGAATGGTTCCAGGAGAGACAAGGAACACAGTTCTCCCCCCCCCCCCTCCCCAAGTCTCTGACAGGGAGTTCGGAGGAATGAGCAGTGGGAAGAGTAGTAGAAGATGAGATCAGAGAGGTAACAGTGACCACAGAGTGCAATAACCCAGGGAAGGACATGGTGAGTGGGGCTGCCTTCCTTGACCCTGAGCCAGAAACTGCTCACTGGGAAGGGGTTGTGGTTCTTGGCAAGACTGATTTGAAAACTTTAATCTCTTGCTTATAATTTTAGATGTCTATTGTACCAAACTCAGCGGAGGCTTTGGTCATTCCTTTTCAGTTACTTTTGCCAACTTTTTACTTGAATTTAAAATGTTAGTGGATCTCTTTTATTCTGTCTTCAGCTCTGTTCTTCTCCATACAATCTCTGAGTGACCTCATCCTGCCTTTTGATCCCAGTTATTTCTTATCTAACTTCTGATGTAATTCTCAAATCTTTATATTTAGCCCCAAATTTTCTCCTCACTTCCAGAACCTGTTTCTGACTGCTCATTCAGGATATAATTTCAGGTTACGTGGTTTAAAAATTAAACTCATATTTCCTCCTTAACATGCTGCTTTCTCTTTTAAGCATTTATTTGTTCATTTGTTGAGCATCTACTCTGTTCCAGATAAATATTCCAAAAATAGATGTTCCAAACATCTACTCTGTTCCAAATACACTAGCAGACAAGTCGGACATCACTGCATTCACTTCATGGAGAATGCAGACAAATAACACGGGCCATTACAATACAGTGTATTACAGGAGGATTGTACGATGCTGTGGGAACACCCAGGGGAGAGACTTAAGCCAGGCTTGGGGTTAAGGAAGCTAATGGGAAGTAGTGGTGTCTAAACTGAGACCTGAAAGATGAACAAGGAATAGTTAGACAAAGTAGACAGTTGGAAGGGAAGAACAGGAAACGGGAGAAGAGAGTATGATTCAGGAGGAAACAGCATATGTGAAGGCCAGAAGCAAGAGAAAAAAGACCACTAAGGGAAGAGAAAGCATTCCCTATGGCAGAACTAAAGTTATCAGACTAGCTTAGTTTCTCAGAACTAGTGTTGGTAGGATTGGGATTCAACTCAGGCTTTTAAATTTGTGATCAGGGCTCTGGACCACATGACACTGTCTCCCTGTGTTTCCTTTCTCAGGGATGTCAGCATCCCTTCACTTTTCTCTGCAACAGTCCCCTAGGAAGCTTCCTCTGCTCCTTTATCTTCCACATCTAGTTGGTCAACGAGTCTTGTTGTGTCTCTCCTCTAAATAACCATTCTTTTCTCTTCAACCAAGCCAACCTAATTCAAGTCCTCACCAATCTCTTGCCTGCACTGTGTTCTGATTGGCCTCTCTGAGACCAATGCTGCTATTTTTCCAATTTCTCCTTGACACTGCTGCTAAGGTGACACTACCCAAATGCAGATCTGATCATTTCACCTTGAATTCTTCCTCAGGCTTTTCCCGGCTTCTAAGATCAAGTCCAGAGTCCCTAGCACAGTTCAGAAAATCTTTTCAAGTGTTCCAGCTAATCTTCTGCCATATACATATGCATTAAATAACTCTAAAGATAATCAAGGAGGTGCATATTCTCCAATCTGGACTGTCCCACTCATTCTCATGGCTTACGCCCATATTAAAATCTCTCCCAAAGAATTCAAGAGTTAAATATAAGAAAAGAATATTACTGCATTTTCCTATACTGTATGCCAGACTTTGGAACAAAAATGCAATTTCTCATTTTATATTTAAGTATTACCTGGAGCTTCTGAAAGTCATAAATGACTGGTTGAGACTCTGTTTATTAATAAATCTCATCTTCAGAAATCCAGGCCTCAATGGGCTCTTGCCATTTAAAGATGCAACTTCTTGGGGATATAAGTGTGTCACTTTCTCAGATATTTGTAGTTAGGTGTCTTTTAATGTATTCTTTAGAGTCAGTAACTATTCTGTATCATTCAAGCTAATATAATCAGCCCTAAAACCTGATTTCTTCACCTACTCTTAGTTTACTTAGTTTAACTTAGTTTAACAGATGCATATTTCTTAGTATGTAATGTCAACTAAATAATATAGGCCAAACCACAGAGAAAGTCTTAGAGAGTTACTTTTTTAAAGGTAGTTTTTAAAAATACATTAAACATATACTTAGAACTTAGCTAATAATGTTTCGCAATGCTATTTGAAACAGTTTATAAATGTATACTTCTTAAATTCCTAACATTAAGAATGATTTTTATTTCAGATAGTTTCAACTTAAAAAAATTGACTCTTTAATCTCATTGTTGTAATTCAAGAAGCTTCCTGGAATTATTAAATTTTTATTAAGGTTTTAAAGGTGAGGGGTGAGACAAATGGATTTTGACCAAAGAAATAAAAGTTATTTTTCACGTAAGTCATATTTAATGTTTCCTAGACCACATAAAATTGAGAAATAATGAATTTAAGTAGTGAGGAAAAGTTTAAACCATAAGGCATTACACTGTTAAGATTAAATAAGATAGTTGCTACTCAGTGTAAATTTGTTAAGAGTGACTGAGAGCCTAGCTAACTTTTAGTTGGGAATCTGAGTGTACCTTGTAATCCCATTTTAAAAACTTGATTCTGTGAATTATAGAACTAGTAGAACTAGTACTTATAGATTAAACACTTCTAGATATTCAAGTTTAACTAAAAGATACTAAAAATAAATGATCTGGTGATGCCATTAAAAGTAAACTTATCCTTCAGCGTTCATACTTTTTTAAGTTGTGAGAAAACTTTTTTTCTGACTTCCTATTGCTGCTGAGATCTCTTGTGAGGTATGCTTCAAATAACAGATTGTTCAGTTTTTGAGATATTGGTAGTGATAACTGTCTTTATGGAGAACTTAAATAGTGTGCTTAGTAATACACAAAACATACTGTATATCCTCTGGCAGAAAGAAATTAGAGAGTTCAAATAACTGACAATTTGAATAGCTGAATAAATAAAAATGCAAATGAATTGAAGAGTCAGCAAGGGCAATGGAATAAATTTTGGAATGAAAATATTAACACAATTCTGTTTAAAGATGATGTAAGAAATAATGATGATTGTTATCAATTAAATTCATATTGAAGTTCTAGCCTTCAGTCCCTAGGTGACCTTATTTGACAGTAGGATCACTGTAGATGTAATTAGTTAAGATAAGGCCACACTGGAGTGGGGTGGGGCACTAATCTGGTATGACTTGTGTCCTTATAAGAAGGGGAAATTAAGACACAGACACACACATGGGGAGAATGCCCTATGAACTTGAAGACCGCCATCTATAACCAAGGAGAAAAGCCTGGAACCAATCCTTCTCTCCTAGCCCTCAGAAGGAACCAACCATACCAACATCTTCATTTTGGACTTCTAGCCTCCAAAGCTGTTAGATAATAAATTTCTGTTCTTTAAGCCACCCACTTTGAAGTACGTTATTATGGCAGCCCTAGCAAGTGGTTTTACTTTATATCGATTTTCTTTGTATAGAGCATAACAGAAAATGATGTAGACTCTGTTCAAACAAAAGATGGCCATAATTTGTAATATTAATACACACTGAAATAAATGTGATATAGTAGATATCCCAGTATTAGCTCCCTAATACTGAGAAAGACTTAATTTTCACTGCGTGCAGGTTTAGGCTAAGCCACTTTGAAATCCTACAGAATAGTTTGTGGAGAATGTCCTGCAGATCAGAGGGTTAGAAAACTACCCAAAGACAAAGTTGGAGAATTTGAATTCTAGAAAATCTTCATTAATTTGGACTCCAGGAGTTTGGAGCTTTTGATAATTCACTGGATTTTGTTACATATTAGTAACATTATTAGAGGAAGAATAGATTTTTTATGAGATTTATTTATTTATTTTAGAGAGAGTGTGGGAGTGATTGGGGGAGGGGCAGAGGGAAAGGAAGAGAGAATCTGAAGTACACTTGCTGCTGAGCCCAGACCTGATGTGGGGCTTGATCCCAGGACTGAGATCATGACCTGAGCCGAAATTAAGAGTCAGATGCTTAACCGACTGAGCCACCCAGGTGCCCCTCAAGGAAGAATATTTAAATGACTTAAGAATAGACTATTTTCAAGCATTTTTTCCAATGTCTTGTTTTTTAAATTGTAGTGTGAACACTTATCATGAGATCTACCCTCTTAACAGATATTAAGTGTACAATACAGTGTTGTCACCTGTAGGCACAATGTTGTCTGTCAAATCTCTAGAACTTACTCATCTTGCATAATGGAAATTTCGTACATGTTGATTAGCAGCACCCTGTTCTCCCCTCCCCACTGGCAACCACCACACTAGTCTTTGAGTTTGACTATTTTAGATTCCTCATATAGGTGGAATCATGGTATTTGAACTTCTGTGACTAGCCTGTTTCATTTAGCATAATGTCTTCAAGATTCATCCGTGTTGTTGCATATTGCAGAATTTCTTTTTTAAGGCTAAATAATATGCCATTGTATGTATACATCCTATTTTCTTTATCCACTTATGTGTCAGTGCACATTGTTTCTATGTGCTGGCTATTGTGACTAGCACTAAACTAAGCATGGAAGTACTAGCATCTCTTCAAGTCCCCGATTTCAATACTTTTAGATAAATACTCAGAAGGGGGACTGAGGGGTCATATGGTACTTCTGGTTTTAAATTTTTGAGGAATCTCTATACTGTTTTCCTTCACAGCTGCAATATTTTGAATTCCCACTAACTGTGTACAAGGGTTCCAATTTTGCCACATGCTCACCAATACTTGTTGCCTTTTGTTTTTTGCTAATGGCCACCCTAAGGTATGAAGTGATATTTTATTGTGGTTTTAATTTGCATTTCCCTGATGATTAATGACATTGAACATCTTTTCAGAAACCTATTGAGCATTTGTATATCTTCTTTGGAGGAATATCTGTTCAGATCTTTAGACTATTTATTAATTGGTTCACTACGTTTTTTTGCTCTTTGGTCGTAGGGGTTTCTTATATACTTTAGAAATTAACCCTTTATCAAATATATAGTTTGCAAATATTCTCTCCCAATCTTTAGGTTGGCTTTTCGTTATGTCAATTGTTTTCTTTTGTTGTGCAGAAGCTTTTTAGTTTAATATAGTCCCACTTACCGATTTTTGCTTTTGTTGCCTATGCTTGTGGTGTCATATCCATGAAATCATTGCCAAAACCAATGTCTGAAGCTTTCTCAAGTATTTAAGTCTTTAATACATTTTGAGTTGATTTTTATATATGGTATGAGATAAAGATCCACTTTCATTCTTGTGCATGTGGATATTCAGTTTTCCTAGGACCATTCGTTGAAGAGACTTTTTCCCAGTTGTATATTCCTGGCACCCTTGTCACAGATCAGTTGACCATATATGCATAGATTGATTTCAGGGCTCTCTATTCTGTTTCATTGGTCTATATGTCTATCTTTATGCCAATATCATACTGTTTTGATTACAAAAGTTCCCAAATACCCAAAACAATCTTGAAAAAGAATAGCAAAGCTGATCATACGTCCTGATTTCAAAATGCATTACAAAATATATATTACAAAGCTAACGCATCTTCCAGTATCTTAAAGAATAACTTTGCTTTTATGAAAAACTGCTGTCATGAGTTCCAGTTAGCACTGGGATAATGGAGGCTACCTAAATCCTAATTTCTTCATGTGTCCTCCCCCAAAACCTGTTAATTCAAAAAGAAGCACAAGAAAACCATTCATGAAGTTATTCTTTTAGCATTAGTAGGAGACCAAGATATCACAAACCTCACATTATAAGTAGAAAAATAAATAGCAAATTTCAGAGTTCCTGTTGCTGCTGCAAGGACTCTCTAAAGAGGGGATTAGGACATGTACTAACATGGTAGCCTTGGCAAAACATTGCTTCTGGAGGAGAAGGAGATAAAAGTGGCAGTCAGGATGTCCCTCTGATACCTGGAGGTGAAAAGAAAAAAGGAAGTAAGGGGCAGTGGGGGGTGGGTAGGGAATTGGATACCCTGCAGAAATGAAAGAGAACCAGAGACATACCAATTACTCCCTGTAACCCCAGTAAGTCAACATCATCCCTTACATAAACTGAACTTCACTATGCTGACAGAAGGCACTACTCTCAAATTAGGATCCCTGTCCATGAACTGCCTAGCAGTAGGCAAAATCATAAATAAATAATAAAGTACAAGGTGTCCAAGGGAAACGTATTGAAATGAAAATTTAATAGATTCATTTAACTTCAAAGGAGAATTTAAATGAAGTAAAGGAAGACATGAAAAGGGTCAAAGAGAAAGTGGTTGAAATGGAAGATAGGCAGAGGAGATCTGACATATAGTTAGAATTTCTAAAGAAGAAAAACAGAATATATGAACTAAACAAATATTCAAAGCTATAATCCAAGAAAAATTTCCAGAAATAAGAGAAAACCTAAATCTACATATTAAAAAGGCCCACTGGTCCCTGGGAAAATTGACTCAGAATGCTTAAACCCAAGACGTATCATAGTAAAACCATTAGATCTTAAAGTCAAGGAGAAATTCCTCAGGATCTCAGCAAAGGACACAGTATGTAATGGCTAAAAAAATTAGTTTGGCATCAAACCTCTCAAGAGTAGGTTATATAGCAAGGTGAGAGTGGAATAGCGTTTTCAAGAAACTCAAGGATAGAGAGTGTGATAAAGGTGTTCTATCTGGCTGTCTTTCGTGTCAAGGTTATAGAAAAACAGTTTAAAGCATGTGAGAACTTAGGGAATACCGTGCCCATAAGCCCATCCTCAAGGATCTCCTAGAGCAGTGGTTCTCAGAGTGTGGTTCCCAGACCAGCAACATCAGAATCACCCGGAAACTTAGAAATGCACATTCTCAGGCCCACCCCAGGCCTGCTGAATCAGAGGCTTCGGGGTGAGGTATATCAATTTGTATTTATCAAGTCCTACAGGTCATTGCGATGCATAGTCCACGAGAGAGAATGCGCTTCCTCCAGGCAAGAAATGACTGAGTACACTTTGGCAGAGGACTGATAGCAGGCATTTAATACAGTGATTGCAGATATAAATCTAAGACATGGGTGGAGACATGATTGGAATAACAGTGTGTAAAGCATCATATATGTTGCCAAAATAGAAAGAACGCAACAACAAAAAAATGAGACTATAAGAGAAAAGCATATTGTGGAGGGGGAGCAGTGTGGTTTTCTGGGAAATAAATAAATAAATGACAAAAGTAGAATAAGACCATTAATTATTGTATAGGTAATAGGTAGAATTCAGAGGATACCATTTTTTAAAAAGATTTATTTATTTTTATTTTGGGGGGAGGGGCCAAGGGAAAAAGGGAATCTCAATCTCAAAATAGACTCCCTGCTGAGTATGGAGCCCAACATGGCGCTCGATCTCACGACCCGGAGATCAAGACCTGAGCTGGAATCAAGAGCCGAGCTGGAACCAACTGAGCTACCCAGGTGCCCCCAGAGGATATCTGACAAACCTGACAAACAATATAGTAAAAGAGTAAGGAAGAAAAAAAAGGAAGATTAAGGGCATCATAAAAGACATAATGGCAAAGGTCACCAGTAGAATAAGTCAACTGAATCCAATACATGATCCTGCAGTGAAAACAATTGCTGAGAGAACTTTGTTGGTACAATTGATGAAGTTAGAATACGGAATGTAGATCAACATATTGCGTCAACATTAAACTGAGTGTTGACTGTGATGTGAACATTCAAGAACTTCTTGTTCTTAGAGTGCATGTGGTATTATACATGTAACCTACTCAGTTCAGAAAAAGTGATACACATTTGAGAGAGAAAAGGCAAACATGACAATGTTAAAAATCGGTAAGTCTGTAAAGGAAACATAGGAGTTTTTTTGTACTCTTGCAAATTTAATATAAATTTAAAATTATTCCAAAATAAAAAGTTTTAAAAAATTATATGTCAGTCAGTCACAGTTACCCCAATTGTCTGGTTCATAGGTTTATTGTATGTATTTGAATGGAACAGTCTTTCACTTCTTTAAAATATCCTATACTTCAAACCTTGCTAATGCATATCAGTCATCTCCATAAATTTGAGTTTCGTGAATTTTACTAGAACAAGGCAGACAGTGATGACTAATGTCATCATCAATCTTGCTAAAGATTGTTAGATATGAGAATATATTTTGGGGGTGGTGCCTGGATGGCTCAGTTAGTTAAGCATCTGACTCTTGATTTCAGCTCATGTCATGATCTTGGGGTTGTGAGCTCGAGCCCCATGTTGGGCTCCCATGGGGCCTACTTAAGATTCTCTCTTTCCCTCTCTCTCTGCCCCTCCCCTCACCCCTGCTATAATTTTCTTAAAGTATTTAAAAGTATGGTTACTATTTATGTATGCAGTATGATTGAAACTAAAAGAGGTAAAAATTCATTTGATTATTCAAAATTTTGAAAAAGATTTTGTTGATTTATTTGACAGAGAGGGCACAAGCAGGGGGAGTGGCTGGCAGAGGGAGAGGGAGAAGCAGGCTCCTCGCTGAGCAAGGAGCCTGATGAGGGGCTCGACCCCAGGACCCTGGGATCATGACCCCCACCAAAGGCAGATGCTTAACCGACTGAGCCACCCAGGTGCCCCAATTATTCACATTTATCTCACAACTCTGTGATCATTTGCTGAAAACCTCATGTAGACAAAGCAGAAAAAGATTTGCATTGAATACTTAAGCTTTGCACTGCTTTGTCCAAACAAAATAATCAGCAAATAAGTCTAGTTGTTTTTTAAATACACTAAAACTCAAAGTATTAATGTGAATTAACTTAGAGTGGGAGAATTAAGTGAATTAACTTAAGTACCAGTGGTAGGTCCTTCTTTTAAAAAATTCATTTATACTAGCTTTAACTCAGTGTTAAAAATCATAGTGAAGTACTTTGTTTTTCTTTTTGAAGATATGGATGTAATGAGGCCCTTAATAAACGAGCAGAATTTTGATGGGACATCAGATGAAGAGCATGAGCAAGAGCTCCTTCCTGTTCAGAAGCATTACCAACTTGATGATCAAGAGGGTATTTCGTAAGTGTTATGGGGTTATATGTCTCCTTTTCATTTAGTATATATTTTGTAATCTTCTGTAGGTAAAGCACTTTTCTAGGTACTACAGAAGACACACAGATGAGTAAGCTATTGTCCCTACCCTCAAGGTATTAATAGTCCATTTGGGAACGAAGAAATGCATCTAAAATACAGAGCAGCGCGTGGGAATTGCTGCAGTGATGGTCCCATGCTATGGATCTTGCAGGAGGGGAGATCTGATTGAAAGGAATAGAAGTTTTAAGAGCTGTGGCTTCTGAAATGGTTAGGAGTTAGACAGTGGGAGGTAGTAAACACTTCTTTATGCTGAATGAATGGTCTAAAGCAAAGTCATGGTGGTGGGAAGGCGATGGAACCTTGTAGAACTGTTTTTGTTACTTTGTCATCATTAATAGGTTTGAGTAAGTTCTTACTCTAACAGTAACTTAACAGTTAACCAAAGTTACATTTTAGTTGATCAGAAAAGAATAGTATAAACTAAAAAAAATTTAGGCAAGCATGTTTGTTCCATGAGTTTAAAATTTGGGCTATTCTTCCTAGTCGAACTTATTTTTTCTTGGTCAAGAGACTTCGTTCAGATGCCTCTTGGAAACTTAGGTGAAATTCCTTAGGGAGTACATGATGTCTAAACGTTAATTAGTATTTATCTTACCTGATGATACATGTAGTTTTAAGACTTGTGTGCTTTTTCTTTTAATTAACTTGCTGTTAGGTTGATAATCATAGATCAGATAGATGTGTTTAGTATCATGATTCATAGACAGTGTCAATAAATTGCTCTGTCTTAACAGCCTAGCCGTATATAATCTTCAACATTATTCTGAATGTCATAGCAGCCAGGGATCTTATGAGAAAATTACCTCTTCTGTATTTCTTTAGTATGTACAAAAATAGTTTCACTTAAATATCTCATTTACTCTCCATAATAACCCTCTGTGTTCTCCTTTTCTAAATGGCAAAGGTAGCACGTGAACCAATATGACGTCTCGCCTGTTCAACTTCTGGTTGAGTGGAAATGTTATTTGATTCCTTGCCCAGATTGATTTTCAGTTCCCTTCTAATGCTAAAACCATGATGATGTACTTTTATTAGCTTTTTTCCTAAAATCTTACAACTTTTATTTTTCAGATTTGTGCAAACTCTTATGCATCTGCTTAAAGGAAATATTGGAACTGGCCTTTTAGGGCTTCCACTGGCAATAAAAAATGCAGGCATAGTGGTAAGACTTATCTTTGTGAACTCTGGCTAAATTACAGTTATCTGTCTTCATTACAGCAAAAATGACAAGCTAACCTCTGGCCTAGTCATATATGACCTGTCCAGCTAACAATGAGATTATACTGATAAGATTGTGTAAACAGTGATAGTAACATTTAACAAAAATGAGAGTTAATTACTCTTTTCATTTCTTTTTACTTAACTTTTTGTTTAATTACTTAACTTTCAAATAGTTCGTAGTGTTTGACAGAAAGATCCTAAAATAGTATTCGATTTTTCCAAGTATGGTTATATCTTATTATTCTTTTGGATTTCCAGGGATGTAAGCAATGTACTCATATCAGCAAATATATTTATAGAGTAGATTATTTGTATTGGTGAAATTTTATGGTTTTTTTAGATTCAGAGTAAAATATGTGGTTTTCAGATTTAAAGAATAATAGTAAAGAAAAGGAATAACAATATTGTTTGAAAACAAATGTGCAAAGTGTTGTTAGAACCAGTTATTGTCATTACAGAGAATCTTGGTAAGGGAGAATTGCTTTATGAAGTAATAAAATTATATTTAAGCTTTTTTTTAAATTTTTATTATTTTTTATTTTTTTATTTTTTAAAGATTTTATTTGTTTGAGAGAGAGAGCAAAAGAGAGCATGAGTGGAGGGAGAGGCAGAGGAGAGGGAAAAGCAGACTCTGCTGAGCAGGGAGCCCAATGTGGGGCTCGATCCCAGGACCCTGAGATCATGACCTGAGCCAAAGGCAGATGCTTAACTGACTGAGCCACCCAAGTGCCCCTACTTTTATTAGAGGTTTAAAACCTTACCAATTTTCTAAGAACAGTTTTAACTATCATCTTTTTCTGCATTTAACTTGCCCACCCTAATTTAGAGAAACTTAAACATTTCTGATTATAAAAATAAAATTTGACAGTTATTTTGTCTGGGTCTCAATAATCCAGGCATTACTTTAATTTTAATAAACAAATACTTGAAATTTTTTATGTACCACTTTTTCAAATAAGCTTTTTCTAGGCAAACTTCCTCACACATCGTGAGTGCTCAACAAGCACAATCCCGGATTGGTACAGCAGTTTTAGTCATTCAGATAATGATTCATAGTCGCATTTAATTATCACGGTGGGACACTGATGGTCATAGACTTGCCATCTGATGTTACCTGTGATGTAGTCTATCCTACCTTATTGAACGACTATACTCTATGCTCATAGGTTTGGCTTAGCAAGCCGATGAGATGGAGTCATACGCACTTAAGTATTGCTGAAATTCGTTCAGTATCAAGTTTGTGAATTTTCCTGTATGCAAATGACTAATCATTTTGTCCAACAAAATTGATTCACACAAATGAGTAGTCCGTTGTCTCATTGCTTGTAAGACAGCTTAATTTTTGTTAAACTTAAATATTTAATCCTATACATTTTCCCCCACAGCTTGGACCAATCAGCCTTGTGTTTATAGGAATTATTTCGGTTCACTGTATGCACATTTTGGTACGGTGCAGTCACTTTCTGTGTCAGAGGTAAGTGAAGATTTGTTAAGTGTTTCTTTTAAAGCCGTGTATTTATTTAAAGCATTGGATAGTCTTAACTGTGCTTTGCAACTAACAATCTTATTTCCTCTAATCTGTTATGTAGACAAGTCTAAAATAATGAATATGGAAAAAGATAATATTTCCTGTGATGAAATCTGGTCAGAATATATTCACTTCTTTTAAAATACAGCCCTATTTAGTGAAATGGGATGGTTTCTTTCCATGTAAATTAAAAAAATCAGGAAAGACATGGGGGCTAGAGCACTACTTTTAGTTATAGAGTGATGGTCTTCAGTTTGTTAGGAATTCATTTTAGGTTATGGTGCCTTTGGTGTTCTTTGCCGATATGTGGGTTGATAAATAGTAAAATTATATTCTTTTTTCTTTGTTTTAGTATAGTGAAATGTTTCTACTTGCCCAATGGACTGTTTAAAAAATAAATATTGCCTATTCTAGTAAACTAATATTCTAATCTTAACTCTTTTTGTTATTGTTGTTAAATGTTCTTAAAACTTTGGGCAAGTCATTTATGATCTTTAAATAACAATGATACCTGAAAAAAAATGGGGAAGAGAACAAGGGGAAATAATGCCTATCTCATGAGGCTGAGTATTAGGTAAGATAGTTTGTGTGTAAATATGTTGTAAAGCCCTATGCTGATGTATTAAAATAATGCCCTTTTAAGGATAAATAATTTAGGCATGAACAATGTAGTTGATGCTTTTCATAATTGAAATATTTACATATTTAAATCAGTGAAGCACAAATATTACATTATATGACTTCTACAACTTTAACAGTAGATTAACTTAAACAATAGATAAAAACGAATATATTGGTAAAAGTAATAGATTTAAATTTTCAAGATACATATCTTAGAGTATGCAGATCTTGAAATTTCAAAAACTCTGCTGTCAGTGCATAGCCTTGCATTTATTAATTCCTATTTATTTGATATTCTTTTCAAGGGTTGGATTTATGGGCCAACTTCAAATTTTCCTTTTTCATATGCATGTATGTCCTTAAATTACAGGTTCAAAAAGTCAACATTAGGTTATAGTGACACTGTGAGTTTTGCTATGGAAGTAAGTCCTTGGAGCTGTCTTCAGAAGCAAGCAGCGTGGGGACGGTAAGCACTTGCTATGTTATTAATATCTGGTTACAGAAATCACATTCCTTTTTAAGTATTTTAATTTGGCAAGATACATGAATAGAAGTATGATAAAGCTGGGGGAATAAACATAATCTTTAGAGTTATACAGACTTGGGTTCAAATCTCACTTCTACCATTTTTCAGTTTTATGACCTGAATCAAATGATTTATCATTTTGTTTTAATTTTCTCACCATCAGATGAGTTTATGGTGATACTTACGTCACAGGATTACTATAGTAGTTTAAATAAAATGACATTTATGAAGCATCTGGCTAACCTATGACATAATCGTGTTAATATTTTTCTAAGGAAAGGAGAAAAAGCAAGGAAAATGTTGCAGTCTCATTATTTTAGATAAAATTGTGGTGTTTAGCTACATGCCCATAGGATATATGAAGTGTGTATTTTAGCATAATCTTAATTTTACTGTCTTATTGTTTAAATGTAACTTTATCATTGGTAGACATGGCTGATCAAAGCCAGATGAATACAGGACTGGAAAAATAAGCATGGGTAATCAACAAAATGCTCACTATGGTACAAGTGATATGTGCAAGGGAAATTAAAAGAAGAAAAGAAAAAACAGTGCTAGTAGAGTTTATGGTTAAATATGGCCTTCCTGGGGATTTGTAGGAAGTTAAATTTGTTTATGAGCTGCTCAGAGTTCTTGTTATGCAAAGTAGAAGAAGAAAGAAAACAGCCTAATGCCCTAGGATTTGCCCCAGAACCCTATCTTCTTCCTTCTTCTGCCCCAGAGTAGAGGCAGTTTTGTCCATTTTTTCTATCAAGAAGAATGACTTTTGGGTAGAGGTGTCTGGAATGATTGTTGGTAGGATACTAAAATCCAAGGTGGGTGAAAAGATCTTAAGGGAATACTTAAATGGAATTCATCAGAGAGAAGAGACTTGAATTCGTTGCAGGGTACCAAGATTATTTACAAGGGAGACCCCTGAAGAACTATGAGAGCTATAGTTATGGCAAGAATGAAGATAGGCGAGGGCCCTTCCAATTTCAGATGAGAGAGCCCAACATGGTGTGTAGATTTGTAGACCAGGTTGTTTGACAGCTTGACATCGGTGGTCAGGTAAAAGATATGATTAATTAGAGGGTGCATGCTGTTGTAATCACTCATCGTTCTCCAAACAACATAGAGAAATATGGGCTGCGTATTAATAACATGTAGGCAGATTTATAACTCGATTAACTACCCAAACTGTGCTACTTTGACTGGTGACATCCTCTTTCCACTTCTGTACACTATTTTATGTAGCTAGAATTTTCTTAAGTATCTCATTAAACAGTAAGAACAGAGCTAAGCTACTGGAGGGGTCTTACGTCTTCTGATTTAGGGTCATGCCCCCAGTCCTCTCCCATTTCATGTTCTTATTAGTGATTTGGATAGTGGAGAACATACTCACTCATCATATTTGCAAGTGACGTGAAGCCAGGAGGGCTAGAAAATACCCTGGGTTAATCAGAAAATGATTTCGAGAAGTAGGAGAGATGGGCCTGATCTGTAAGATGAAATGTTTTCTTGATAACATTTTATAAGCAAATAGTCAGACTGTTGAATTTCAGAAATGATGGGGAAATTTTCACCTTTTTACTGAATGGGACGTCTTTTTGTTCAATAGTAATTCTAGTGACATACTGATCACAAATGTGGGCTGTTTGTAGAAAATACATGTTTTGTTTCTTTCTTATTTTAAAGAAATGAAAAGAATGTAAGCTATAATAAAATGTTTTAAAAGAGAAAAATATATTGATATATCAGCAGTTCTTATTGATACGTATTTGTGGGTATCTCTTTTCAGGAGTGTGGTTGACTTTTTTCTGGTGATAACACAGCTGGGATTCTGTAGTGTTTATATTGTCTTCTTAGCTGAAAATGTAAAACAAGTAAGTATTTTCCTCCAGTTACTGAGATCAGTTTCTTCCACTTCTGTAGTTATGGCATCATATCTCCTCTGAGTAAGCCATGGTTGAACATGGAAATGTGTTCCTTTCATAAAGCATATTCCTTTGTAAATTTTCCTTTAGTCTTCTTTTTTGTAATTTGGATTTTCTGCTACTGTTGTTGATTTTACTTTTCTTGCCATTATCTGTCAATTTGTCAGATCTGAACTGGACATAATTTAACTGACTCTTAGATACTTGAAATTTAGCAGAAACACAGATGTTTGGGGAGCATATTTTTATATTGCTTTTTCATAAATAAATATATAAGGCTTTAGCCAGCAACCTAAAAAGTAAAGTAAAATGTGGGTATTACTAAAATCCAGGAATTATTGCTATTGTCTGAAAAGATACTATGTCCAAAAATGTGCAGTGTTCTGTAATCCTTTCCGTACTTTAAGGGTTTGCTTTAAAAGGAAGTGGTTTGCAGTCCTGGTAGAGACCGACCGTCAGTTTGAACAAATATGCAAAGCACTGAAATAAAAAAGCTCCCCTATCAAAACAATGCCGAAACATATTTCCTTATGTGCTCTAGTTTGTAACTAGTACGTTACACCCTGTTCTTCTTTAATCATCATTTTCATCAATAACGTTTATTAACTGTCCGCATGTGCATTGTGCAGTAGTAGACATTTCACATAGTAATATATAGTACTTGTAGGTATTTTAATGCAAAATGATGATGTAAATATGTTTTCTAAAGAGTCTATGTAGATATATAAGTATATATTTGGCTCACTTTTTCAAGTATAAGGTATGCTTTGTTTTATATTTAGACCCAGAATGGCAAACTTTTTCTGGAAAGGGCCAGATAGTAAATATTTTCAGTTTTGCAGGCCATATGGTCTTCTCAGCTTAGCCATAGACATACTATCTCAACAAATATATACTGTAAAATTCCAATAAAATTATATTTGCAAAATTAGCTGGTAGGCTGGATTTGGTGTATGGGCCATAATTTGCTAAAGCCCCTAGCTTAGATTTTTAATATTGGAAAGGCTCATTGAGTCAGCCCTTCTTATAAATAAGAGCGTTGATGCTTTCATTAGCATTACTCATTATAGAAGATGTGCTTTTGATTTATAAGTGTTTAATTCCACAAGTTGCTTATTCTTTGGACTATTAACTCAGTCAAGAGGCTATCTGTTGTTAAGAACTGATAAGACACAGCATTTTACCAGTCATTTACGTAGAATACAGTGGAAATAATCCCTTTTTAGGATTGTGCAGCTTGGCAGTAATGTATCTTTTCTAATATCTCCTAAGAGAGCTTCCAAAAAGCTTGATTTGAATTTATGGATAATGCTAATGCCTTATAATCGTACATTAATAAAGCATGACATTTTTCATGTAGTCGTTTTTTTCATGTAGTCTTTACAACTACTCTGTAAGGTACAACGCTGATTTTTTGAATGTGTAAATTGACTTTCACAAAGCATGAGCAGTGAGCCCTAAGTCATGTGAATTAAGCTGAGACCTAGGTCTGTGACCCAGCTGCCACTCATCACTGGACAGGATCTTGTCTGATTTTAGCCGTGTGACTGCAGTATGACAGAATAGATGTCTGTAAGCTCAGGGTTGGTGACGTTTTCCTGCAAAATAGTATCAATTGCTTCCAAAGTTGATTGGAAGGATGTAACTCATTTGCACATATTCTAAGAAGACCAGGTAGAAAAAGTGATTTTCTGGGACGTAAGGAGATTGCCTGCTGTAGCTAGAAGGATGAAAGTCCTTTTGAGGCATAAAAAGCAACCTGGAAAACGATGCTCAGACTTGAGAAAAGTTGAAAGCAGTAGTGAACCCCTTGCTCTGGCGGAGCAGACAGATGGTCCCTGAGACAGCAGCGTCAGAGATGCTCACGCCCACATTTTAGAGCAGTCTCCAATTGTGGGCATGCTGCTTGTTACACCTTCCCAAGTACCACTACCATTAGAGTTAAAAACTCTAGGTTTATTACCGCATTAATCCACACAAAAGCAAAGGTGCAGTAGTTTATCAAATCAAAGAAGTAGGGGTTTAGTTGCCATACAGATGCGTGAACCTCCTGCTCCGCTACCACAGGGCTGTTTTTGGTCCCATTAAGTCATTATGAGCATCAGGTGGGGGAAATGGATGGGTAGTGCCTCCAGGGATTCTAGCCCGTTGTGGGTATAGTAGCTCCTTTCTGTTCTTACTCTAAGATACTCTAGAAAATTTCAGATGAATGAAAATAGTGTATATGGGCATGAAGCATGGGGAACGGATATTACATTCACAGAAAAAATATATAATGATACCTACGACCATGGACTTCAGAGACAGAAGATCCAAATTCAAATCTCTACTCAGTTTTAAATCCCACATTGGACAAGATCTCCTTATCCTCGGTCAAGCCTCAGTTTCTTTATTTGTAAAATGGCAATAGCACCAAAATCTCCCATTGTTCCTCCTAAACTTATCATGAGGTTCAGCTGACAAAAGGTTTGGGAAAGCCTTTGCAAAATGTAAAGTAGTAGTAAAGTAGTATAAATACAGGGTGTTAAGGCTTTAATTCTGCATTGATTTTAGCTTTGCTGAAGAACATAATCTACCTTTGGAATTCTAACCATTAGATTACCGAATCATTGAAAACTCATAAGTAGTAGATATTAGTAAATTTAAGCTTTAAATGGAAACAACTGAATTTAGTAATTTTATTTTATAATATTTATTTCAGTGTTTTGCATTTTGGTAAACATGTGAGATCATAGGAAGTCCTATTAGATAGCCAGTATCTGTCTCTAGAGGGCACCAAAGGACTCAAATGTTTACCTGAATCTTGCTCTGGGTATGTATCTACACTTTATTTTATTTTTTAATCCCGACAGTTTTTATAACCATCTTTCTGCCAAAGAATACTAAATTATTATGAGATATTTGTGATAGAATTAATTTCATATTCCCAACCACCTCACCATTCAAACTACCCTTTTTAAAATTGGTTATGTAACTGATTTTCTCTTGCCAGGTATCCTTGTTAGAGCTTAATTTTGATCATTATCTAATCTGATTATTGGCGGTACTTCTTGGATACAGAAGCATTTGGCTATAAATAATTTTGTAACTGGGAAAATTGAGTCAACAAAAAATACATATTTTTAAAAACCAAGTAACGTGAATTACCAATCTTGCTTCTATTTCAAGTTATAAAATATAAAATATAAAGTTGTGATGGCCAGTTACAAGATAAACATGAGGTATGCATTTCTTCAATGGTTCCTGGTGTAACCTGAAAGTTTGTTAGTCATGTATGAGTTACAAGTTGCCTATCTTGCTTAAAACTAGTAGATATATTCCCTACGGTTTAAGATGATGTGTACATTTGTCGTGACACTAAACATTGCTTATCATAAGTTGTAAGTATAAAATTAAAAGAAACACTTGAATTGTTAATCATGCTATAATTTTGTTCTAAACTTCTGACTTGTGGGCCTCTTAATACTTACTATATTTAGAGAGAGAGATGTCGGGGTAGAGGCCAGGCGGCTCCTTACAGGGCCCTCTCCCAGATGGGGATATTCCATCTGGTTAAAGCATGCCACTGTTACAGGCTAAATTCTAGTCTCATGCCTGGGCTGGAATCCTAGAACTACCACTTACTGACTTGATATTATTTAAGTTTTTTTTAACCCTCCCTAAACCTCAGTTTTCTTAACTATAAATTAGAATTAATACTACCACCCACCTCAGAGAAATTGTTTTAAGGATGAGATGTTGTGTATCACATATTTAGTTCAGTCCTCAAAAAATGCTTCCTGTTATTACTATAGGGTCTGATTCTTAAGAATTGATGTATCGAGAGACTTGATCACGTTAGTGTGTTCAGTGGGGAGGGGGTACAGTGTTTGGGGACAGATAGATTTTGACTGGTATTTAAGTGACAATATTATCTGCCTCTGCTGTGAGTTTTTAAGAGTGTTTTTAAAATCCTCCATAGTTTCATTTCTATTTTAGTAAATTGGATTATATGATTAATTGAGTAAGAGACAATTTTTAATATGTAGAACCTGTAAGTTATTGTATCACTCTTGAACACCGAATGTTGGTTTATAGAAGTGGCTGAATAAATTTTAAGGTAAAACTGATTTATTGAAGTTTTTTGCTCTAGCAGAAATTTATCTATATCTAACACATGGCCATCAATGAATTTAGTGGATTCTTAATAAGTATTTATTGATAGCGATGATAATTTATAAAGTTGTTTTAAAAAACAGTTTTAAAGTTAGACTGTGATTTCTAAACTTTATTTTGACAACTGTACATTTCTAAGAGGTACTTAGAGCTTGAAGAAAATAAGTTTTTATTTTAAGAAAATAAGAAAAATATTTTAATATTTTTTATTTTATTAAAATTGTTAAATTTTTAAAATTTAAAATAAAATTATTAAAATTTTATTTTATTAAAATAAAAATAAGTCGGAGTAGGCTATCCACAGCAGAATATGGTCATTCTCGACAAGTATGCATCCACTTTTGATTATCTCAAAAACAAATTGAACCTTTGCAGGGATCATGAGCACAAAGCTTCAAAATAAATTAGTAAATTCATCTTCATAATTTTCTAGTGAACTTTCTTTTTACAGTATGATAAAAAGTTATTTTGCAAAGACAATTATCCTATTTTAATTATCTAAGTTTGATAAATCTATATTTATGAGAAGCTAGAATATCTTGAAAAAAGGTAAATATTTATCATAAAGGAATTTATCATAGAGTGTATAGATAATAATTTTCTTTATATTTTTTTATTTATAAGTTGATGGAATTTCCCCCCCTCCCCTTTCTTATTCCCCTGGTAATCCTATATAGGTTCATGAAGGATTCCTGGAGAGTAAAGTGTTTCTTTTGAATAGTACCAATTCTTCAAACCCTTGTGAGAGAAGAAGTATTGACCTAAGGATATATATGCTTTGCTTTCTACCATTCATAATTCTTTTGGTCTTCATTCGTGAGCTAAAGAATCTGTTTGTGCTTTCATTCCTTGCCAACATTTCCATGGCTGTCAGCCTTGTGATAATTTACCAGTATGTCATTAGGGTAAGTATAATGTGTTTTTAACTGTGCTAAGTTTCTTAATAAGTAAATTCTTTGTTTACTTTGGAGGTAAAAGTAATGGTATGTAGAGACCCCTATCTCATCATGTGGCACATCGGAGATAATCAGTCAACTTTGGTCTCCATTTGGGGAATACTGATCAGCTGGAAAGGCATGTGACATAGAGCACAGGCTTTGTATTCAGGTCTGATTTTAAATCTTGGTAAATATGCTTCTGGGCTTTATGATATTGCTGCAGAAGAGAGTAATAACCACCCTAGTAAGCCGTGAGAGTTAAGATCGTGCCTCAGTACACTGTGTAGCATGAAACAAAGACCTCAGTAGTCTTTTGTTTACTCTTTTAAGATTTGAACCAGTCTCCAGATGGGAGTATAGATATAATTTTATAATTACTTCTGAACTTTTGTTTGCTGCCACCATCTCAGCTCGCTGCCACTGTCCTAGTCCGTAACCTCTTTATCGGAAGTATGCAACCTCAACTGATTTCGTTGTCCATTGTCTGGGGAGCCTAACCATAAAAGAAGTATTCCTAAAATAAAGTTGATTGATGGGACTCAGGGGATCTGCAAATCCATTAAAAATATTTGCAAAATTTAATGTTTCAGTCTGTATATATGCATTCTTCTGCTGAGCAGTGTATAGCTTTCATTTCTCAAAGGGGTCAATGACTCAGAAAAGGTCAAGCATCCCTGTTCTATTCTTTTCTGATCCCAACCATTTTATATATTATTGTTGCAATTGTTCTAAAATCTCCACTGGCAATTTATTACAAACTGTTTCATACCCGCCCCCCACCAAATTCCAAAATCTGTAGACATTTTCTTATTGCACATATGAGTGGAAGGGGACAGACAGGAAGGTCTCATAAGGCTTTCTGTCGTTCATGACTCCTTAACTGAACTTGTAAGAGTTAGTGGAGCAGAAAAGGAGGTTCCTTAGGTAGAGGGAACAGTGTGAGTCTTGAGTAACAGTTGGTGATATCAAATGACCCAAACCCTTACTACCCTTTTCATTTTGACCATAGCTTGTGTTTTCCATCATGTATCATCATTATATCACACAAGTCTCCCTGTGCTTCAGATGTTCTAGACCTCTCCATTTCCCAAATTATCCATGTGCTTTCACACTTCAGTTTCTTTTTTCATCCTCTTTCCTTGGCCTTGAATTCCACTTCCAGTTAGGTAGAGCAGAGAACACAGGATGGTGAACAGGGTGGGAACCAGTCTTGGGGTAGCTGGAAGATGTAGCCATTGTGGAACCAGAGATCTTGAACAAGATGTGCATTTGTGAGTTTCCAGATAGTGAAAGTTGGAACAAGGCTGTGTGTCAAGACCAAGTAATCAAAACCAGAGTCAAGGAATATGTACAAATAATAAGGGTAATGATAACTGTCAAGGTAAAGATTAAGACACTGAGACCAGGAGGAGAACTGTACTAGGAAGCAGCAGAGTTACGACATAAAAAGCCAAAGTTAGGAACCAGGTACCTTGGAGACTGAAAGACCAATGAAAACAGAGTAGAAAATGGATTTCATTGGACACCATGAGCAGTGTGTAATACTGTGGCTCTCAGCTCAGATTGAGTATGCTTGTGTATTTCCTGTCGTGCCAGGAGCCATACCCAGAGTGAACAGCCCGGGACTTGAAGGTAGAAGCAGGTAATCAGGAGCATTTAGCCCAGATGAAATGTGTGGGCATGAGGGAAACAATGGCTTTTGGCCGTGAAGTCCTAACAGCTTGGCTTCATTTAACATAGGCTGCTTAAAGTGTTTATTGAAAGAATTACTCACTTTTATAACATACATTTTCTGTTGTGAAACTCAGAAGTATATGATTTTGCTCTTTATTTTAAATTCTTTAAAATAAGTAAAGATGTAACTTCTCTTATTTTTTTTCTCTTTCTCCAGAATATGCCAAATCCCCACAACCTTCCAATAGTGGCTGGTTGGAAAAAATACCCACTCTTTTTTGGTACCGCTGTGTTTGCTTTTGAAGGCATAGGAGTGGTAAGGATTTACTCTTTATTATTATTTTTAAAAATTTTAAGTCAACACAAAGATTTATGTAGTCCTACATTTAAAAATGCATTTTTCTTTTTTGTTTTGTAGTTTGGTAGGTTAGGCTTGAATTATAATTTAGTTTAGATGATTTTTAACATTTTATTATGGAAAATTTCAAGCCTAAGACAAAAATGGAGAATAGTATGATGAACTCTTGTGTAAGGATCACCCAGCTTCAAAAATCAACTCGTGGCCAATTTTGTTTTATCTGTCTTCTGTCTCGTCTGTCAAGCCCAGATTATATTCAGACAGACCCCAAACATCATATTTTATAGATTAGATGATTTGAAGGGAATTGAAATTGTTACAAAGTTACCATTACATGGAAGAATCAAATATAAATTCTCTCTTTAGATTTACAGATATCATGTTTATTTTGAGAAATGATGTTATCATAAAGCTACTACCAAGAAATACAAGCACCCTGAGGATTCTCAGATCTTAAATATTTCCATTTAAGATGCTTCTGGTTTATTTAAAGCCTGCAATGTGTAGATTTGGGGAAAATAGAATATCACTCTCTGCTCTCTATATGTCCAATGGTTTGCTATGGGAGGGAAACCACTTATACATATCTATACGAACCACAGATGAAATACGAGCTAGAAGACAATTTCATACCATTTTACTTGGGTTCTTGCTCTCTCTGAATTCTTCTTTAGAGAATTCTCACAAATTCTTACAGTTCCATTTATGACAGTTACAGACATAACTGCGGATTTTCATTTCCATCTTTAACCAGTCAGTTCTAGTTAACTATTGGACATTTCCAGTTAAGTTGTTCTTCTAACATCTCAAGTCAACAGCTCCGAATCTGATGTAGACTTTCTTAATCCAAAACCAGCTTCACTTTCTCATTTCCCTATTTCTCTTAGTTTTATTTTCAGTCGCTCAAGCTTGAAACATTGGAGCATTTCCTTTCACTTTGTCCCTGGTTCCCCCATTCCATCGGTAATTAAGGCATGTTTATTTTTCTTTCATATTTCCCCATAAATGAAATTACATTTAAAATACCCACAGTGCTGCTAGCCCCAGAGGGAGCCTACATAAATGTGAATTTCCTTCCTTTCCTTCTTTTCTAGCTGCACTGACACCATTCTTAACCATAGTCTGTTAGTTCAGGTCTGGATTATCTCCAGAGCATCCAGATGGTTCTCTCTTCTATTAACTAGTTAATATTTCCATATGGATCTGACTCACCTAAAAAGTAGAGCTATTACTAGAGTTATTGTCGCATAGGGTTATTGTGAGGACTGCCTGAGATGCTGCCTGCAAAGCATCTAGAAAAATACCTGGCAGGGGGTGGTCCAAGATGGCAAGAAGGGAAGATCCTGAACCCCCCCTCTCCCATGGGCACACTGCAGCCACGACTACGTATGGAATAATCGCCTCTGAGAAGGAACCGAGAACTCGCCGAGCAGCTGCTCCACAGCAGAGGAGTAAAAGGTCCGCCTCAGGACGGGCGGGGGAGACGGAGATGTGGTCTCATCAGAACCTCTACCCCTGCTGCAGCAACCCAATCCAGGGAGGGACCTTACAAGCCCGGAGCTTTGCCCTGAGGAGCAAGGGGTTTGTGCCCCACGTCACGCATCCCAGCCCTTCAGACCTGCATCAGAGAGACAAGCCCCCAACTGGGCTTACAGCCATAGGATCCAAAGGGCTGCTGGGATCTGAGAAACTCCTTTTAAAGGGCTTGTATGTGGACCCAGAACCTAGCATGAAAGCTGCAGTTTGAAAGGTACCTAGACTCTAGGTGAAGGGGATTCATTTGCTAATCTTAAAGCATCCGCTGGAGGGGCAGGGACAAGTTGGGCCTTTGTCCAGGGACGGAGGCACTGGCGAGCACCCTATCAGTAGTCTCCCTCTGTGATGCTAGCGCACGTGGACGCTCCCAAACAGCAATCTCCTGCTGCCTTGCTAACACTGGTAGGCGTGCCCTGCCCCCGCGTTCCTCCCCTGCCTTACTAAAGCTGTGGGCGAGTGTAGTCCACACAGGGGATGCCCCTTGATCACCTGGCTCCCGCGGCTGGGAGGGTTTGTGTTCCAGGGCCTCATGGGACTTCAGCAATGGGAAAGACAGTTCTCGGCAGCCTGCCACGCTGAGGGCACTGCACAGACAACAGACTGAAACGCACCCCAAGTCAGCCAGTAAAAAAGGCCTATTTACTGGTGCGGAATCTTAACCCAAGGACAGGCTTCAGGTTTGCCACACATCTCGAGGCTGCGGAAGCAATCCCAGGGAACGTAGATGGGGAAATACCATCTCGTGCCCTCCTTTGGTCTTGCTGTGGCTTGCTGGTACCTCCCAGAAAGGGGCTTATACAGTTATCTGAAGCCTTGACTTTTGCAACTATTCCCCCAGGAGACCCCTCCAGATTTCCTGGCCTCGAGGCCAGCAGGGTTTACAATGATGCTCCCATAGGACTGTGCCTTTCCATACTTTAAAAGCTGCTACCTGAGGATCTGACTTCCATCATCCTGAAATTTGGTACTGACAGTGATCCCTACATTGAAACACTGACAGGTCTTGGCACACCTTCAACCACTGAAATTTATCAAGAATAAATTAGACAAAGGTCCAAAAGACAACCAAGAGCTAGGGCAAGATGGAATGACAGAGTTCATCTCCTACACAAGGTCACTCCTTCAAGACTGGGAGATGTAGCTGTTTCAGCTAATACATAGAAACAAACACAGAGAGTCAAGAAAAATGAGGTGCAGGAATATGTTTCAAATGAAAGAATAAGACAAAACTTCAGAAAAAGACCTTAGCAAAATGGAGATAAGTCAGCTACCTGTTAAAGAGTTCAAAGTCATGGTCATAAAGATGCTCCTGAAACCTGGGAGAAGAATGGATGTTCTTCAACAAAGCAAAAGAAAAATATCAGTACCAAACAGAAGTCATAAAGCTGAAGAATTACTGAACTGAAAAATATACTGGAGGGGTTCAAAAGGAGACCACATGAAGCAGAAGAACTGATCAGTGACCTTGAAGACAGGACAGTGGAGCTCACTCAAACAGAGCAGCAAAAAGAAAAAAGAATTTGAGGAAGTAAAGAGAGCTTAAGGGACCTATGGGACAACACCAGGCAGAATAGCATTTGCATTATAGGGATCCTAGAAGGAGGAGAAGGAAAAAGATGCCAAAAAATAATAAAGAAATAATGGCTGGAAAATTCCCTAACCTGGGGAAGGAAACAGACATCCATGTCTGTAGATAGTTCCAAATAAGATGAACCCAAAGAGATCCACACAAAGATACATAACTAAAGAGGGAATCTTGAAGGCAACAAGAGAAGAACAACTTGTTTCGTACAAGGGAATCCCCATAAGGCTGTTAGCTGATTTTTCACCAGAAAAATCAGAAGGGAGTAGCATGATATATTCAAAGTATTGAAAGACAAAAAAAACTTCAAACCAAGAATACTGTACCTGGCAAGGTTATCATTTGGAATTGAAGGAGCACTTAACCTGAATAAAAATGAAAGCATGGGCATCCTTGACTTGTTCCTGATCATAGAGGAAAAGCTCTCAACTTTTCATTGTTGAGTTGATGCTAGCTGTGGGCCTGTCCTAAAAGGCCTTTATTATGTTGAGTAATGTTCCCTGTATATACACTTCGTTGAGCGTTTTTATCATGAACAGATACTGAATTTTCTAAGTGTTTTTTCTGCATCTCTGGAGATGATCATATGATTTTTATCCTTCATTTTGTTAATTTGGTGTATCATGTTAATTCATTTGTAGGTGCTGAACCATTCTTGTATCCCTGAAATAAATCCCACTTGATCATGATATATGATCCCTTTTAATGTATTGTTGAATTTGGTTTGCTAATAGTTTGTTGAGGATATTTGTACCTATGTTCATCAGGAATATTGCTTACAATTCCCTCCCTCCCTCTCCTTCCTTCCTTCCTTCCTCTCTTCCTTCCTTCCTTCCTTCCTTCCTTCCTTCCTTCCTTCCTTCCTTCCTTCCTTCCTTCCTTCCTTCCTTCCTTCCTTCCTTCCTTTCTTCTTCTTCTCCTCCCCCTTCCCTCCTCCCCCTCATCCTCCCCCTCCTTCCCCTTCTTCTTCTTCTTCTGTGTCCTTGTCTAGTTTTGGTATCAGGGTGATGCTGGCCTCGTACATGAATTTGAAAGTGTTCCCTCCTCTTCAGTTTTCTGGAAGTATCTGAAAAGAGGAGGTTTTTAAATATTATTTGAATGTTTGGTAGAATTTGCTTGCAAAGTTATCTGGTCCTGGACTTTTGTTTGTTCGTTTTTTTAATTACTGATTTAATCTCCTTACTAGTAATCTTTCTGTTCTGATTTTCTGTTTCTTCATGATTCAGTCTTGGAAGATTGTATATTTCAAGGAATTTGTCCATCTCTTCCAGGTTCCTCAATTTTTTGGCATATAATTATCCATAGTAGTCTCTTATGAAACTTTGTATTTCTGTAGTATCAGTTGTAACTTCTCTTTCATTGCAGATTTTATTTGAGCCCTCTCTCCTTTTTAGTTGGTGAGTCTAACTGAAAGTTTGCCCATTTTGCATGGCAACTTCAGGCAATAATACTTTATTGCATATTTGAAAGTTGCCAAGAGAGTAAATCTTTAAAGTTCTCATTACAGTAAAAAAATTTGTAATTTTGTATGATGATGGATAGTAGCTAGACTTACTGTGGTGATCACTTTGCAGTGTATACAAATATCAAATTCTTATGTTTACACCTGAAACTAATGTTGTATGCTGATTTTATCTTCAATTAAAAAAGAAAAATCCCTGGCACATTGTAAGTGGGCTTGCTGCTGCTATTTTTTTCTTGCTGCTATTATTTCTTAGTATCTTTGTATGGTCAAATCATTTGGCCAAAACCTCTGAAGATTTGCCTAAAAAACTTAACTCCTCAATTAGCCTTTTTTTCTTCTCTTTCAAGGTTTTTTTTCCCCCCCACATAATAAAATAACTTTTTCATCTCATTAAGTTGACAGGCGGTAGATACAGGTGGCTAGATATAGAAGCAATTACAGACATGAATATACCTGGATTAGTGTGCACACACGTATTTCCTAGCACTGCAGCTGAGAGTTACACGGTAGCTACAGGCACACCCAGCACCCAGATCTTGACTTCTAAGTACCATTCTACAACAAAAGAACCAAAGTTCTTTGGAGAAATGTCTGATTCTAGGGCTGAAACAAGGACATTCAAGATGAGCCTGGGGCGTCTTGTAGTTCTAGAAAGTATGGAGATGCTAAAAACAAAACAAAAACAACAAAAGAACGGAGGCATGCAAAGGAATGCAGGAAGCAACCTGATGTAATTCACAATGACCAAAGCTGGAACAATATGAGCAACGAAATAAATAAGTGTTTTGGATTCATATTCACAGTATAAACCAAATATACGCGAATGCATACTAATATAAATAGGTGATTAAATAAATACATATATAGGGGGGATTCCTGAATAATTTATGTAGGTACTTCCCCTCCAGGAGGTATGGCTTAATCTCCCCAGTCCCTGGAATATGGGCTGCATTTAGTGACTTGGCTTCCAATGAACAGAATATGATGAGAAAGAAGAAAAGACCTTTATAAGCAGAGAAGCCTGGCAAACACAGCTTCAACCAAGCTTCACCAGTGACAAATCACGTTGACAACATGCGTGGTAAGAAGGGCGTTTCACCTCTACGGTATCTTGCTCTGAAACCTATAATCCCAGCATACAGACATCAGACAACATCAGACAAACCCCATCAGAGAGACATTATACCAAACCCCTAACCAGTGCTCCTCAAAACCGTCAAGGTAACGAACAATGAGGAAGGATCACGAAACCACCACAGATCAGAGAAGACCAAGGAGATTTATGGTGACAAATGCAATGTGGCATCCTGGAAGGGACCTTGGAACAGAAAAGGGACATTGGTAGAAAAACTAATGAAATGCAAATAAAATGTGGAGTTTAATAGTGATGAACCAATGTTGGTTTTTAGTTGTAACAAATGTACTTTGGTCGTTTACAATGTTAACAATAGGGCAAACTGGTCAGGGGTATTACGAGAGTTTTCTGTTTATCTTTGTAACTTTTCTGTAAATCTAAAATTATTCCAAAATAAAAAGTTTATTTAAAAAAAATCTGACAGGTTTGCTTGCTAAGAGCTAATTTCAGATCTTTTTATTTTAAGGATTTGAGAAACCTATAGTGTAAAAAATATATATAATACCAAGAAAAACATTCAGCAATTATGTGTTATTTTAAAGGAAATAAAATGTGAATATAACCTATAGAAAGATTAATTTGTGTACATATAAGATGGGATACTAGATTGTTTTAAATTACACATATTACCTGCATTCTCTTCTTAGGTCCTTCCACTGGAAAATCAAATGAAAGAATCAAAACGCTTCCCCCAAGCATTGAATATTGGCATGGGAATTGTTACAACCTTGTATATAACATTAGCTACCTTAGGATATATGTGTTTCCGTGATGAAATCAAAGGCAGCATAACTTTGAATCTTCCCCAGGATGTATGGTAGGTAGATATGAGTTTGTTAATCCTAGTTTGTACACTTTATAGATACAGCTTACCAATATTTGGGGATAAAGGTGTATTTTTGGATTTATGGTTTAAACATTTAAAAATTTTATTATGATTTCTTATTTGTGTAACCTAGAATTTTTTCATAATCTTCAGAAAAGACCATCTATGATCTTACAGATTTGGTTGGGATTCCTTAAAAAGATTAAAAATTGTAGCATATTCTGAATTTGAGCAAAATATAAAAGTAAAATATGAATTCTTTTACTATGGGCTCACTGTAATAAAAAATGTAATACTTATATTCGTTGCCAAATAATCCAACACTGTGGATTCCTGATAAAATAATAAAACCCATCACTTAATGACCCTCACTGTTTTCTGGTCAGCCTTAATATGGCACGTACCCCAAATCCTTTCAGAACACAGATTGGACACATTATTAAAAAAATAATATGGTGCATCTTAATATTCTCTTAATATTAGAACCATATTCTGCAAAATGAAGCAATATAGAGGGATTTTCCTTCTTCCAGAGATTGGTCTCTGGAGATTTTAAAAAGGTATTGGCAGCAATTACCATGTAGACGTGCTCCCTTATTTATAAAAGGGAAAGTAACTTCTTAGTTTTGATAAATACAAAGAATAAATGTTAAATTGCTGATTTAATTAATGCCCTACTGCTCCTTGAGCTGCTTGGATAGAAGTCGGAAACCTGAAATGTTTTTAAATATTACGTGTTCTGACTGGCTTCCTATTGGTAGCTTGGGAGTTTGTCTCTCAAGCAGTAGTCATCTGAGCCCTGGGTTTTTATTGGAGTCAAAAATGTTGTAAGAACAAACGCCTATAGGAAGACATTTGTGACAGAGACAATGTACCTAAGAATAGTATCCAGGTTGCACAAGGGGCAAACATTTAGTGTGTTCCTTTTTTTAAATTTTAATTCTACTTTAGCTATGACACATTTTATAAATGTATTTCATGATGGAAACATATCAAATGTTATACCTTCGTTTCAGACTAGAGACATGATCACAAACAAGATATAAAACTTTAAGCATTTATTTCATTAACTTAACATTATAGTTGAGTATATAATTTTGTTTCTTCCAAATATGCCTCTTTTTGTAATAGTTTAATACAGGCTAGAAGCTTAAACAGCTTAATATAAGAGATGATCAAGGCTAAAAATTATGGTAGCATAGTTCTTTTTTTTTCAAATACTATATAACGTCTAGAAAATAGTATTTTTCCCCACTTAGAATAATATTGAGAATAAATCTGAAGAACAATTTTATAAGTAAAATTGACAAGTACATTTAATGTCAAATATAAAATGTAGGTGGAAACGATCTCAGAATTCTTCCGTACTCTTCTTCACAAAAGTGTTTAAAAAGAGCAGGGACCGAAGGGGGAGTTACATATGCATGTCAAGTTAAGATGTGCCTATCCCTGGAGGATTCAGAGCCTGGCGAAGCACAGTGGGAGAGAAAGTAGGGAATGCTTTCGGTGTTCACACTCAGTCCCGAGGGAGCCATACTGCTCCGGCAGTAGCTCCGGGAATTCCTTGCCTTTTTCTACATCCCCTGCCCGCCTCTCCCCTTACCCCTCATTGCTGTGGCCTTACACTCAGAACAGAACTAGTTGCAAGTCTTGATTAAAAAGGGACCATCGCATCATCGTCTCTGTTCAAGAAAGCCTAGCTAGTCACCTGCTTTTCATTAAAGGGAAGGATAGTACATGTATCCTAAGAAACAAAAACCTGGAATAAAATGGAAAGCAAGTCAAGGTACGTAATTCTCCTTTAGCGAACTTGTGTTGGCTAGTTCCTTTTCCTTGTGGGGATAAGCCTTCTGTGGCCTGCTGTCCATTTCTTTCTGGTCTCTGCATCTGGGACAGTTAAAATAACAGCCATAACTGAAGAATACCGCGGAGGAGACGCTTGTCTTTTTATAGTGATAGTCTTCTGTAAGATGAGAAGTTTGGACCGGGGTGATCATAGGATTATATCTAAAGTTTCTTTCTTGATGTACAGTGTATGAGTCTCTTCTTCCTTTCCCTCCCTGTGCTTCGGGTGATAGGCCTAGGAAGTCAGAGAACAGGCAGGGTACTGGTTATTGTGGATATAAAAGCCGAGGGCTGTCACAAGAGCCTAGGGCACTCATAGCCGCTGGTGATGGGAAGCTGTAAAGGGCTCTCAATGCCATGTGACTTACATTCTCAGAATTCATTAGGGGTAGTCCTGCAAGAAAAGGCTGAATTAGAAAGCAGCCCAGGATAAAGCAAATATGGATTAGAGAAGCTCCAAGTTATTTACTGTTTATTGATCGAGGTGTCATCTTTTATGAGTTATGAATAGTGGTATTCAGTGTATCACATTCAGATTTTGAAGCAAAGAATGTGTTTTAAAGATGACAAGTAAATTTGCAATATTAGCACCTTGAGGGCAGGAACCCCGCAGCTTCTAGGCTCAGGATGTATCTCCGTGATCTAGCACATTGCTCGGCACTTAAGAGGCCCTTGGTAAATGTTTGCTACCTAGCATTCTAAGTTTAAAAGCATTTCTCTTGTTACCTGATAATGGAACCAAGGCACTGCTACTAGTCCTAGTCGAGTGATGATGTAGCCGCGTTTTTCCAAGACTTCCACTAACAGAACCCAAATATCAGTGGAGAGGAAAAACAGAGCATTCTCTTGGGAGTCTTGAGAAGAGACCTGTGCAAGTAGCCTGTCTCGAGCATAGCGTGGAGGAATGGGGCGTTGAGGGTGATTACTGAGCGTTAATGCTGGTGTAGCAGTTCACAAGAGGACCTAAAATAGCAAACGGTATTTAGCTGGGTTCTGTCTTACTGAGTGACATTGTAGGAACAAACAGCTTTCGTTTTGTTGTGGTTTCCTTTGTTCAGTTGTGTTGTGTTGCTTACTTTTTACCCATCTGAAACACAGGGTCTGTTCCATACCCCTCCGCCTTTTCCCCATCACGGTTACCACGCCTTCTTACTTGGTTCCAGTTAGTGGCTTTTTAACTTTTTAAACTACAACCCATAGTAAAAAAGTTTTTTACTTTTTTTATGTGTTTTATATGTTTTATAGAAAAACCCTCTAGAAATAAGAGTATGTGCGTCTGTGTGTATGTGTTTTTGTGGTGCACACCGCCCACACACGTAAGTAACTGAAGTAAGGTATAAGTAAAAGGTTAAATAAAAACCCATATTTTCTACATACAGTGTCCCCTGGTATTCTCTATTCCAGATTGTATCTTAGGAAAAAAAAACAAACTTTTCACAATTCACTCAATTGATACCACAACCCACTAGTGGGTCATGATTAATTTGAAAAATACTGGCCTGGAATAAATTCACATGTTACTACTCATTTAGTCAGCACACATAGCACTTCTACTAAGAAATATCAAGGTTATTAGGTTTTCACACACAAAAAAACCAAGAAGCAGTAAGGTGCTTCTGCTCTCACATGCGACGATCTTTGTGAAACATGTGTTGGATAGGAACAATTCAGTTAAAAAAAATAGAGAAGAACCATATAAGAACAGGGAAGGGATAAGGTAGGCATTTTAATTTTTCAAGATAATTGAACTGGCCCTTCATTCCCCCCACCCCAAAACGGAACAAACCCCAAGTCTAAGCCCATGTTTGTAGCATACAGGAGCTAGGAGCCTGAATATTCTGCAGAAGAAAGCTGATGAGTAATGGCAGGTAATCACTGATCCTACTAGGCGGTCAGGGTGTTGAACTCTGAGGAGCTCGCTACCTAAAGTGAAAATAGTTAGGCAAGAACAGACTCGCCAAGAGGCACAATAAAAAAGCAGTAAGAGAAATAAATTTAAGGAAACTGGAAAAAGAAGGTTTCTGTCTCTTAGACTGTTCCCTCTGTCCTCTCCCCCACAAATTCTGTTTGTTTTTTCTCATTAAACTTTTGTTTTAATGGGTCTCAAAATTCTCTGACAGACTTAATTATCTCCTTCCAATATTAAAGTTGCCTGTGATGAGGAATCCTGGGCCAGACTGCCTCTGACTCTTTTCTCAGGATGACTGTTCTTAATTACATTAAGTTCAGAATGAAGGACATCTAACATATTTATCATATGCCTTTTATGTGCTAGCTCCAGGCCCTAGAGAGAGAGAGACCGCAGAGAACAGACGAAAGGCTCTTCCTCACAGTACGTGGAGTCCAGTGAACTGGAGTTGAGTGGTTCACAGCCTTCAGTCTAGTTGTGAATACTAGATAACCCTTGTGGTGGTATTTTTCAGCTTAGAATGAGGTGAGCGTCTTGGTAAGGATTGTAGCTAGGCCTCAAACAGACTTCTTAACAGAACTAAGCTCAAGATTTTTTTTTTTTTTTAAGCTCAAGATTTTTAACATGAGCAATATGAAAGGTCTAAGAGGGCAAGTGAGTCAAGTGAGTTATCAGTCTTTTTTTTTTTTTTTTTTTGGTGAGTTATCAGTCTTTCCAAGAGTAGCTTCTGTATTCAACCTTGAGAGAAGGAGAATCAATCAGCAGCTTATTTCCCAGGTTGGCTTTAAGAATTTTGTAAGATATTCATATCTGTACATTTAGGTTAAGTATTGTTTTATTAGGGGGCACCTGGGTGGCTCAGGTTAAGCGTCTGCCTTCAGCTCAGGTCATGATCTGGGGGTCCTGGGATCGAGCCCCTCATCAGGATCCTTGCTCAACGGGGAGCCTGCTTCTCCCTCTGCCTCTGCCTGCTGCTCCCCCTGCTTGTGCTCTCTCCCTATCTCTCTGTGTCAAAGAAATAAAATTAAACTATATATATATATATATATGAAGCTCACATAAACAGTAGATTAACGGTTGCCAGGGGGCTGGTGGATGGGGAAAAAGAGGAGAGTTTGCTAGAAGAGTACAAACTTTTAGTTGTAAGATGAGGAAATTCTAAGGATCTGATGTATAATGTAGTGACCACAGTTGGTAACAGTGTAGTGTATAACTGAAATTTGCTGAGTAGGATCAAAGTGTTCTCACCAAAAAGAGAAAAAAAAAAAAAGCGAACCTGTGAGGTGATGGCTGTGTTAATTAACTCGCCCATGGGAACCCTTTGCCGTGTGTACTTACATCATGTTGTAGCCTTTACCTGCATGACAGTGTTGCCCACTGCGCCTCAGTAAATCCGGGGGGAAAATGAATGACTGAATTTCAAATATTTTTTTAACAGGTTGTATCAATCAGTGAAAATTCTGTATTCCTTTGGCATCTTTGTGACGTATTCAATTCAGTTCTATGTTCCGGCAGAGATCATCATCCCTGCGATCACATCCAAATTTCATGGTAAATGGAAACAAATCTGTGAATTTGCCATCAGGTCCTTCTTGGTTGCTATTACGTGTAAGTATTGCTACACATTTAGAGCATCGTAATTTTTTCTTGTTGAGTTTCATATAACGAAGCTACTTAAAGTATATTTTTTAATATTTTAAAAACAATTTTATTTACATAGCCGAGATACTTTTTGGGTTAAAATTCTGTTATTCTACTACTGTATAAGAAAAACATAAACCAGATCCTATTACACTTAAAAGAACTAATCAAATTATTATTTTGAAAACTACACCTGTGATGATTAAAAATATAAGTATATTTAAGTCAGATGTGTAAGGGACTCCTTATATTGTTGATACACATTTTACTTTTGGTTTTCCTCGGGGTTTTTTTTTTTTATTTCTATTAACTTTTGTATATTTAACAGCTTAACTCTCCATGACTACCTATAGAAATGGGTTTTGTTTTGTTTTGGTCTTTAATAATTTCAGTGGCTAATTTTACTTACTATTTGAAGGATTGTGTATGATCTCGTTTTAAGGTTTCACATTATAAAATGCCTCTACCAGGGAGCAGTAATTATGGAGACCTGTGGAGAAGCAGCTTGATTTTGGTACAGTGGGAAATAGCGTGAGTTTTGGGGTCACACTGACCTGACAGTTCAAACCTACCAGTCACCTGTTGGGTGTTTTAAGACAAGTTTCTTTTTTTTTTTTTTTTTTTAGATTTTATTTATTTATTTGACAGAGAGAGAGAGAGAGAGGGAAGCAGGCTCCCTGCTGAGCAGAGAGCCAATGTGGGGCTCGATCCCAGGACCCTGAGATCATGACCTGAGCCGAAGGCAGAGGCTTTAACCCCCTGAGCCGCCCAGGCACCCCTTTAGACAAGTTTCATACCATCTGTAAGCCCCTCTTTTTTCAACTGTGAAATGAAGAAAGACTTTCCTTCATGGCATTTTTGTAAGGTTTAAGAATATTAACAAAGTAGCCAGATGTTATAATTCTCACCATTATTGTTGTAACCACAAATATAAGATGACTGTAATACTGAACTGATGATTACCTAGAATGATACCAGGGACCATTGGAAATGGGTCAGCTTTCCGTGGAAGATATGAGTAACCATCTTGGCCCAGTCAAGGCGAAAGAATGAGAAAGAAATTCGGCGGCAAATATAAATTTCAGTGAGCAGCTTGGGGTGGAGCTTATGCCTAGATCTAAAGAAAAAGCAAAGCTGGAAAAAGTAAATGAGACCTTTTTCCCAAAGTAATCATTTAAATGAATTATAGCAACAATAAGGTAAATCATATTGGGGAGTGAAGTCAATGAGCCCATACTCTGATGACTAAGAAAACATTCAGTAGGAAAAAGTTATTTCAAGACATTTTGAAATATTTCTTACACATTGTTTTCATTGATATTTTGACAACTGTACTAAATAAAAAGGCTGATTTCAATACGAATCCTTTTACCATAGATGTAAGACTATTCTATTCTGAAAGCGTGTCTCCTTTGAAAATTAGTAACTGAAGTTCACTTGAAGGAGCTTGAAGAAAATGTTAAAGGGATTTAATAACTT
>CM052884.1:32629767-32694829 GCA_028534135.1 Potos flavus
CCCCCCCCCCCCCCCCCCCCCCCGCTTCTCTCTTTTACTTAAAACCGTTAAAGCTACTCAGCGGTAGATGAGGGTTATAGTTAGGGCATGCTTTGGACAGAGAAACACAAACTGGGTAGTATCCGCTTCTGCTTTACTGGGACGTATCACCAGACCCTGAGCTTCATCGGCGTCTTTGGCACATGCTTCCCAATTAAAGTCAAAGCCAGCCGATGGGCATGACAGGACTGCTTTTTATCTGCCCTGGGGGCACTTGATAAGCATTGGGGGCAGGCTCCTTCCGGATGAGCGTGTGGACAGCCGATGGGACCCTGTCGTGTCCACAGAGCAGGCCAAGTGACACTGGCAGTGAGCGGAGGCTGAGCTGGATGTGCTTTGAAACTTGGGGATCTTTCAGCGTTCTGCAGTCCTTTCCAAGTGCTGAGTGCACGTTTGTAGTATTGGTGTTCAAAGTAGTGAGCTTATCAGCTTGCATTATATTGGTCACACCGGAGTCTCTAGTTAGCATTTGAATCATCCTTTCAAAGTGTCTTCTCCCTGGAACTCAAAAGCTCAGGAAGACGGGTCAGACTCCCACAGCATTGACTGGCTATAGAGGCCTCTCACAAGTGGATGTTTTCAATGAAATTTGAAAGGTCCTAATTTTGTTTGGGAGTTATGATTATAGTACCCCGGAGAAAAATGTTAAAAGAATGTAGCCCGCATCTATTCAACAGGGAACGCACTTTATCAAGCATTTCTAGTTTAGAGCTGCAACTTCTTCAAAGTCATGTATCTTATTTAGGAAAGTTTGCCACACTTCAGTCCTCTAGGTGTGAGGCTAGGTTTATTATTTCAAAATAATTTTTAGGGTTTTAGCTTTCAAAAGAAATTAAATAAGAAATAACAAATACTTCCAGGAAACCTAGCAGTTCCATATTAATACCACATCCTCCTGGAAAACATTGAGAGCCACAAAGAGAATAGGGGAAGGAAAAAACCCGTACCCTAAAAATAAAGGAGTGGAGAAACCAGTAGGCTGCAAATGAAAGAGTTCATCACAGAGCCCAAGTTAAATTATATATACACAAAAAGGTTCAGCAAGAGACAAACAGGCTAGAAATGAGGAAAGCAAAAGTATGTAAACTTAGAAATAAGAAGAGAGGGATAGGGGCGCCTGGGTAGCTCAGTCGATTGAGTGCCCAACTCTTGATTTCGGTTCAGGTCATGATCTCACGGTCATGAGATCGAGTTCCGTGTTGGACTCTATGCTCAGTGGGGAGCCTGCTTGAGTTTCTTTCCCTCTGCTGCTCCCCCTGCGCTCTCTCTCTCCAAAAATAAATAAATAAAAATCTTAAAAAGAGAGGGATAAAAAAGATCAGAGGGAAGATGGTAGCTTTCGGAGACAAGTTAGGGAGAGCCAACACACACGTCAGTGAAGTCCCCAAAGCCGGAACTGTGGTGACGGAATCCTCATTGGTGGCAGTGGTGACGTAGCTGCCACAGCCGCCGGTGAGCAGACTCAGGCGTTATTTCTGGTGGCCGTTTCAGACCCTCAGCAAGTCAATCAGTGAGCCGTTTTAGGGCACTGGAGAAAGGAATATGAGTCTTAGTTTTTACAGACCCTCTCTTGATACCTTCAGCAAGAGAAGGGTAGGTAGGACCAAGAAAGCACCAGATCCAGAGCTTTCCAGAAAGCTTGCCAGTAGAAGAAAGTCTGGTTGGAAGTAGTGGTACATTTTTTTGTTTTGTTTTGTTTTGTTTTGTTTTGAACTTTTCATTTTGAAATAACTCAGAAAAGTTATAAAAGAAAGTAGAGTTACCATACCCACTGCCTACATTTAGTACTCGTTTAAGTAGTAAGTGTTTAAATAAGGTGAATATGTATTTTCATTTTCTAGGTGCTGGAGCGATTCTGATTCCTCGTTTGGACATTGTGATTTCCTTTGTTGGAGCTGTGAGCAGCAGCACACTGGCCCTGATCCTACCACCTTTGGTTGAAATTCTTACGTTTTCTAAGGAACACTACAATATATGGATGATTCTGAAAAATATTTCCATAGCGTTCACTGGAGTTGTTGGTTTCTTCTTAGGTACATATGTAACTGTTGAAGAAATCATTTATCCTACTCCCAAAGTTATAGCTGGCACTTCACAAGGTCCTTCTCTAAATTTGAATTCAACATGCTTTACATCTGGTTTGAAATAGTGGAAGCAGAACTGTGAGTCTTCTCCTTTTGTCTTGGTTCTGGAAATGATAAAAATAAGAACTAGTAGAATACACTGCGATGAGCTTATAAATAGAACCAAATTCTCTTTTCTTTTGGTACAATAATGGTATTTTAGTAGTAAACTATAATTCTTTACTGATAGTGGTAAACCATGACAGATTATTGGTTTTAAGTATTTGCAATCATTTCAAAAAATTTAGTCTTGAAAATTTTTAAAATTAAAATTAAGAAATTAAAATGTAGAAAAATTCAAGAATAAAAAGACTTCCACTATTCTTCATTCAATCAGAAATACTCTAACCAAGATTCTCTTTTATATCCATGTTCCTCTTTCCCCACCCGGTTGAGGAGAGAACAGGGGTCTAACAATAAGAGAATCAAAGAAGGACCTAGTTAACAAAAATCTTCTCACTATCTTGGTGAATATCAAAGTGTACTTTGTGTATAATGTAAAAATGTCTTAATCACATTTTTACTAGAGAGCCAAATACTTACGATTCGTCCCTGGAAGGATAGAAAACTCATTAACCCTAATGTAAGCATCAGAAGTCCCTACAACCAGAATTATTCTGCACGAGTCTCTGATGGTAGTTGATCTGCACAATGAAAACTCTGAGGCACTGCGTGAGGTCCCCACTTTGTGTCTCAGTCAGATTTGAAAGAGACTTTAAGGGTTATCCAACACAATTCCCTTATTTCTTGCCTAAGGAAATTCATGCCCAGAAAGGTTCAAGTAACTTGGTCAAGACCACTTAGCTTTGAGGTCAAGCAAGAGAACCTGATCTTTTGACCCCCAGTCTAGGATTTTTTATTTTTCACATCACATTCAGGAAAAAGAGTAAATTAGATCCAGTTTAGTGTTGCATCTATTTAATTGTATTTTAATACTTGGAAAGCCAGTGATCTTTGAATAGTATATGTGACCTGACCATAAAAATCAGAGAACTCTAAAAAGCGTGTATTACAGCCATATAAACTCCAACAAGAGAAAGAAGTTTTTTTGGGTTTATTTGGTTTTGTTTTGTTTTTTAAAGAGTAGAAACCACATGCCGGTTTAACTGCTGGCTAGTAGGAGGTACCCAGCTACTCTGAGGCTCGAACTCTCCTTATTAGTTCCTCCTTTTTTGGGTTTTGCAGGCACTATCTTTCTCAATAGCAGAAAATAGGTATCTAACAAAATACAGGATTTGTGTATTCCTTCTAGCCCCGTGGCTTTCTTTATTCTAGCCTTTTACTGATCTGAATGGGCAGAATAAAAAAACCATAAATTTATGCTGAGGAAAAGTCAAGGCAATGATAGATTACTAAATCTTGAGACACTCCAGGTTTCTTCCAGACAAATACCTTTTATTACTCCGTATTCGTCAAGCCCAGTTATTAACCAAAACAATCTCAGTTGACATGAAAAATGAAAAATTTTACTTTTAAAACATTAAGAATCTTGACTTTTTAAAAAAATTCATACTTTAAAACATGTTGAACTTTTTAATCAGGCTGATGGGACTCTCATTTGTAATACTGTAAGATATTGTCAAGATCACTGTAGTGTATGTATTCTATATTTTTATATGTAAATGTTAACTTAGTTCAAGTATTTTTTGCTTTGCGTCATTAATGAGTCATCAAATACAATTCTAACAAAATATCAGAAGCTTTATTTTTGTACAAATTCATAAGAATCAAACTTTTTTTAAACATTTACATTAGATATCACCAATAATTGTTTGTGATACTTTTATATCAAATCTGTTCTGTTGAGCTTTTAGTCATACTGAGAGAATGTGGAAGAAGTTATAGGAAAAGTAATCATCATTGAAACTGTTACATAATCGTGTTTCTAAGAATAAATTAGGGTTTGTTTTTTTTTAAATGTGTAACTTGGTATAAAATGACTTGAAAACCATTATTAAATAGAAAGCACTATTATTTTGTCAGCTGTCCTCAGATATTTCTAGTCTGTGTGTGAAATTTTATTTTTATACTTTGACCTGCTTATTTTCCTTATTAATGCATCAAATTCAATAAATTCTGAATAGTTGAGCATAGCAATAAATAAATTCGAGATTGAGCACGAACGAAACATTGAGCACACTATCGGCCAGGCTTCCTTATGCAGTGAGTACTGAATCCACAGCCAGTACTTAGTCCCCTAATTCATCAACACTTTAAATACAAGAGAAAAGTGAAAATAGTGAAAGCAGGGGCTAAAACAAGAGAGACTAGTCTTAATCCTTAACAAGAAACTGTTTAGATGTAAAGCATAAATGCACCTTTACTTAAGGATTTTTGATGATGTATTTTATTTGCAAAAAAATCAGTGGCAATATTTTTCCTCTGAAAAATTTAGTTTTAATGAGTCACAACGTTTTCTAAAAATTTTGGGAGAAGACACTTTGACGAGACCAGCTGTTGCTTTTATTTGGGGGCCTGGAAAAACGAGAGCGATTGCACCTGTCAAATTATGTGCCTGGTATCTTGGTCCATTACGTTGAGGTTCGGACGACTGCCGCGTTTCATCTGCCACAGTCAAGAGCCCTCTTCTCTGAAAGGGGTCAGGTGTCTGAGACCCTTTTCTAACACTGAGGTGGAGGACAGAAAGGAAAGCTTCATTGACCTCTGCTGACCTCTGTTCTAAGACGGTTATCATTAGTCCCTGACCTTCAAAAGGGTGTCGCCAGTTTCAGAGTCAAGTTGTCAAAACACTGGTTTTCAGATTTTTTTTTATCAGAGGACCGATCTTCTTTTCTCCACCTGGTCAGATCTCTCCACAATTAAATAAGAACTAGGGTTTTTCCTTGGTTAAAGACCAATTTATATGATGTTATCCACTAAAAAAGTATACCGGCTCAGCCCGTGCCACATGATGTTTTAATTCTGTCCTTGCTGGATTCTCCTTTCTTAAAACCATTTCTGCCTCTCATCTAGGCAATGCAATGAACGTTTTTATGAGCATTTTATGCAGCGTGCATGTTGTAAATTTCCTAACAGGGCCAAATTTCATTCAGTATTTTCAGAACAGTTACAGGAAAGCTGTCTACCTGCAAAGCACTGTAAAAATATTAATGGGACTATGAATTAAAGTTCCACATTAGGGCCACTTCTAGCTGCGGCCAACACAGGTGTTTGCGGAGCTCACTTGTGGCTTTCTGCACTGGAGATGTCCCCCCCGGACACAGCTGAATAGTAGTACATTAGTTTACGTTAGGTTTCGACCTCAGTTCTCCTTCATTTAAAAAGGAGAAGATACAGAATAGAGATAATGGAAATCATAAATAAAAATTTAAAAATGATACCAGTGGCCCAATGGATATTTTCTGTTGAGGAATACGATTTGGTAAAAATACAGACCATCGATCATGTAAAATGAGTTTTGTTTTCTGTTTTTTTTTTAATGAGTCTGTTTTGTTCATTTTGGCTGAACTAGCTTCCCCCTTCCTAAGAAAATTTGAGAACTTTGATCTGAAAGGTGTAACAAGATCCTTCCTGACATTAAATGGCTGACTATAATAGTTAAGACTTTGGCAGTATTATGGATAATCTCATTTATGCCCCTAGTGCTTACTCGGCCTTAATGAAAGTGGTTGGTTGTCACCTAGGAGATGAGAAAAGATGCTTAAGAAATGCTTAAGAAATGACTGGAAATGGTATTTATTACCCTATGATAAATGAAATGATGACTTCCTCTCATTCTTAAAATGCCATATTAAATTTAGCTAGTTCTTATGCGCGCACACATACACACATACAGTAATCCAATTAGATACTGATAATATACCATTTAAACTGGGACCAGAAAGATAATGTGTTGAAAGATCACTCCCAAAATGATTCCATTAGAGTTTTCTTGATAACAAGTAGGAAAGTAAATGCTTATACCGTGAATAAATTAAGCTGTGGATTTTGTGTTTTTGAAAATGATTTTGTGAGTTTGAAAAATAATATCATTGCACTTGAGTCAATTCTTTTTCTTTTAACTTATTTTTCTTTACACTATGAAAAAAAACTGTCTTAAAGTACTGTAACTCTTCTGAATTTTCAATAAAATATAATTATTTTGCTTGCAAATGCCTTTTTAAATGAATTTGTCTTCTCTAAGGTTAAATGATATTGACGAATGTCATAAGCTGAAAATGGCACTAGTATATTCTCATCGTAACATCTTAATCAGTCTTTGTGGTTAATTCTTTGGCATGTGATCGTCAGCCTTGGAAGTTGATATCATGTACCCGTAAGATTTAAGAGCAGAAGTTGATTAAAAATGAAGGGACATACTCAAAGACCGTGACCTGACCTTCCTATGGAGTAAATGAAGAATGAGCAAGCAGTCTGCAGATGTTATGTCTGTGATTTAATTTACCACTCTCTTTAGGTCAAGAATATGTATCAATTACACTTCAATACATTTTGCTTGCGTTATGCCAACTCACCAAATCAAAGATCATAAACGTATTTGTACCTTTACATCAGTAATCCTGCTCTTATGAACCTAGCCTAAGGGCATGCCATAGTTCATCAGAAGAAAAACACTCTATGCCTCAAGGTGCATCGGCAGCATTTTAGTAGTGAAAAACTGGAAACAACCTAAATGTTCAACAATAAGGAAATTATAAGTTGTGACACAGTAACCTAGAATACAATGAAGATTGTATTAATTACATTGTCGTTATACTAAAGGTTAATAATCTGGGAAAGAATAAATACATAAAATTAATTTTTGATTGCAACTCCTTAAAAATAATGCTTTTGAACTGACACAAGATACACAGAAAGTTGAACCATAGTATTAGGAAAAAGATGGGTTTAGGGCAACCTGGGTGCCTCAGTCGGTTGAGCATCTTGGTTTCAGCTCAGGTCATGATCTCCTGGGTGGTGAGATGGAGCCCTGCGCCAATCAATTGGCCCGATGTTACTAACTGCAAGAAAGGCTCATGAATCGAGAATTTCTATATGCCCAGGAAAAGTAAGTGGGATTGGTAAACAACTAGCAAGTCTCAGCTGCAGATGGTAACTGAAAAATACTTTATATTTAAAAAAATATTATGCTATAAGATCCAAAAAACCAGGTGAATTTTTAAAATATAGCACAATACCTTCAGGAAATTTTGAGCGTAAGGATTTCAAATGGGGTGCTCGCTTCGGCAGCACATATAGTAAAAAAAAAATAGGATTTCAAATGGGGTTAAACTACGGATCCCTGAGAATACACACTCACACTCTGCTGTCCTCAAAGGTGTCTTGGTAAAGAAGTTGGAGAAGTCAGTAGCCATGTTTTCAGACTGAGCCACACATTGTCATTTTCAGCTCGGCGATCGACGTCAGAGAATCAGATACACAATCTGCGCACTTCGGACAAAATTTCTTCTCCCACATTCCTCCTCACTCCCTTAATGGCGATCCTTGACTCCCATGAGAGACCCAAGCTGCTGTGCTCAGAACCAAGGGGCCTCAACGTGGGAACATAAAAAGAGACAATGATTGAAGATTACCTGCTGTTATAAAAAAGGTGAAAGGAATGCAGTCTGCTCAGCTGTTAACATTGAACAAGGAGAGGAGACACATCAGCATTGGGGAGAAATATGGAATGATATTTCACTTCTGAAATTTGAAGGTACTTTTTCTCTTCAGACCTTGAGAGTCAGAACTAAGCAAGCATCATGCATGGAATGCAGCCACTGAACTAAATTTACAAGTCCCTTCTGAACACTCGATGGTATCAAGAAACATCTGATGGATTGAAGAACAGAAGTAAAGAATGATATTGCTGTACTGACAATTCCTGAAAGTAGCACCTATCATTTTTTAACAAAAAAGATAAAGTCAGTAATTAAACTCACGAAATGAGAATTTCCTGAAATGACAACAGCATTGATATGTAATTATGATTTGATTATAAGTAAATAGTTACCAAAACTTCATATTTTTAAGTAAAAAGCATGGCTTAGTACAACCTGAGAATAAAAGCCTCTGGACATAATAGATAAAAACAAAAAAGCGACCAAACCTTCATAACAGAGTGCAGACCTCACCAAATCACAGATTAACCTTATGTGGTTTGCAAGACTTTCCCCCCAGACTGTACGTTGCTTTTTCATCCTTTTAACAGATCTTTGGCAGAGCAAAGTTTTTATTTTCGTGAGGTCCAAGTTATAAACTTTTTATTTCATCGATCATGCTTCTGGTTTCAAGTCTAAGCACGCCTTGCCTAGACCTAAATCCTAAGGACTTTTTCCCACCTTTTAAAAAAGTTTATAAATAAATAGTAAAAAAAAAAATCTACCTTCACGTTTTACATATAAGTCCATGATCCGTTTTAAGTTAATTTTCGATTGCTCCGGCACCATTTTTTTTTTTTTAAGATTTTATTTACTTACTTGAGAGAGTGAGAGAGAGAGAGAGCATGGGGGCGGGGGGGAAGGGTCAGAGGGGAAGCAGATTCCCCACTGAGCAGGGAGCCCGATGCACGACTTGATTCCAGGACTCCTGGATCATGCCCTGAGCCGAAGGCAGTCGCCCAACCAACTGAGCCACCCAGGCACCCACTCTGGCACCATTTAATGCAAAGGCTCTCTTTCCTCCATTGACTTGTTTTTGCACCTTTGTCAAACATCATCTGGGATTGTCTGTGGGTCTATTTCTGGGTTCTCTATTCTGTTCCACTAATCTATGAGTCTATTCGTCCACCAGCTCTCACACTGCCCTGATTACTGTAGCTATGGGATACATCTTGAAATTTAGTCTACTAATTTCTACCACTTTATTTTCTTGTATAAAATTGTTTTAGCTATTTTACTACCTTTATTTTTTTATACAAATTTTAGAATAATATTGTCTGTGTCTACTAAAAATCCTTTAGTAGATTTTTTTTAGTTCAGTCATCTGTTCACAATTTCAGAAACAGCAAATGTGAGAGGTTATTGTACAATCATTTTATGTTTACGTCAATTATGTTCCCTTGTTTCTGGAGGGTTCCAGTTTTATCCTCTGGTTTCCAAGCTGGGTAGCTGTTATTTCAGAACTTAAGGAGCCCATCTCTGTGAGAGCGCAGAGTGGCACCAGCGGAAAGATATGGAGATCCTCATTCTTGCTTCCAATGGTCTCTTACCCCCGAGAATTTGCCTCCTTCGGCAGTCTGACTGTAGTGCTCTCTCATCCCTTGGATTTGTATCTTGCTTGCTATTCTATACTGCTACCTTGCCTTTCTACTAGGCTCCACTAATGGACATCCATTGCAGAGAAAAAAATATTCTAAGGATTATTCCAATGACTTCTGATAGCCATTTTGCCAGTGGTAGCTGAGAGTTGTCACTCAAGAAGCATCATTGTCTGAGTATCTCAGTGAGCCTCAGCAAGACTTAAGGTCCCTTGACTTCGTGAAATGAGTCATGTGGGACTTGATTTCTGGACTCCAGGATTATGACCTGAGCCGAAGGCAGTCGCCCAACCAACTGAGCCACCCGGGCACCCACTCTGGCACCATTTAATGCAAAGGCTCTCTTTCCTCCATTGACTTGTTTTTGCACCTTTGTCAAACATCATCTGGGATTATCTGTGGGTCTATTTCTGGGTTCTCTATTCTGTTCCACTAATCTATGAGTCTATTCATCCACCAGCTCTCACACTGCCCTGATTACTGTAGCTATGGGATACATCTTGAAATTTGGTCATAGTCAAATGAGAGCCAGAAGTAAGCAAGCATAAAAATCGCTTAGAGTTTGGGGCACCTGGGTGGCTCAGTTGGTTAAGTGTCCGCCTTCAGCCCAGGTCATGACCTCAGGGTCCCAGGATTGAGCCCCGCATGGGGCTCCCTGCTCAGCGGGGAGTCTGCTTCTCCCTCTGGCCGTCCCCCCTCTCGTGTTCTCTCTCTCGCTCTCAAATAAATAAATAAAACCTTTTTTAAAATTTTCTTAAAGTTTATAAAGACATTCAATGTATTCTCTCTTCTTCTGGACTTCAATATTTAAAAAATAAATACACAAAATCCCCGTCATTGCTTTCAAATTTGGCCACATGGAGTAATGAGAATGACAGATTTTCTCTTAGATAATTCAAAAGGATAATTATCTACTACATAATATCTCATTGTTCAGCTTTAATAAAGGTCTACTGTAGTTAATAAACAATAAAAACAAATAGCTATGGGGCACCTAATATGTGTGGGACCCTTTCTATAGGCAGTATCTTATTTAAATCTCACAGCCATACAAGGGAGGCAGCATTATTATCCCAATCCATAAAAGAGGAAACTGAGTCCTAGGAAAGTTAAGCAAAGTACCTCGGGAGACACAGCCAGCAAGTGGTGAAGCCAGCAGGGAGACTCAGGTCTGACCAACATGAAACCCCATGCTCCCAATATAATCATATTATATTTGATTGCTTCTCCGTGGAGGGAAATGACACTGAACAGTTAAGGATCAAGTTAATTATCATCCTATGACATTATTCAACTTTAATGATAATAGCTCTTGGCATTTTTCAAAAGTCAGACAAAGAAGTAGTAACTTCTTTAGGTAATTATGTGAATGCTTCCAGGCTGTTCCACTCTCCTGAAAAATGTCAGGAGATAAAAGAAAGGAGACAAGCTCAAAGTGGAACAGGTCAGATGTAAAAAAGAAATTCCCAATAGTGTAATAGGTATGGAAATGTTTTACTGAGAGAAGAAGTGCATAATCTTACGATGTCCACAAAAGGTTTAAAGATTTCAGTCCAGAGCAAGAGGAATTGAGTTAATTACTTCTGAAAATCCTAAAGGGCTTTCATTATTAAGGGCGTTGTGAACCAAAGTTTGGATCCTTGAAAACTTATGCCTAAAATCTTTTTGGTTATTTTTTTTTAAGACATTTATTTATTTTAGAAAGAGACAGAGAAAGAGAGAACACAAGTGAGGGGGAGGAGCAGAGAGAGAGAAATAGAGAGATCTTTAAGCAGACTCTCCACTGAGCAGTGAGCCCCAATGGGGGCTCAACCCCAACCCCAGGACCCTGAGATCATGACCTGAGCCAAAATCAAGAGTCAGACACTCAACCAAGTGAGCCACCCAGGTGCCTCTTATTTATTTATTTATTTATTTATTTATTTATTTATTTATTTGGTTACAATTAGGGAAGACCAAATAGTCCCAAATCTCTCTGAATTTGAGGATTATTTAGACAATTAAGATCTTGGTAATATTTTATTACTAATTAAGACCTCCAAAGAAGAATAAAAAGTAAGTTTTGCAATAAGGATGTCTTTTTTTTTTTTTTGGAATACTTCTATCTTAATGAAAGCAGATATAAATTGAAAGAAGCTTTCTACACAGTATTGTTTCAAAGAGTTAAGCATGTGGTCCTTTATGCAATCACTACTTGGACTGGATTTTAGGCCAGCATCTTCCAGCTTTCAAGTTCTAAATATTTTGTGCCTATCTTGCTGTGCCAACCAAAATGGCAAAAGGCCACATTTCTATTTTACTCCTTACTAATTACTGAACTCACAATTCAGTACAATTACTAGTTAACTGAAAATCTGTGCAAATTAATTGTGACATCAAAAGGTAATTTTAAAAAACTGACAAGAATCCTGGCTTTCAGATATAAGATGAACACGTGCCAAAGATTTTAACTCATTTTATGCACAAATTATAATGAAGTAAATAAATGTCGAAATGAGTTTGCAAAACTTGTTCTGTGCATAGAGCAATATTTTATTGCTCTATTTTTGCTCTATAATTATTATTATAAATATTATTTAAATTTAAAATTAATTAAAATTAAATTAATTAAAATTAAGATATTTAAATCACTTAAATATTATATAAATATTATTGCTCTATAATTGCAATTTTATTCCAATGGGGCATATCTAATTTATGTTCTTAGAGACAAAAACTGTTTGCATTGCTGTCAGTTTGCTACTAAGTTAAATTTTACCTCTCCAGAGCTGTAGAGTAGCCTGGTCGGCGTCACCTCCATATGGAATTACATAATTCTGGAGCCTTTAGCCTTTCATTGAAAGAATATTCAGTAGTCTTTTGCTCATTCCAAAATCTTAAGTTTTTCTCTACAGTGATAAAAACTACTAATGCTGCCTTAGCACAGTTACGGAAGGCAGAATAAAGAACATATTTGCTGAAAGTACAAAGAAAGAAATCACACCTCCTTTTTTTATTTTAATTTTTAATTCCAGTATAGTTAACATACAATGGTACATTAGCTTCAAGTATGCAATATAGTGATTCAATGATTTCACACATCACCCAGCACTCATCACGACAAGTGTACTCCTTAATCCTCATCACCTGTTTCACCCATTCCTCCCCCCCCCCCCCCACGCACCTCCCCTCTGGGAAATCACATCTCTTTTCTAGCTGGTGCTTAGCTGTTTTTTTTTTTTTTTTAACACATAAACAGAATAAAACAAATAAATGTTAATAATCATGAGCAGGATGTTATAAATATCACGTGACCTTGGTTATCTAAGATAATAAGTAGAAATGTAGTAACTATTAACTAAATGCAAAATGGAAACACGGTAAATATACAAAGGGCGTACATCTAGCAAATGAAAATAGGGATTTTTTAAAAAAGATATGAATTATTCTCATCAATTATTACCCCCTGTAATGAAAAAACATGGTCTGCCACGTCGGGGAGTGAAGATGGACTGGGAAGGTGGGCTGTTCCAGTTAAATGTAAGTGGCCTAAAGAAGACATTCAAAGGCATCAGAGAAGCGATTTCTTTAAACTACTGACATGCATTTGACTCACTTGCTTTAGGATGAGTTTATTCCTTTGTCTGCAATACATGTCCAATGCATTTTAATTTTTCAAACAGTAGTTTTTCAGCAAGCATTTACTTATGACCTTACCATGTGCCCAGAACCACGCTAACCAGTATTATCTTCTATCATTCACTACTCTAAAAAATCCTACTATTAAATCCAATTGTAAGCCGAACTTCCTCAGACTTCAAACGTGAGCAGGAGGGCTGCAAGAGGGAAGATTAAGGCGCAGTGTTTTTGCTCAGCTGGTGGAAGAGCCAAGTATGTAAGGCTCAGCTGGTGGGAGAGCCAAGTAGCTGTGGCAGGTACTCACAATGCTTGTTGACTGAAGGGTGAAAAGAAAGAAGAAAGAAGAACTTGAAAAAAAGATAAACAATTAGAGATTTTTCTGGGTTATTAAGTATCTTCCATAAAAACTCAAACTTCTTGGAAAGAATTAGAGGTTCCTCAATGACTGATGCCTAACGGATCCTTTTCTAACACCTGGGTAAAATCAAGAAGACACTGGAAGTTTTGAGGGAAGAGCCTCGACAAGGATAGAGATATGATTTCCGAGCTGGGGGCAGAAAGGAAAAGATATCCCGAGAGGGGAGAAAAAGAGAGAGAAAGAGAGGGAGAGCGATGGGAAGCTTTTGAGAAACAATCTCCTTTCCTTCATAGCTCTGCCACTTCCCCACCCGCCAGGGAGCTGATGGGGGGCCATCTCCACTTTGGACACCTGTGGCCAGCAATAATGAAAGAAAGCTCCACTGTTACCCATTGGCCCATCATCTCAGCCTAGGAGCTCCAAGGAGGCCAGTGCAAAGACCCGGTTCTTGCAGCCTGCGTGAGGAACTGATTCTCTGGACCCTTCTCTTTCCGTGGTTCCTGTCACTTGCAGCGGGGCCGGGATGGGGTGGGGGACGTCATCCACAAGGAAGAGCAAGGGTCAGCTTTGCTGGAAAAGGAGCCCCCCTGAACGGTCGGCTTCTGTCTCACAGGCAGGCTTGCCTCTGACTTCACTGACAACACAGAGATATCACGTGGGAACTCCTCCCTCGGGTTCCCTCCACTCCCTTCCCCATACCCCTTACAGCAGCACCCAGCGGCGTTTCTTTCTCTCCTGCGTGTGCACGAGACATGACGCATGCTGAATCTTGCAACCAAGATGTCCTTCCGTAGGTGATTGGATAAACTGGTTCATCCAGACAAGGGGATATTCCTTGGCACTAAAAGGAAATGAGCTAGGAAGCTAGGACAAGACATAGAAAAACTTTACGTGCATGTTACAAAGTGAAAGAAGCTTACCTGAAAAGGCTAAAATCCCATATGATGCCACCCATGCAACATTCTGGAAAAGGCAAAACGATGGAGACAGTAAAAAGATCAGTGGTTCCAGGGTTTGAGGGTTGGGGGAGAAGACTAGGTCGAGCTGCTTCAGACAGGTGCTGTATGACATCATCATGATGGCTACATGTCTTTACATATTTGCAAAACCCATAGAATGTAGGACACCCAGAGTGAACATCAGTGTAAACGTGGACTCTGGGTGACGATGACGTGTCAACGCAGGTTCAGCGATTGTTGAGAATGGGGAGGCTGTCCCTGGGTGGGGCTCTGGCAGGACAGCGGAAGCTGAAGTGGGTGCAGGTCAGGGTGCGCTGGGGTGCTCAGCACTTAAGGGTGCCCCAGCCCGGTGGCTGGAACGGAGGCATGCCCCGGCCAGGGTTTCCCAGGGCGCTTTGCTCAGAGGGTACCCCGTGTGGGGGTGGGGCAGCCGGAGTCCAAGTAGTGCGGGTCTGGAGTGCTCCAGACGTTCGGCCCCTGTCCCCTCGGTGCAACTGCTGGAGCTGTAGGTAGCGAGTACTGACCGGGGGTGTCCTGGCGTGCGCTGTGTTGCAGTCACCTTGGTGGGATGGCTCGAGCTAGTGTGGGCTAGGGGCCCCGGGGCTCGCTGTGGCAGCAGGTGGGCTATGATGCCTGGAACCCCGCTCCTGGGCATGCTCTCAAGGTGGAGGGGGATCCTAAACCTTGGTACTCTCCAGAGCCCCCACCCCACAGAGAGTTCTAGCAGCTCCCCAGAGAGTGATCCAGGGCGATTTCCTCTGTATTCTAGTTGCTCTTTTTCTGTGCCTTGGGGCGTTAGGGCTGGTGGGGGCAAGGGGTCCGAGAACCCCGCTCCCATTCATGTTGTGAAGGGGGAGGGGGAGCAGAAACCACAGCACTGGCCAGTGGTTTGTACGAAGTGTCCAGAATAAGCAAACTCACAGCAAAGAAAGAAAATTAGTGGCTGCCTCGATCTGTGGGGATGGAGGGGCCAGGGGGATCATGATGAAAGTACGAGAGTTTTCTTTTGGGGGGAAACGCAAATACTCTAAAATTCATGGAAGGGATGATTGTACGAGTCTGTGAATATACTGAAAAACTTGTATTCTTACGCTGCAAAGGGGTGAAGTAGAGAGTATGTGCGTTCTAGGTCATCAGAGCTGTTGGGGGGAATGCCCGTCGGCGGGGGGGGGGGGGAGCTCCTTAGCACCTTCATTCTAGCCTGCAGTGGCTGAGAGGTCCCAGGACGCGAGCCCTTCAGGGAACCCTGCTGGGCACATCAGGCCCAATCGGATGCTTGTAAGAAGCCCTCGGAGGACAAGTTAGGTCTCTTCCCTGGCCGTGTCTCCTCCTCCGTGATATGGGGATGTGTCACACCTTCCCCCTTGTGAGACAACACATGACCTTCGCACGGTGCCCGGCAAATGGAAAGATTTGGATACATGCGGGCTAGCATTATTAGGTGTAAAATGAGGATAATGATGCCTACCTCACAAAGTCGCTATGATGACAAAATGAGTTAATGTAAGGAAATTACTTAACTGCGCCTGGCACACAGACGGTGATCAATAAATGGTGGGCAGGAGGAGCAGCTGTCATTAGGGTTGATCCGATTACTGTTTTCGTGTACTTTGGGGACAGGGAGCTTCTAAATTTCAGTCCTTATGCACATACACAAAATCCGTGTTAATGGTCCCAACAAAGAACCATGGTTGTCTTCAGCTTTAAATTACGGCCCCGGCATCATCCCGCCCCCCAGAGTCATGGCCTATCATGAGTGCTCCTGGCTGCCCCAGGAGACACAGTGCTGAGGGTGCTTCCTTCTTCAGGGGTTGTTGGGTGGGAGCAGGGAGGAGAAAGCCTGGCCCCGCCTGGCTCTCTTTGCCCCAGCCCCGATGAGTGGAGCTGGCCTGCAGACCAAAGAGTGCGAGCGCCCTCAGAAGGCCCTCTAGGGGATTTGAACTTGACCAAACAGCTCTCCAAGGTGAGGCAGCCTCGCTTCCCCTCCTGAAGTTGTTTTAGCTGTGTTGGTTTGGAGGATCTGTTTTGGCTTTTTCTCTTCCTTTCTCTGCTTATACTACTTAAAAACTCGATTACTTGGTGAATTATTTATTAGGGAAAAAAAAGATTCTTTTTCTGCTTTTTGTTCCTGGATCTTCATTTTCTCCTCTGTTTCCGCTCCACGGGCACAGAATCTGAGCAGAAGTCCTCTCCCACAGGGAGGAAACTCAAGCTGCTCCAAGGGCTGCTGGAGGCGGGGCACTGAGATGTGTCTGTGGACCTGGGGCCCCTAGGAGCCCGGGCTTCTCTTCCAGCCCCTGGTACTGGGTTCTCTGCAAGGCCTCGTACAATCCCAGGGCACTGGCACAGCAGGGTTGGAAGGGTCCAGAGAGATGAGCCTCTCCTGCTTCCCAAGCAGCCCTGCTTCTCTCTAAGTCCGGCCTCATCTCCATTCGTTTATTTTGGTCCCCATATGCAACACATACGCAGTTCCTAATAGCTCTACTTAAAAACATGGCCCACGTGGCGTCCCCTCTCAGCCACTTCTGTCCCACCAGCCCACACCACCATCTCTGCTCACCTGGATTTTAAAATAGACTCACGAGGGGCACCCAGGTGGCTCCCTCAGTTAAGTGTCTGGCTCTTGGTTTTGGCTCAGGTCATGATCAAATGGTCCTGAGAGTGAGCGGGGAGAGGTAGAGAGGGAGAAGCAGACTCCCCACTGAGCAGGGAGCCCCGTGTGGGGCTCGATCCCAGGACCCTGAGATCATGACCTGAGCCAAAGGCAGACGCTTAACCGACTGAGCCACCAGGTGCCCCTGTATTGTTTGTGTTGGACTCATTCATTCTTTCCGGACTTGCTTCTTTTCAGCATTATGTTTTTGAGATACAGCCATGTTGATGCATTTTAAAGCTTAAATCAGATTGTGTCATTCACCTAGTCAAAACCCGTCAGTGGCTGCCCACCACACTTAGGAATTAGGTCCAATCTCCTTTCTTGTGCCAGAAGGCCGTACATGATTGGCCATTGCTTGTTTCTCTTCCCTCGTTTCCTATACTCACACCCTCATTTTTTCTGTTCTCACTCCACTGACTTTCTTGTTTCTCAAACATGCCGACTTTGTTCCTGCCTCAGGGTCTTTGCACTGGCTGTTCCCTTTGCCTTGGATTTCCCTCCCTATTTCATTCAACTTGCTCCCTTACTTCATTCCGCTGTCTTCTCAAATGTCACCTCTCAGAGGACCCCTATTTAATTTATTCTACTTACATGCTTCCTGCCACTCTCTGTACTATCTCCTTACCTTGATTTATTTTTATAATATGTCACTATTTGTCCTTGTGTTATATATTAATTTGTTTCTGATCATTTCCTCCATTAAAAGTTTGAGGGCAATTACCTTGTCTTCTTGCTTATCTATCAGGACCTTGCATATATTGGGCATCCAATAATTACTTTGTATTACATGATTAAATGAATGAATGAGTGTGGGGGGGCATAATCTCTATTAGTCCATACTTCAAATCACCCAAATATAAGCAACCTAAATGTAAATACTGTGTTTGCTTTGTAACTGCTGCTTTAACATAGACACCTGCTCCTACCTGAGGGCCCACCTGGTATAGTTGTGCATGTTGCACACTGCACAATGTTAAGGGTCACCACGCATATACACTAGTGATTTTGGAATGGCCATCATCTCATTATTCAGTAGCATATTTGCTAGTTGTTTCACATTCATAGTTCGCATTCATGTGTCTTTAGTTGCATATAACGGAAAATGCAATCCAAACTAGGATCAATAAGAAGGGGAATTTGTTGGTCTGTGTCCCCAGAAAGTCCAGTCAAAGAGCAGACAGCTGGCTGATGGATCCAGCAGCTCAGCAAGGTCATTGCACTCTCTCTGGTTGCACTTTCTTTGCCCTTCTTTCTGCTCCATCGCCAGGAGCGCCAGCTCCATTTATGAGCGGATTGCAAAGGATTAGAAGCTAATTCAAGATTGAAGGAGGGAAGGCACAGCTTCTGCCCCAGCATTCCAGCAGGAATCCTGATTGGCCTGGAGTAGATCATGCATGTGCAAAGTCTCAAGAAAAGGAGCATGGTAAACACTGTCTCACGGGTGCATGTGCTGTTCAGCCCTGGTTTCCCAGGCTCACCGTGTCCTGAAGACTAGTCTCCCCAAGTACTGAGTCTACAGGGGGGCCGGGTACCGGAAGCAAGAAGGAAGGTGTAGAGGGAGCATCCAAAACAGGTGCCGGGTGGACCCCCATCAATGTCCGCTGAGTCGCCTGTATGGAAACCGTGAGGCTGAAGGAGATCCCAGATCTGGGGATGATTGAATGAAGCAGTGAGTATAAATAAAATAATGCTGGCTGTGAATTCGGTGAGCATCTCTCCCTAGAGCTAAGGGCAGCCACTAGTGTGAGGGCCTGTTCATTTTCAGTTAGAAAGCAATATCTTCCTTTTCAGGAGTCAGAGCCGAAACCGTGCCTTAGCTGACTATGAACTTTTCTCCTGGCGGAGTAGTTTCCTCCTGGGCTTTACTCACCTCGGATGAGAGTGGAAAGGAAAAGAACATTGTGCTCTCAGGGCTTTGATGCTGGCTGTGTTGGCTGATTTGCATTCCCCGGGACAGATCCTGCCTCTTTGTAGCGAAGTAGCTCATAGGCAGATCTCAGCAGTCAGAGAAGCGCATTTGCTAAGTATCTGGCAATATCCTGACCCTGGGAAAAGAAGCCATGACCCTTGGGGAAGGTGTTTTTTTTTTCAAGAAGCTCAGGGCTCCTCCACCCGGTATCCATCTTTCTGCTTTGGGCCACTTAGGTGCCCTGAGAAGGACGTCACCCTGTCATGACTTCTGGGTTTCCTCATTGTCCTTCACTAATACACGAGGAGTTGCCGCAGGGGAGGGATGTTAATAAATGGGAAGAAAAGAAGAGGACAGAATGGTTGGAGCATGTGTGAACATGTGCCCCTGTGTTTGTGTATGTGTGTGAGTGCCAGTGTGCACGTGTGCGTGCATTACCCTTGTGTGTGGATTGTGTATGCACGCACGCATGTGTGATTGTGTATGGGTGTGATTGAACCCGCAGAGGTAGATTGGTAAATGACTTCTCGGTGTCTACTTCTAGGCATATTACAGAAAGTTCCCTGACCCTTTGTGTTTCTTTGGTCCTCTTCTGTCTGTCTGAAGAATCTGGTCTGCATATCTGAGTCCCTGAACTCTAAGTTTCTAGAAGGGTGAATGGGAAGGAAGCAAGTGGGGTATACCCCACAGCACCCACATGCATGCAGGACCCGCTGCGCACCATCACAAAGCCCGGAGAGGCTCCCGCCTTGCAGACCCACCTGGAAAGCTGAGCCATGCCGCCCGCCATGAACTCCCACAATGCAAGGAGGAGGCTTCGTCAGGACTTGGCTTACAAGGAGCGGGAACTCTCTCAAGTTTGTGTAAAGAGGAATCTTCTGGACCCTAGTGCAACATACGTGCCTCGTGGAGTCTGGAGGCTGCTGGGCACCTGCCCTCTCCACCTTGCTCTCTGTGACCTCACGATCTCTTACCTTGAGTTTGCTCTGCACTTCCGCTCCTCTCCACACACAGCGTTTTCTACCCTCCCATAAATTCAGCTTGTAGTTGGTTTGGTGAACCACAGTGCTGCTTCTGATCCTAGCTCCAATGCTCAAGACCTCTGCCCACAGTTCCTTCGCCGTTAGTTAGTTCATTAGTTAGTTAGTTAATTACAGAAAGCAAGAAAACAAGCATATGTGTGGCTTTGGTAGAGTCTCTTTGCACAAAAGTGGCCACTTTGGCCCGTCTTTTCAGTATGCGCTATAGGGATAAGGTTGTCATGCAATATTTGGGGGCATACTTGTACTAAAAACTAACTTCTTATTTCCCTGAAATCCAAATTATACTGAATGATCTATATGTTTCTCTGCTAAGTTTGACAGTGCTCTCTGGGGGCACTCTGAAGCCATCCACTCTGGAGGCCAAGGAAGTGATAATGATTAACCAGCACCTTTTTGTCTTTTGGTCCAGCCCTCAAATACCAGCTTCGCCATTCAGAACAAGTATGAATCATGTAATCTTCTGAATGTAAATTTCTAAATGGGAATCATTATCTTATTAACTAAAAACAATTAGAGAAAACTATTATTTACATCCTGCTTTGTTTCAAAATAACACATGAAATGGAGTGGAAAATAAAGCTAGTTATACCAGGTAAAATAAGTCAGGCTCTTGACCGAAGGTGGAGACTTGGTGATTCTTGGTTCCCTTGATGGCTTCACCTTCCCCGTTTGTTAATCTACTCTGTAGAAGGAACAATTCTCATGGCTCTCTGATAAGTACCCATCGAAGGGGGTGTTTGAATCAGTTACTTGAGAAATACTAGTTCATTGCTAAGTGCAGTTGATGTTTCTATGGAATGATGGCTACCATGTTTTAAAAACTACTTCTAGGAGTTACAAAGAAGATGCAAGAACTGTTAAGGTAATGGGATCATGAGGGATTTCTTTTCTTTATAACTTCATTTGTGGTTCGGATAATGTCTTATGTGCAATAAAAATGTGAATTATAAAATGCCTTTCTAGGGCCATTATGTAAGACAGGATTGTTTATTCAAAACAAACAAAAAACCCAACAAAGTCTCTGTGTGCTCTCGGGAAAGGTTTCCAGCAGTTTCTGTCAGTCAGTAGCAGCTGGTTTGACAGATAGAAATGCAGAAATTGGCAAGCAATGCCATTACTTACCAAAAAGACAGACCCCGCAGTTGTAAGGCCCAGAGCTGGAACGAGAGACATGAAGAGGTCACTCCTGACTCAGCTTACAACATCTGAGGAAACTCAAGGCTGCAAGATGAGGAACCGTGCCTTTCAGTCTCTCTGACTTTTATATTGAGGGCAGGGATCTGGCGAGGCATTGGAAACATCCAGAGCCAGGGACTCAAACAACAAAAAGACTTGCTGTCTTTGTCTCAAGGCTGTGGTAGAATTAACAACCTGATGTACGTAGCGCTTTAAACAGACAAGTGTGTAGTAAGCACTGCATAAGTATTAGCTATTCTTATGATTACTATGTTGTGGACTAAGTGTCAACCTCATTTTCTGGTGGGAACTATATTTTCTATGCGGCAAGGAATACTGCTGATAATTCTTTGGTTTTATATCTTATTATTTCACTGGAAGGGATTCACGTCAAGTTCGGAATCCAGTTAGGAAAGTTCCACGGGTATAAGAATCAGAAAGAGGTAAACCAACCCTTGTAGGGATTGAACACCAAATCCAAACCAACTGGATGACAAAGATATATTAATCTATGGAACTGGATTAAGACGATCCTGATTACTAATGTCACTTGACACTTATCAGAAGCAAATACAATTCCTCTCTGAAGAAAGATGACATAATTCTAGGCTTTAAGATATTACTTGAACAATTTTTTTCAAATACTATGACTGGCACATCATCAATGCTAGCCAGGCATTCAAGACCAGGAGATGATGAGAACAAACACCAACTCAACGGTAGATAAGAGAGACAGGCAGGGATTCCAGGCACTAGAGTTACTTGATGCAAATGTTAAATTATGCTTACTATGTTCACAAAGATAAAAGGCAAGTTCGAAAGTTTCAGCCGAGAGCTGGGAACTACAAAAAGTGACACAACAATTTAAAAAGACCTTTGGGTTGGCAAGCACGTGGAGATTTGGGGAGAGAGGTACGCACCCATTCCCTAAACCGTGCTCTATGCATCTCTTTATCTGGCTCTTCCTAAGTTATAGCCTTTGTAATAAGCTGGTGATCTAATAAGTAAAAACTTTCTCAGAGTTCTGTAAGCTGCCTATTCTAGGAAATTAATCAAGCCCAAAGAGGAGGTTGGGGAAGCTCTGATTTATAGCCAATTGGTCAGAAGTATGGCTAACAACCTGGGCTGGTAGGACTGAATCCTTAGCTTGTATAACCTGATGCTACCTCCAGGCAGATAGTGTCAGAATGGAGTTGAATTGTAGGACACCCAGCTGGTGTCCAGAGAATTGCTTGGTGCTGTAGAGGGAACCCACCACCACACACATACATGCCAGAATTGATCTCAGAATCAAAAGGTATGTACTGTATTTTCTGACCACGATGCAATCAAGGTAAAAGTCAATAACAAAATATAACTAGAAAATTCTTTTATGTTCTGAAAGGAATAAACATATTTCCAAACATTTAAAATGTCAAATGGTAAATTGGGAATATTTTGACCTGCATAATACAAATAGTACATATTGAAGCATGGGACTATAGCTAAAGCAATGCTTAAAGAAAAATGTTTCTTAAATGCATATATTTGCAATGAAGAAAAGTTGAAAATTAGTGAGCTCGGGATGCATCTAAAAAAGTTGGGAAAAGAACTGCAAATTAAAACAAAAGAAATAGAAGAAAAGAAACAATGATGAGAATGGAAATTAATGAAACAGAAAAGAAGTACTCCAGATCAACAAAACCGCATGGTTTATGACAGCCCAGGGGAAAGGAACTGAAATATGCTGCTTGCTTGTTACGTGCTTTACAATCTATAGGGTCTTTAAAAATGCTATTTAATTTTATTCTTCTTAAATAGCGTTATTAAGATATAATTCACATACCATAAAGTTCCTCTACTTAAGGGATACAATTCAGTGATTTTAGTGTATTCACAGGGTTTCACAATCTTAATGATCATCTAATTTTAGAACATTCTGGTCCCTACATAAAGAAAACATCATAAAAATTTGAGCAGTCAGTCCCCATTCTTTTTCATATTCCCCTCCCCCACCAAGCTTGGCTACTACTAATCGACTTTTTTCTTTATGAATTTGCCTTTTCCTGACATTTCACATAAATGAAATCTTACAATAGGTGGTCTTTTGTGTCTGGCTCCTTTCACTTAGCATTACGTTTCCAAATTTCATTCATGTCATCGCATGGATCAGTACTTCATTCCTTTTTGTGGTTGAATAGTATTCTGTTATCTGGATGTGCCACATTTTGTGTATCTTTTCATCAGTAGAATGACATTTGCTTGTTTTCACTTTCTGGCTCTTATCAATAATGCTGCTGTGGACCCACATGTACAAGTTTTTGTGGACACGTGTTTTCATTTCTTGAGTTGAGGTGGTTCTTTATATATGCTGGGTACATGTCCCTTATTAGATGTATGATTTGCAAATATTTTTTTCCCATTCTGTGGGTTGTTTCTTGCTTTCTTGGCAGTATTGTTTATAAAACAAAAGTTTTTAATTTGGGGGCACGTGGGTGGCTCAGTGGTTAAGCATCTGGTTCAGGTCAGGTCATGATCCCGGGGTCCTGGGATCAAGTGTCACGTCAGGCTCCCTGCTCAGCGGGAAGCCTACTTCTGCCTCTCCCACTCCCCCTGCTTGTGTTCCCTCTCTGTCTGTCAAATAAATAAATAAAAATCTTTAAAAAAAGTTTTCAATTTTGACATAGTCCTAAGAATTATTTAGTTCATTTTGTGTATAATGTAATGTTGACATCAGCTGTGTAAGATGAGTACTGTTATTGTCATTTTATATGAAAAATAACTGTGACTCAGAGTCTAAATGAATTCCCCAAGATCAAACTGATATGCATTGAAACTGGGATTTAGAGGTAAATTTGAGACCCAGTCCAGACACGAATTTTACTTTATCGCAAAGCCTGCCTAGCATTTCTATCACATGAAATCCTAGTCACTTTTGAAGCTGAAATTTTATTCGACAGTATACTCATTTAGTGAAATGTTGTTTCATTAGATATTTAGATTTGGAAAAAAAATCGTTTGGCAAACATCTTCTGGAGCTGGGGTTCATTAAAAAGACATGTATTATGGGATGAAAATACATATCAAAAGACCAACTAGACTCTCTAAAGCAAGTGTAATGAGTCTCATAAACCACATTCCATTACATTTTATCTAATTAAACGCTACATAAACTATTAAAATACACCATTTCTACTTTATCACTAGCAATATCATTAATATCAAAGGATAGTAAATAGATCTCTTAAGCCAGCTTCTTCATGGCATCAAGTAGCTGATGTTTTCTCTGGGTAAAGAAAATTCAAATGCAGCATAAATGAATTAATAGTTACCAGCAGAAAGAAGAAAAATAAGTGGGGGAGAAAAGAATAATCATTTATTTTTGAAGGCAAATGATTTAAACAATGCTTGTTTATGAAATTGTCAATTTGAAATGAGAGTCAAATGAGCCGGCCATCTGGGGAAACATTTTGCTGGAAAGTTTCAGAGTTCAGAAAAAAGTACGGGAAACTGTTAATGTGTGTGACTTCCGGGGAAAATGGAGGAGCAGGAGGACCCTAGGCTCACTTTGTCCTGTGGATACAACTAGATTAATACTCACATCAGTGTAAATAACCCAGAAAATGACCTGGAGACTGGCAGAATAAACTCCACAGCTAAATGTGGAGAATAGGACACACTAAAGAGGGTAGGGAGGGCAGAGATGAGAGCTAGAGGGACTAGTGGGACTGTCCAAAGGAGGGAGGGACACTGTGGGCATGGAGAGGGGAGAGGAATAAACCCCACTCTGGGGAGCCTATAGTGTACTCCTGAAACTAACATAACAGTATTTATTAACTATATTGGAATTAAAATAAACATAATAAAATTTTTAAAAAGATTTTATTTCTTTATTTGAGAGAGAGAGAGAGAGAGAGTGCTGGAGAGAGAGCATGAGCAGGGGGAGCGGCTGAGGAAGAGGGAGAAGCAGGCTTCCCACTGAGCAGGGAGCCTGATGTGGGGCCAGATCTTGGGACTCCTGGGATGGTGACCCGAGGCCAAAGCAGATGCTTAACCAACTGAGCCACCCAGGTGCCCTCATAATAAAATATTTTTTAAAAAGTCAGTACAAAGTACTGAGAAAGAAAGAGAGAGAGAGAGAAACAGAGAGAAGCAGAGAGGTTTGTAAGTGAAGACTGTTTTCCCTGGTATAGAAAATTCACCTACTAAATCCTTGTACCCTGATTTGGAGGTGGCCCATAACTCAGTCCTCTTACGGCCCTCCCAAGAGAGGAACTAGAAGGAGAAATTGGCAAGGATGGAAGAGATGTGCCAGGCAGTGTGGGTTGACATAACAAGTGCATTAGCAAGGACACTACAGGAGATCTCTGCTTTGAGATTCCTGTTTTAGTTCAGGCTATTTTAACAAAATACCATGGACTGGGGGCTTAAACCACTAGCATTTATTTCTCACTCTTCTGAAGGCTGCAGAGTCCAAAATGAAGGTAACAGCAGGTTCCCCATCAGAGCTCTCTTCCTGGTTTGCAGAGCACGTGTCTTCTTGCTGTGTCTTCACGGGGTGGAGACACACCACCTCCCTCATGTCTCTGCTTTTCAGGGCACTGATTCCATTCAAGAGGCCTCCACCTACAGGACCTGATTGCCTCCCAAAGGCTGCATCTCCAAATACCATCACTTTAGGGATTAGGGCTTTAACATAAGAATCTGGGGGAGAGACAAACTAACCTCCAGTTTACAGCACTTACTAACACATAGGCAGCATAACATAAAGGGAAACATAGGACGAAATTGATGTAGTTTTTGGAGTAGTGTTGTTGGGGTCCGGAGCTGATGCCCAACAACCCTTGAGACCTCTTTGGTGCAAAAAGGTGGTTTTTCATTAAAGCACAGGGATAGGACCCGTGAGCAGAAAGCTGCTGTTTCCCATACTGCTTACGCCCCAGGATTGTGCAGAGCAACTGATTATTCACCTTGGCCTTGAGGGAAGCAAAGATAAGGGAAGTTGCAAAAGGGCTTTCATTTGCTAAAGAAGACTCATGGGATCCCTGAGGCCTTGCTAGATTGTCAAATTAAGGTTGTTTTTTCCCTCTACAAAAGCATTACCTTTAAGACAGCTGGGAGTTTCCTGGAGGAAAGTTATACTCTACCTTCCTCCAGTATGTGTCCATGGGCTGTCCATTATAAGGACATTTGATTTTATCTACATTTCCTCCTGCCTTTGTTTCCCATGTCAAAATTTCTCAAGACGAATATAGTGAGTTTCATGCAAGTATCCTAGAGCAGTGGCCAATGGCGGTCAAGAGATGTTTTGTTGCTGTTATTTGAGTAGCAGCAAACATCCAGATTTTCTAACAAAGTCTTTCAGGCTTTCCCAGAACTCCCACCCTGCACGTGCAATAAAGAAACGCAGTGCCTACCTGGTCTTAGTGAAGACAATGGCCCAGAACCCATGGCTCTGCCTTCTCCACTCCCATCTCAGATGGCTTCTGTAAAGCAGATGGCCGAAACTGATGCTGCTCAGAGCAATGCAATTTTTAAGCATTAAATATGTTTTAAATAAAATGCTGGAATTGATGGAATTGATGGATAACCGTTATTTTTTATTTAAGACTCGGCTTGGCAAAAATCAAAACAAAAACGGGCAACTTGACATCAGTGTCTCAGATTAAAACCATGCAAAATAAAACCTATCAAATTGTTATGGGTTGAGTTGTCCATTCCCCGCGCCCCCCCACCCCCAAAGATGCTGAAGTCTCAACCTCTAGGACCTCAGAATGTGACCTTATTTGGAAATAGCGGCTTTAGGGAGGTAATCAAATTAAAATGAGATTATTAGGATGGGAACTAATCCCATATGACTGTCCTTATAAAAAGGACATCAGCGAGCAAGGAATGCTTGAGGCTAGGAGAATGGCATGCACCAGACTTCTCTCCCAGCCCCCGGAAGAAACTCACCAGCTAATGCCTTGAACCCAGACTTCAGGCCTCCGGGACCGTGAGACAAAGGGTACCAAATCTAACTCACTTAGTCTCTGATACTCTGCTATGGCAGCCCCGGGAAACTAATGCACAAAGAAGAAACTAAGGATGCCTGAAATCTCCAAGTCCAGGGAATACTGGAGAAGCGGATTCAGAAGAAAACTAAGACACTGTATTTTCCCAGAGAAGGAAAACGGTCAGCCTCCCTGGAATCCGTCCCAGGTACCAAGCCCGGGCAAGTTTGGTTTGACCCGTTAGCTCATCTAATTCTCACCCTGCAGCACTAAGACAATGGTTATTGATCCATGTATGGATGAGGAAATTAAAGTTCAGAGAGACTCATTTGACCTTGTTCAAGGTCATACTAAGTGGCGAGTGTGAGTCCCCAAAATTATGAAAGCTAATATTATTAAGCACTTCCTATGTCTGGGAGCTGCTATAAAGGTTTCACGTGTATAAACTCATTCACTCTTTTTTTTTTTTAATTTTATTTATTTATTTGATAGCATAAGCAGGGGGAATGGCAGAGGGTGAGGGAGAAGTGATTTTTAAGGTTTTTAGAAAACAGAATTATCTTCAGAACTTTTCTCCATAGTTATCTTTTAATTCTTTCTTGGATTAATTCCTCTAACCCATAGCTATGTTACTGTTAAAACATTTTCCATTTGGTTATTGCTGGTAGAAATGAATTGTTGTAAGTTACATAGTGCTGTGGCTTTAAATCTACACTATCTGCAGTTTACCCCTTGCTCCGTGACCTTGGCAAAGGTATTGAATCTCAGCTTTGTGCATTAGCATTTTATCTGTATAATGGGGATAATAATAGCACCTATCTCATGAGGTTGGTGTGACAATTCAGTGAATTAATATATTTAGATCATTAAAACAGGTCTAACATGTAATAAGTCTTAGCTCTCAGCATTGTTATCTATTGTTATTATGCCATTTTACAAGATGATAAATTCTGTAACATGTAGGCTTTGCTTTTTTGGCCAGAAACAGAGGTTTTCAAGTCAGGCTGACCTGGGTTTGAATTGTAAATCTCACCTACTATGTGATTTTCTCAAAAATTTTCTCCAGGTCTTGGTTTCCTCGATTGGGTAATTTTAACTCTGCTTAAGAAGAGAGAAAACTTTGTGCTGCCTTAGATTTTTACAGATTTCCAGAGCAGAGATAACCAAACGGATGTTAGCTAAAGTATCAGAATTATTTTGAGTTCCTTATAGTTTTGAAGAACACTGAGTTCAAAAAAAAAAAAAAAAAAAGAACACTACTGAGTTCAGCTTTAGGCAGGAAAGGGAAGGGAGAAATAGAGACAGAGAAAAGAAAGTCCATTAAGTCCAGTTTAAGTTCATTTACATCTAAAGGGATTGATAATATATACAACTTATTAATGACTTCCTACAACAATTAAAAAGTGTTCGACAAGTCTTGACATCTAGTCAAACATAGATAGGACAGAATTTTTTTTAATAAAACCATTTCAGGCTTTGCATTGGTCAAGAAGAGAGCATGAAGGCCAAATGTCCCATTGATAGAAGGAATGATATATCCGGTCCAGTCCTACTTGGGATCAGCAAAGGGGTTCTGAATCTCTAGCCTTGACTCAGTAGCTTGTCCACACTCAGTAAGGCTCTTGGAGCAAGGACGAAATCTGTATGAACTAAGTACTTTCAGGAATTATTTTCCTCTATAGTTTTCCTTTATTTATTCATTTGTTTAAAGATTTTATTTATTTGAGAGAGAGAGAGAGAGCACAAGTGGGGGGAGAGGGAGAAGCAGGCTCCTCGATGAGCAGGTAGCCCGACGTGGGGCTTGATCCCAGGACATGGGGATCATGACCCAGGCTGAAGGCAGATGCTTAACTGACTGAGCCACCCAGGCGCCCCTGGTTTTCCTTTATTTAAAGGTGATTCCTTTCATGAAGGAACATTGCTATTTAAGCTTGCACATTTTCCTTCCTCAAAAAGAGGCCTTATTTTACTCTCTTACACTTTATGGACTTGTTCTAAGGATTAAACGAGATAGGTGTTTGCAAAGTTCTTAGCACAATAGCTGGCAATGAAAAAACAATAAATCATATAATCATTATACTTCTCTGGAAACCAAACTATTATCTTTCTATGAGAAGGAACACAAAGATGATTCTGTGTTAGAAGCCAATAAGTACCTTCTAGTTCTTGGGCAAATGTGTCCTTCTGTTTCTCTACCTTTCTAACTATGAGCTTTAAGGTTTTATTTTTTTTTTTTTATGGCTATGACAAGGCCCTTAGAGATTTTCAAAGCTTGAATTTTCATAGTCTTATTTTCAAATATAAAACAGGAAGTAAAAAAAACAAACAAACATGTAAGAAGGCTGAAAGATATTTGAAACAGTATTTGACAGTTTCATCATCAAAAATGGCAATGTGTTTGATTCATTTCTGAGTTGGGAAAGTAAATGCCATTTATTGACGTTAGTATAGACTTGTTCTCTAGAAAAATCACATAAAAATCTCGGAGCTCAACTCCGCAGGGAGCCACCCCACCATCTCAGTTCATCACTTCTGGAGAAGTTTGTGACGTGAAAGAACAGATGGCATAAAAAGGAAGTTTCACCGAGTAATAAGGACAGTTCCTATTATTTGGAAAAGCCCTTCAAAAAGGACTGCAGCCACCTCAAATTATGATGTAATTGTAACCAAACTCTGAATGAAAAAATGTCATTATACTCCACCTATTTCTTCGAAGGATTTTAAAAGTAGCTCATAGTGGAGGATTTTCCAAAAGAATAATAAAACGAGAATGGGAAAAAACTAATGATCTAGGGGAAAAAACTATTTAAAAAATTAAACTTTTAAAAATTTAATTTAATTTAATTTAAAAATTAATTTAAATTTTAAATTAATTTAATTAATTTAATAAAATTTAATAAATTTTATTTATTTAAAATTTAAAAATTTAAAAAATTTAATAAAATTAATAAAATTAAAATTAAAATTAAATTTTAAATTAAATTAAAAACTATTTAAAAAAATTCTCAGGAAACAGCATTGGTAATGTAATAAGCATAAAATTTTGTTCTAAATTTCTTGGAAGCCAGGGCAAAAAGGGAGACTCATTTCAGAAAAATGCAAACAAACAAAAAAACAAAACAAAGCAAAAAAATCCACTGCAAGGCTGTTAGAATCAAAGACTAGAAGAAACAGAAGCTGCCAATGATTGCACGGTGGTCTGGGCTGGACCGTCTCATCTGCTCATTAATCTGGGAAGGTCAAATATGATCCCTGGACACCCACTCACACCAGCCCCATACAACATGGCCAAAGACTGGAATAAAAAAGTGTGTATAGCTGCTTGATGCAGGGCTCACACAACACATTTGTTTTATCCATTTAGTTGATGGGGTTTTTTTGGGGCTGAACTAAATTGACCAATTTGTTCGATGAGGTGAGAACCATATTCTCATTTTGGCTGATACATCGTCTTGCTTGTAACAGGAACACAATTTAACCAACTAGTCTTATCCCCTCGCCATAAAAAAAAAATAATAAATTTCTTAAAAAAGGAAAAAAGTTTTGTTTGTTTTCTCATGAAAAAGAACTTGGAACTGGGGAGTGCGTGAGTCAGGCAGCTTCATGACAACGGGAATTGGTCCTTTCCACCTTCTGGTTCCACCATCCTTAGCATGTGGCATATTTCCTCATCTTCGAAAGATGGCTACTTCACCTCTAGGTATGTGTCTATGTTCCAGGCAGGAAGAAGTGGAGAGGACGAAGGGTTAAGGATAAAAAGCAAAAGGTGCACGAACTTTGTAACACACTTTCCAAGAGCCTTACATTCCCCTGTGTCTCATCAGCCAGAACTTGGTCACATAGCCACTCCTAGAGGCAAGGGAGCCTCGAGAAATGAGCATTGGGCAACTTGACATTCCAAACAAAACCACATGTTTGTTGGTAAAGAAGGAAGGAAGAAAGGATATTGGGTACACAATTAACAAGAATTGCTAATTAAAGCCATACAGATTTGACCTCTTTAATTTAATACAAAAAAAAAAATCCATTTCCTTATTTTCACACTTCCACTGAATTTCAGGATGGTAGGATTTGTGTGTTGGTGTCTGAATCTTTCATGCTATTTAAACAGGATTTTTGGTTTTTTTAAAAGATTTTATTTATTTATTTGACACAGAGAGAGAGATCACAGGTAGGCAGAGAGGCAGGCCGAGCGAGGGAGAGAGGAAAGCAGGCTCCTTGCTGAGCAGAGAGCCCAATGCTGGGGCTCGATCCCAGGACTCTGAGATTATGACCTGAGCCAAAGGCAGAGGCTTAACCTACTGAGCCACCCAGGCGCCCCGGCTTTTTTTAAAGCACAGTTTTAGACTTATGGAAAAATTGACGAGAGCACAGAGAGTTCCTATATAATCTCTTATCCAATTTCCTGTAACATCTTTTTTTTTTTTTTAAGATTTTATTTATTTGACAGAGAGAAACACAGCGAGAGAGGGAACACAAGCAGGGGGAGTGGGAGAGGGAGAAGCAGGCTTCCCGCCAAGCAGGGCTCCCGATGCGGGGCTCGATCCCAGGACCCTGGGATCATGACCTGAGCCGAAGGCAGACGCTTAACAACTGAGCCACCCAGGTGCCCCAATTTCCTGTAACATCTTATAGTATGGCACATTTGTCACAATTAATGAAATAATATTGATACTGTATTGCTAGCTGAAGTGCATAGTTTATGCATATTTCCTTAGTTTTACTTAATGTCTTTTCTGTTCTAGGGTCTCATCCAGGACACCACAGTACATTTATTTGTCATGCCTCCTTAGGCTCCTCTTGGCTGTGAGTTTCTTAGACTTTGCTTGTTTTTGATGACCTTGACAGTTTTGGCGAGTACTGCTACTCAGGTACTTTCTAGGATGCCCTTCTATGGGAATTTATCTGGTATTTCCATCATGATTAGACTGGGGTTATTCATTCTTGGGAGGGAGATGATAAAGGTAAATTGTCATTTCCATCACATAATATCAAGGGTACCTTCTCTCAACATGATTTATCACTGTTAATACTGACCTTGACATTGACTGAGGTGGAGTTTGTCAAGTTTTCCTCTACAAAGTTACTTTTCTTTTTTCCCTCTCCCTTTCCTGATGGTACTCCGTGCAACCCACACTTAAGAAGGAGGAAGTTATGCCCTCCATCCTAAGGGTGGAGTATCTATATGCATTATTTGGAATTCTTATGCAAGGGAGATTAGTCTCTTCACCCTTCTTTATTTATTCAATCATTTATTTATATCATTATAGACTCATGGATACTTATGTTATACTTTGAGCTTATAATCCAATACTACTTTATTTTATTGCCCAAACTCATGGGAATTCTTTCAGTTGGCTCCTCTGTCCCTTTCACATATCCCAACAATGCAGTTGTTTGGTTTGTTTGTCTTGAGTACGTTCTTATTTTCTCATACTACAAAATGTTACAAGCTCCTCTTATTTCCTGCTCCAGGTCTAGAGTCAGCGGTTTCTCCAAGGAATGATCGTAGGACTTTTAAGATATTATTTCTCCCACTTTACAAAGGAGGTAATTGAGGCAGATTAGGTAGCTTACTGAAGTTTCCAGAAGTTTCCAGAACTAACTGGTAATAGTATCAGTAAAGGAAGCCCAGGCCCTTTCCTCTAGACCATGATTTTTATCCCTTTATTTAATAAATCTTCTTAAAATCTCTGCAGAAATTTCAGGTAAGCACAGATTTCCACAGACTTTTGTCCTTAGCATAGAACCTGAGAGAATTGTCAAGTTGTAAACACTGAAACCTAGTGAGTGTGACACTCTAAAGGAAAAGAAGAAATGCTTTGGGAATATTGAGAAGACGTGGGGGAAACCTTGCCTAATCCACCGAGAAGTTGTCCTTTTTCAGAGACACGGGGGCTCTGCGGGTGTCTGAGTAGTTGTTGCCGCAAAGGGCCCCTGATGGGAAGACAGTCTCCGCCAGGGCTGCGGGAATCCTGAGACTCAGGTCCGAGGGGCTGGGGTCACTCCTCAGGAAGCTCTCAGTGTCAGCTGCAAGTTCTCCTCTACAGGATTCGTAGTCCTACAGGGAACTTCTAAAAACCCTTGAGAGCAGCTACCATAAAAATGGCTCAAGAACACCTAGGACGTTTGGGGCATAAATTTAGCCTTTTGAATCGAGTTGGGGATTATTACAAAAAACTGTGTGATTGAAGTGGGAGGCACAGCACGACACCTGGAAAGATATTAAAACTGCCATACTGGGGATATAAGCGTGAAGTGTGCTCTTTCCATGACTAAAACTCATTAATGCTCACATTCTATCACTGGAGGAGAAAGCATTTGTTAATCAAAATGGACTGGTGGGATTTATCATCCTAGACTTTTCTCCATTGATTTCTTAAGGAAATTCCCTGGTGTGCTGATCCAAAGTTCCCCCAAGGAATGCCAATTCTCCTATTTCAGTTTAATTTCCTGCCTGTCGTATATTGCTATACTAAATGCACCTTTTTCTTTTTTAAGTTCATTTCATACAGATTCAGCTGCCCTCCTCAGTATGCTGTGTTTGCCTGTTGCCTGCATCTTTAGAGACCCCACACAGAAAGTGGGATAAAATTAGATGATAAATCATTTCCATCATTGCTTGTACCATAGTCTCTATGTTAGCTAGGCATCAAGAATTTTTTTTAAGGTTTTATTTATTTATTTGTCAATGAGAGAGAGAGAAAGAGAGAGAGCACGAGTGGGGGAGTGCGGCAGGCAGAGGGAGAAGCAGATTCCCCATGGAGCCCGACGCAGGACTCAATCCCAGGACCCTGTGATCATGACCTGAGCGGAAGGCAGACACTTAACCGACTGAGCCACCCAGGTGTCCCTAGGCATCAAGAATTGTTAATTAGGTAACTAATTGAAAAGTAACCAATTGAAAAGCCAGAAAGAGAACAATAAGGTATCCCGGAGGTAGCAAATGCAGAAAGCAGCTACTACCTTGGCTGGGGGAACAAAGGGAAAAGGTTGGGATTTTTAAAATTTAGAAGCTTGAAGAAGAGCTCCTGCAAAACTGTAACTCTGATCTCTGAGGAGGGGACCCCGCTCTGCTGATCCTGGCATTTCTGAGCATAGCGGAGGGGCCCCACGGATCCGAGACCCACACCTCGGAGGAGCAGGCACTGGCAGACTGGTGCTAGAAGCTGAGGTGGTACAATAAGGTGGCTTTGGGAGTGTTGGAAAAGCTGCTGCTTCTGGAAAACCTGCCCTTGCCAGGGACAAGAAGACACGTGGCTGGGGGACACTGGCAGGAGGCAAGAGAGGGCTGTGTAGAATGGCGGTTACATGTAACTGCCCTTAAGTCACAATGATGGCTTCTGCAGCCCTGCTCCACCCCTTTTTAGCTCCGTGACCTTGGGCAAGTTAGCCTCATTGTTCCCATCCATAAAATGGGACTAGTACTCTTTATCTGGTATTCCCTATCTGAAGATCAAGAGTGACCATCCATGTAAAGTGCTTGGCAAAGTACCAAAGTACCAGTGCACTATTGCTGCTGTTGCCATGAATAAATGTGTGGCTGTTTATTTTATTTATTTAGTTATTTTTAAAGATTTTATTTTAAGAAATCTCTACACACAACATGGGGCTCGAACTCACAACCTTGAGATCAAAGATCACACATTCTATTGACGGAGACAGCAGGCGCCCCAGTGTATGAGAGGTTAAATCAATGCTTCTCAACTCAGGGTGATTTTGTTTCCCAAGGGACATTCAGCAATGCCTAGAAATATTTTTGATTGTCATGACTTGGAAGCAGTGCTCTGGCATCTAGTGGAGAGCCAACGATGCTGCTGGCTATCCTACAATGCACAGGGCAACGAAGAAGTATGTGGCCCAAATAGTGGCCCAAACAGTGCTGAGGTTAAGAAACCTTGTTTTAGGGTGCCTGGGGGGCTCAGTGGGTTAAAGCCTCTGCCTTTGGCTCAGGTCATGATCTCAGGGTCCTGGGATGGAAACCCACATCGAGCTCTCTGCTCAGCAGGGAGCCTGCTTCCCCCTCTCTCTCTGCTTGCCTCTCTGCCTGCTTGTGATCTCTCTCCACTCTGTCAAATAAATAAATAAAATCTTTAAAAAAAAGAAAGAAAGCTTGTTTTAATAAAAAGCAAAAGCTATGTTTCAAGAGCAATGAAGGAACAGTAATTCAGAGGGAGGAATGCTCAGCGAAGACCAGAGTAGTCTGAGCACACTGTAGAGAATAAGGCCCTGGAAGGATGGATACATTTGGCTCCGCCTGCCACTCCTCCTGCTTGTGCTCTCTCTGTCTCTCTCTCTCTCTGACAAGTAAATAAATAAAATCCTTAAAAAAATATATATGTATTTGCTGAATATTCAAGGATCTCAAGTCTCCCATTGTCTTGGGGTGAAGACAGAAAAAACAAGGGGAGAATTAGGTGTTCGAGGAATCAGACCAGAGAGAGGGTAAAATAAGGAAAAGCTTAAAGAGATGTTACTTGAGTTGAGTATTATAGCACGAGTAGCAGTGTGCACGGGGAAAAGCAAGGGAGAAGCCTTTCTGAACAGAGCATTAGGTATGCAAAAGCATGAAAGAACGAAGTTCTTTCAAAATCTGCAGCTTGCTGTAGTTTAGCTCTGGCTGGGCCAAAGATACAGGAGGGCAGACATCAGAAGTAATCTGAGAGAGGGGCCAAGTGAGAGAGAGCCTTGCGTGCCTACCGGCTCACCATTGTCAAGGAATGGGAAGCAACCAGAGTTTCGTCACGACCAGACTGAGATGTGACAAAGCTTTTACTGACAGCCACAAGGAAGACAACTTCATCCGAATAAGAGGTAGAGAGTGTGATGAGAGTGGAGAGCTATGACAATCTTTCTAATCTATCAGATCATCTGAACCAGGTTAGGTAGATCACACTAATCAAACTAATCTTTCAGCAGGGATTTCTCTACTTGTCAAGACAATATATGAAGTTCTTAAAACGTTCTCAAAACGTTCAAGACTCAAAACACCTTGTGGTTGGAATAATTATTGGGCAAATTCTGCTAAACTCTCGTGAGATTGTTAGTGTTTCCATCACTCAGAGTTCCCTATTTGTAATGTGTTCACTGGTTTTGAAGGAGTCTTACAACAGGTGGGTTTCTGTATTTAGGTCATATTCTATACGTTTCCATGGAAATTTCAATAGGGACATCCTGTTCATCATCACCATCAAATTGTGGGGCAGGTTTTTGTAAAAGTGTATATGTGAACACTTGTTTTGAAATTCGAACCGATGGGGTAATTTTCTCTGCTACTCTCATCATTTTCTGAGAAGCAATATTTGCAATATAATCACTTTTTACCAGGCAATATCAATATTACCAAATGGGCTCAAGTGAAAAATAATGAAGAAAAGTTTCTTTGTGTTCTCATTATTCTGAGGTTGAACACGCCCTTCTGGACAAAGGCACTCATGGTGCTTATTCAAGCTTTATGTTTTCTTTTCCTTTCAGAAATACACTCATGTAATTTTCAAGGTCTTTGTGTTCTCCCATTCCCATTTAACTTGTTTGTTATCTTTCCATATACGCCTGTCTTCATATCAAAAATGGAAGATTGGCCGTTAGGGCCCAAATCCCATTGTCACATTTATTCACTTTATGGAAAGGGAGAGGCGGCAAGTTTACCTTCTTTCAACATTTTCTTTCTGGGTGCATAATTGTGATGTTTTTATAATAAAAATGGTAGGACCCCTTTTATTTAGTAGAGTACATGCTCTTCCTCGATCATAGATGAGACACAAAGAGCACCATTGAATGGATAACAATGAGTACCATACCATTTGTGCTTAGTTACCTCATTACTCTGTTTTAATTAGCCCCTAATTACTTTCAGCTGCTGCTAATGAACTTCCACTGTAGAAAGAAACACATACACCTTCCCACCCCCAGTAAACATACTGAAGACCACAATTGCTCACTTCTTCAGGTCAGTGGAGGGGGCATATTAGCAGATTTATTGGCAGTAGAAGTCATGGTGGCTTTTCTCTCGGGGATACAGTTACTCACATTGAACTTTTTATCAAACTGATCGCTCCACCTTTTGGCTCTGGTTTTCCATGAGTTTTCTCTATTCACGGAGAAGGAGGTCTCAGTCTATAGCCTAAATCCAGCCTTAGTTTGATTTCATTCCATTCTCAAAGATCTGGAGAAGTTTTAGCTGAAAGAGTAATCTCCTCCCTGGCGAGCACCTCCAGCTCACATGATCTGAATGACTGTGTAGATTCTTTACAGACTTGGTAGCACAGAAGGAATTATGAATAGTGTTTTCTGTACTAAAAGTACCCCCTTTCATTCCATTCTTTGGCTATTCACTAGGCATTTATTCTTTGCTTTATCACACCACATGCCGAAATTTCTTGGTGGTGTTTCATTGCTTATAGAATCCAGATCCAACCCCCCGAGTCTCATATTGTGGGTCCTGCCAAGGTGGTTCCATTCCTCATCTTCTCTAAATTCTTACCAACACACACACACACACCCCACACTCCAAATATGAATACTATTGCTTCTTTAGGATCTTTGCTTATGCTTGAATCCCTGTGTATCTTCACTATCTTTCAAAGACACTTATCACAAGGAAGCTGTAGTGTGCTGGTAAATATTTCACAACCAGCTCCCCAGGAATGCACATACACAAACAAGCAGGCAAACTGATTTGTGGCATACACTGATTTCCATAGAGTAAATATTCCCACTATGGTCAATTTCAGTCTATCAGTGTGATGTCACCAGATGAAGAGTTGGAAGAGATGATCATCACTCCCATCCTGCAACATAGTAAGCAAGCCCAGAGGGAGGCAAAGAGCAGCTTAGGACCAGATCCTGGGCAGGGTGGCACCTGCACTTGGGTCTCCCTGTCCCCTTGCCTGTTCCGGCTCCTGGGCAGTTCTTGGTACAAAGGCCAATTGCTCAAGGGAACCACAGTACCTAAGAAAGTAACGAATTAAAATTATCTTCCCGATTGTGGGGCAAAGACTTCCCCAGAGAACAGACAATGCTTAAACCCAGGAAGAAAAAGCCAGTCTTGGTACTGGAGTCGGAAGTAAACAAGTTTGTGTAATGCATTATTCAGAAAAGACATCCCTTATCCTGACCCAGAGTGTCACTTTACTTTACCAGGCTGGGAATTTATCATTTTAATAATAGCCTCTGGGACTCCAGAGGCAAGAATACTTGCCGCATTTGTAAATACAGCAACATTTCCTTTCTTCTAAAAAGGACTGAACCACAGACTTTGGGCACCAACAAGGAAATTAATATAATTTGCTCATACAGTCGTTTTCCTCCAAGGACAAGCCTAGAATATATATTCTGACATCGTTCCTGACCCGCAGCCTCTCCCGACACTCCGAAGACTGAAGGCAGGTTCCTTTTTCATCTTCCTCTGGGCACAGAATGAAATTCCTGCTCAGCGGATAGACTCACCAGCGCCCCTCAGGCTTCAGAATCCAGCCCTCTGAGTCTCTCTTCTGTTCCGGGGAGGACAACCCAGCCACCCGGAAGCTACCGTGCAAAACTGCACACGGAACTGGTGTGACCATTTGGGGGAAGAACTGAATAGTGCATTTCCTTTCTTTGATGTATCTTACTTTTTATTTTATTTTATTTTAACTTTTTAACTTATTTTTTATATATTTATGTTTTTTTAACTTATTTTTTAAGGCCATCCAAAGTTTGGTTTTATTTACTTGTCATCAACACCTTAAAAACAAACATTTAAAAAATTTTTTTACTTATTTTTTATTTTTATTTATCTTTTAAGGCCATCTGAAGTTTGGTTTTATTTATTTGTCATCAAAAACATCTTAAAAACACATAATTTGTCAACATTTTTCTCCCTTCCAGTCTATTATGTACTTCCGTAATATGCTATTTCTTTTTTTTTGTCAATTTTTTTTATTGTTGCAAAATACACATAACATAAAATTTACTCTCTTAACCATGTTTGAGTGTCCGACTGAGTGGTATCATGTACATTCATACCATCCTGAAACCATCACCACCATCTACATATATGGATTTATATGGATTTTTAGATTCTTTTAAATCAGCAAACGAGCCTCCCCGTCAACAAGTCACATGTCAGCAGTACATGACGATCCACATACCCGCAGGAGTAGGGGGAAGGAGAAGGCTGTACCGTCCGAGGGGCCCGTGAGATGGGGGGACGGCAGAGCAGTTCCCCGGGAGGCCTCCGAGGGTTGTAGGGGAGGAAGAGAGCAAGCCTATGGGCATGTCAGAAGTTGTGTTTAGTTAGGAAGGAAATGCGTTTGGAGATAATAGAGAGGGACAACTTCAGAAGAAAATGGCGCCATGGCCCGAGAGGAAGTAGCCGAACTAGAAGAGAGGTGACAGTTACGGAATGGAGGAAGTCGGGTAGGAAGCTGAAAAGATAGACAACTGCTGTCCTGCCTGTTTTGGGGGACTTGCAGAGCTGTCCTTCTAGCTGTGCAGAGGCGCCCCCCCGGGGTCCGGCTTCAAGGCTCTGTCAAAGTGCCAGTTCCATCCATTGGCCAATGACCTGCAATAGGCAAACAACATTTGGGTTGCTAATCCCACCAAGTGGTGCCTCAGCCATCCTTTTGCCAGGGTCTGGCGTGAGGTGCCAGGAAGACACACAAGTCTGGGGATTCTCGACACGAGGACTCAAGGCCGTAAGGAAATCGTGTTGGCCCGCAGTCAAAACACATACTCTACCAAATCGAGATTCCCATAGGTGATTGGCTTAGTGTCTGTGAGGCTTCTGACCAAACTTATCCCAGCCCTCGAGTAATACTTGGGACAATTTCAGGGTGAGGAAACAGGTTGAGTATGAAAAGAATACATTGCTGGGTACTTCATGGTTCACCCATAGGACTCAGTCCTTTATATGCACAACTACAGCCTGAACAAGGCTCGTAGGTTTTGAAATGAAATCTTGGGTCTCAAAATTTAGACCAGTGATGAGGGGTATGAAGGACTAGACAGGGTGGGAGGAAGGAGAACAGGGAGCCTGACCCAGTCTGAGGAATCAGGCATCTTTCTCCAAGGAGATGACGCTTGGGCTGATCTCTGAAGGACGAGTAGGTGCTGAGTAGTAAAAGGGAGGACGGAGACTATTCCAAGCAAAAGCCAGAGCACATGCAAAGGTCCTGAGGTGAAAGAGTGAATCAAAATAAGTTCGAGGCACTTAAAATGGCTAGTTTGGCTGGAATCTGATGATGAACATCTAGAGTGACTAATCTAGAAAGGCAGATAGGTCTCAGAGTCCGCTAGGGCATCTTTGGCTGCAAGTTAACAAATGACCCTCAGTCACTTTAGCAGAGTCTGGAGATAGATCAGGAGGCATGACACAAACTTTAAGGTCATAAAGGGCCCGGAGATCTTTCACTGACATCAGCCACATCGGCTTTCTTTCAGGACTGCTTCTCACCGAGTTTGCTACTGACAGCTCCAAGCCGCACTCACTCCCAGAAACAGCACCCAGAGGCAGAAATGAACTTCCCTTCTGGAGTCTCCTTCTTAGGAGCAAGGAATCTTTCCCATAAGCACCTCTCCAACACACACACACACACACACACACACACACACACACACACACCCACGAAGCTCTCTCTTTGCACATGATGGAATCGAACTGGGTCACTTACTCACCTCTACACAGGACCCTACCTAGGGAATGGGAAGTGCCATAATTCACAGAATTAGGATTTCCCTGGGAATGGGATCCCCTTTCCAGAATCAGGTGGAGAACTGGTAGACACGAAGCAAAATCGAGTTTTTGCTAGCCAGAAATAAAGGAAAAATAAACAGAAAATGCCAGAAGGCTGCGGGCGATATTTGCCATAGCTTTGAGGCCACAACAAAAACAGGATCTTTAAGACAAAAGCTGTTTGTGTAAATAATCTCCAATCTCCTTCTCTTCAGGAAATACCCTAATCAGATGGCCATGAGGCTCAAGTTTGTTTTAAAAACAAATGAGTTTGTTCTGACTGAGAAAAACTGTGTTTCTGGAGAATTACGGCAAAATGAAGGCAATCTTTAAAACATTTCTACATTTGCAAAAATTTCCTTTAGTAGGTACCAACCCCGCTATGTAGATTTTCATTGCTTTTTTTAAAAAATTATTTTGTATCACAGGTACAAATAATACAGTAAAATGCACTAATCTTGAGTGTATAGCTTATTAAATTATTCCACATGTAAATGCCCATGTAACCACCATCTAGATCAAGACAGAAAACATCTTCAGCACTCCATAAAATTCCATTGTTCCTTTCCTAGTTGATGTCCCCACTCCTGCAAGCAGTACCATCGTTCTGATTGCTATAAGATTTATTAATTTCATCTGTTCTTGAACTTCATATAAAGGAATCATATTGCATGTTCTTTTTTGTCTGGCTTGTTTCATTCAACACAGTGTTTGTGAGATTCATCCAACTTCTGTGTAGTCCCTTTCTATTTTTTCTATGTAGTATTCCATATGATGAATATACACAATTATCCGTTTTCCTGATGATGGACATTTGTATTGTTTCCAGTTTGGGGAAAAATGAATGTTCTGGTTGCTCTACAACTTCATCAACAATTGAAATTCTCAGCCTTTCCTTTTTGGGGTTTTTGGTTATTGTTGTTGGGTTTCTTTGGTTTTTCTGTTTTGTTTTGTTTGTTGTTTTTTTAGTTTTAGTTATTGTGGTGGATGTGTAGTTCTATCTTGCTGTGATTTTAATTTGTATTTCTCTGAAAAGTCATGGAGCTGAGTCTTTTTTCATGTTTATTGGCCATTTGGATACCCCCTCTGTGAAGCGCTTAATCTTTGCTCATTTTTTATATGGAGCTGTGTGTCTTTTCCTTATCAAGTTGTAGGAGTTCTTTATGTATACTGGATATAAGTCTTTGGTTGGATATCATGAGCCAAGTAAATGGCTTGCCTATTGCAGGACCATTAAGTGCGACAGTCAAGAAAGAATTCTTGAGATGTTTTACAGTGCAACTTAGTAAGTTTATTTCAGTAGCATGGGGACAGGACCTCTGAACAGAAGGAGCTGTACTTTTGCTGTGTGAGGCTGGTAGCTATATGCTTAGTGCTCAAGGGCGAGGGGACATGCGGGGAATATCAGATCATAAATGCCCTTGAATTTCTACTTGTGAAATTACTTTCTCAAGATTTTTCTGGTGCTTATCATTCAGCTTGATATTAACTATGGGTGAGACATATAGGCAGCCATGAGACCCTTTAAGGATGTAGCAACCAGTAAATATTTGATCCTTCTGGAAACTATGCAGGCTGCAGATCAGCCTTCTGGACTAAAGGTGAACACTTTTCTGTTTCTATCCCTCCTCATGCCTTTTCACTTTAATAGGTTTTTTTAAGAGACAGGAGTTCTTAATTTTAATGACATTCCATTAATAAATCTTTTCTTCTACGGTTAGTACTCTTATGCATTACTGAAGAAAATTTTGTCTATCCCAAGCTCATGAAATTATTTTCTTCTAAAATTTTTATTGCTTTACCTTTAGAATTTAGGACTATAATCCATATGAAATTAATCTTTGTATACAGTGTAAAGAATAGATCAAAGATCCAGGAACATTTATTTAAAGGACCATACTTTTCTCCTGAATTACTGTAGTGTCTTTATTATAAAGTGACTATATAATGATAGCTTTGTTTCTTAACTCTCTCTTCTATTCTATTGGTCTAATTTGTCTGTCCTCACATCAATACATACTGTGTTAATTATTATAGCTTTATAATGAGCTTTGGAAGCTGGTAGGTTATTCTTTTATGTTTCTTTGTTCTTTTTTTCCCCCAAAGAATTCTTGGTAATTCTAGATCTCTGCATTTCCATAAATACTTTATTTTTATTTTTTTTAAGTAGCCTACGCAGCCAATGTGGGACTTGAACTCACAACCCCGAGATCAAGAGTTGCATGCTCTACCAACTGAACGAGCCAGGCACACCTCCGTAAATACTTTAGAATCAACTTTTAAATTTTCAATAAAATACCTGCTGAGATTTTGACGAGGTTGTATTGAATCTATAGATCAATTTGAAGGTAATTAACATCTTAACAATATTGAATCCTCCCACTGCTGGCACTGTGGCACCATGCTGTTCCCCAACCAAAGTTCACCTGCTGATTTTAACAAACATTGGTGATGCTTGTCTGTATCAATTATCGTAATGGAGGCTGGAAATTACTGGCTCTAATTCCATTTCCTTTTTTTAGAGAGGTAGAGAGAGAGAGTGGGGGTGAGGAGGGGCTGAGGGAGAGTGAAAGGGAGAGAGAGAATCTTAAGCAGGCTCCATGCCCAGCACAGAGCTCTAAGATCATGACCTGAGCTGAAATCAAGAGGCAGATGCTTAATCAACTGAGTCACCCAGGTGCCTCAATTCCATTATTTCTTCTACATTCATTAGCTTTATATCTGTAAAGAAGAGCCTTATCTTATCTCTACCCCCTTTTTTGAGGGAATCTCTCCACTGAGTTAGAAATGGAAATTTCTCTCAGTATTGGTCAATAGTTTTCAGTCCAGTAGTATTGCATATCTTTCATTAGATTTATTCCTAATTATTTGGTGGGTTTCAGTGCTATTGTAAACAGTATTTTCATTTTCCAACAATTCCTTGCCGGTACTTAGAAACACAATTTTTATATACTGTTTTGTGTTCAATGACTATGCTAAAATACCTACTTAATTCTGATAGCGTGTCTAGTTATATATTTATTTTGGATTTTTATAAGGAATATTTTCATCTGTGATAATGTATTCCCTTGCCTTATCGTACTGGTTAGGAGTCCCAGGTCAATGCTGAATAGACAAAATGTCTTTTTCTCTTCTCATTGTGAAGATGCCCCTGTGACTCCTGAGAGATGGGAATAGCTCAGAGAAACAGGTGGTTTTCTAAAAAGAAGACAGGAATGGAAAACTGTAGCAAGGTGAGAGAGTACTCATGTTGGTTCAGAATGAATACAACTTCATGGAACCTCAGGGGTGACTGGGGCAAAGATGGGGAAGAAACTTCTGAGGCTTATTTTGAAGGCTGTCTCTCTTTTGAAAGCCATGTTATTTTTAGGCCTCACACGAGGACAGTTAGAAAGGATGACTGTGGGCGTGGGACTGAGGAATGCTTGAAGACTGTGTTCCGTCAAGAAATTGATCCAAAGGGGAGGGGCTTCAGAACCTTATAAAAAGAAAAAAACCTCAAACGAACAATGCATCAGCAAAAGAAGGTGACAGTGAGCTGTAGAGAATTCCCATGGAGGGCCACAGTGTCACACCATGGATTTTTCTCAGGGCGCTTTGCACACACATACACACACTTCACAAATAGTGACGATAGTTTTTGAGTGCATTACAGCTCAACAAATGAACCAAGTCAGAGGGACCTCTTGGAGAGAGTGCACACATATGTGCATGGAGGAAAGCATCTGGGACAAAGTATGAACTCCAGGAAGATCTGACCCTCCCCTCTTGAACTGTATGTAACTGACAAGGATAAAGGTTTATTGCAATGAGGATCTGTCCTTCCTGGCTTGTAAAATCAGGAAGATTTTGATGAAGGAGGTTCTGTGGGCTTAATCAATAACTCCATCTCTTAATTAAATGTGAGCCTGACTTATCAGCCAAAGCAACAGCGGCCAACCTTAAGGGACCTTTACTGAGCTGTCATTTAATTCCAGTAATCATTTATGCCAGGTCTGTTGGGAGTGACGAAAATGCCAATTTTTTTCTATTTTTAATTTGGTAAGACTCTTGAGGTATTGAAATCTGGTACAACTGTGAAAACTTTAAGGCTACTCCTTTAAAAAGCAAAGTAAAGCAGGTGAAATTAATTATAATAACATGTTTCATTTCACCTGGTATATCCAAAATGTTATCATTTTAATGTGTAACAGATATGAGATATTTAATTAATTTTTTAAAGATTTTATTTATTTATTTGAGAGTGAGAGAGAGATCATGAGCAGGGGGGAAAGGCAGAGGGAGAAGCAGACTCCTCACTGAGCAGGGAGCCCGATGTGGGACTCGATCCTGGGACTCCAGGATCATGATCTGAGCCGACGGCAGTTGCTTAACCAACTGAGCCACCCAGGTGCCCGATATATGGAATCTTTTAAAGAAAAGTTTGCTTCAGGGGCACCTGGGTGGCTCAGTGGGTTAAAGCCTCTGCCTTTGGCTCGGGTCATGATCTCAGGGTCCTGGGATCGAGCCCCGCATCAGGCTCTCTGCTCAGCAGGGAGCCTGCTTCCCCCTCTCTCTTTGCCGGCCTCTCTGCCTACTTGTGATCTCTCTCTGTCAAATAAATAAATAAAATTTAAAAAAAAGAGAAAAGTTTGCTTCAGATTGGTGGCTGGTGAGGTTCAGGAATCAAGGGGGATGATGTAGTGGAATGATGAGGTGGGCATTTGACCTCTAAAATGGAAAGAAAAGGATTGGTCTCAAGTTAGCCCCATGAAGGTAAGATGAAACATAAGTTGAAAGGCACAAGGTACCTGGGTAGCTCAGTCGGTTGGGCATCCAGCTCTCGATTTGGGCTCAGGTTGTGATCTCACAGTCATGAGCTCGAGCCCTGCGTCAAGCTCCATGCTCCGCACACTGTCTGCTTGAGATTCTCTCTCTCTCTCTCCCTCTGCCCCTCCCACCCTCCCACCCCACCTCAAATAATAAATAAATCTTTCAAAAAAAATTGAGAGGCACATCTATAAACCAGGTTAGTTACCAAGTCTTTGTGAGTCTTGGCTAGGTTGTCTCCTACCGTGGCCTAAGGAATAAGGAAGATCTGAGCAGTTTCAAGCCAGCAACATGCCCTTCATTCTCATATCCCCAAGTAAGATCACTGCTCCATTCCCAGGGATCTATTGGCTTCCGTTTTCTTTCTCAAGACTTGAATCCTATCAGAGTTCCCCTGTAAAATCCAGAGACAGATCCCACTCGAAAGCTTCTTTCTTAAATACTGCAAGAGAGACCAACATTACCCCTCTCTGACTGCTAATCCAACTTATGGTCCTTATAACAAGGTCATTCCCTTAGTAAGTGGTTAATAGGACACACTTTTGGAACTATATCCATGAGAGAGAGTGCTGGCAAACCTTAACCCATTATGTTTTTAATCAAAAGATAGTATGCTCACATGCTCACAAGTTGCCCTACATACAGTTGACAAAATATATTAATATATTGATATTAATATTCTTAATAAGAATGACTACTCCTTCCCTCTAAAAGTTGATAAAGACAGTACTTAGGGTAGCAGAAATGAGTCTGTTAGGAGTTATTTTAATCCTTCCCGCAATGATCTTGTTGATGGAGTTGGTGGATTTCTATGTCGGGATCTATAGATCCAAGGCCTTTCATTCCAAAAGCATGTCTAAAATGACCCAATTGCGTATGCCAATGGACTGTTTTGTTAGGTAGTCTCATTCCCCCTTTTCGGGAACATTTTAATTTTTAAGTGGTGTAGGAACAAGGAGGTACACGCTTATATTACCAGCTGCAGCCAGAATCATCAAAGGTCAGTGGCGAGAACTTTGAACTTCACTTTGTGAACACGTTCTACTTTGAAAAAATCCAGTATGTTTTCTATATGGTAATTTGTTTTAAAATACTGCAGTACTAACAGTATGGTATAAATCCATTCGCAGGGTAACCTTGTATCAATCAGAAAAATGTGTTTCCCTGACAGCGTCACTCTTCCCAACAGCCCAACAGCAGAACTCCCCACTCCCCCGGTCCCATCGGGGAGAAGATCATCTTCAGAAGTTTGTCTCACTCCAGGCCTGATTCCCTCTCTCCACCAGGCCGAGCAGCTAATTGCTGGTTTCCACATCTCCTAGTATTTGAAGGCAGCTGTTCTCATTAGCACTCACTCACTGCGGTGGGAGTCAGAGGCCAGAGCTCCACCTGTGTGCTCAGACGCTGGTAATGAAAGAGTCGCTCCACATTTCCAAAGGAGAGATACGCCTTCTAGTAGAGTTCATAGGGAAGCAAAAAGCATTTTTCAGAATAGATAACACTCTCAGAATTAAAGACCCAGAGCACCACAATAGGACTCTGCCCTTCAGCTCTGTATCCAGAGAGAAGAGAAACATCCACCTGCTTCGTGGGCCTTCCCATTCACCAACAGCTTTAATGACCTTTATGATAATGACAACTCCAGATCTAGCCTCCCCAGCCGGGAACTCTCACCTGAGCTCCAGAAAGGTCCACCTGTGGTCGACCAGCTCTGACGTCTCACGCATGTTCGTTATTCTGTCCCCAAAACCTGTCGCTTGCTGCTGCCCCCTTCCCTTGCATCTATCTGTCCCACCCAGTGTATCATCAGATCACCTACCATCTGGAACTGACACTCAGTGTGTGTCCACAATACTAAAATGTGAACAGCTTAATTCAAGAGAATTTTTCTTTTCATTCATGGGGGTCGGGGGTGTCTCCTTTCTGTCAATCAAGGGCCCAGGCAGAGAGACGCCATTTTCAATGTGGCTTCCAAGGTCACTCTGTGCATTGATGTCTGGGCAGCCAACAAGGGCACAGAGAGTAGATGTGGCCTTCAGCCTGTAGTTTGCCGACCCTCGCCTGAGAATGTCAGCTCTAGAAGATCAGGAGCCTTCCCTGTCTTGTTCACTCTATATCTCCTGTATTCAAATATACTGACCTGCGTGGGGAAGAGGGCATCTTCCTATTGGCTTGAACTGAAATCTGCTAGAGATGCTCTTTATTTCAAGCAGGATTCAGAGAGAAAAATCTTCACCGGAATCTGATGTTTTCTCTCTAATGGAAGAAACCACTCAGTCTATGTAAAATAGTGAATTAATAGTAGACATGGTGAGTGCGTTTAAGACTTTTCAGCAAAATCAATTTTCCTTAACAAATACATTCAACAATCTAAGTAAACAAATAATGCTAAACACATTTTGTAGTTATAATGGATACCTGGTTAAGGCTTGTGGTCCTATGAAAGTAAATGAAATTTTTGTAGTTAAATAACTAAATATCTTGGAGAATCAATAATTTGCTTTTCAATACCCTGGGACTATTGGTGAGACAGAGAGATATTTTAATCAAGAGACTGATAACTAATACTTGTTGGATATCAGAAGGCATTAAAAAGGGCATGTAATATGGACAAAAGATTATGTAGTCCAACTTTCCTTCCAATTGTAAATATTTCACATAAGTCATGAGTCAAAGAAGAAATCATAACAGAAATTAGAAAATATTTTACACCGAAAATTAACAGAATTCAACATATCCGACTTGAGATGCAGCTAAAAAAAAAAAGACTTGAAGGAAAATTTATCCTTTTCCTGTGTATATAAGAAAAGAAGGGAAGCTGAAAAATTAAAGATCTAAGCATTCAAACAGCAGAATAAACCCAAAGAAATTTTAAAAGGAGACAGAAAAGATTCTGATAAAATAGAAAGCACACATGTAACAGAAAGATTCTTTGTAAAACTAATAGAACTGACAAATTCCTAATGAAGAAAAAGAAAAGGTACAAAAGAAGGAAATCTTGCCATTTGCAACAACATGTGTGGACCATAAGGATGTTAGGCTAAATAACGTGAGTCAGACCGAGAAAGACAAATAGCATATGATCTTCACTTATATGTGAAATAGAAAAATCAAACAACAACCCCAAACTCATAGATACAAAGAATAGATTGGTGGTTGCCAGAGGCAGGGACTGGGGGGTAGGCAAAATGGCTAAAGGGAGGCAAAAAGTATAAACTTCCAGCTATAAAATGAATCATGGGGATGTCAATGTACAGCATGATGACTATAGTTAATAATACTGTATTATATATTATGAAAGTTACTAAGAAAGTAGATCTTATCAGAAATTTTCATCACAAGAAAAAAAATTGTGACTGTGTGTGATAGTGGGTGTTAACTAGACTAATTGTGGTGATCGTTTCACAATATACACAAATAGCAAATCATTATGTTGTACACCTAAAGTAACATAATGTTGTATGTCAATTATATCTCCACTTAAAAAAGAGAAGTACAAATAACAAATGATAGTAATAGAAAGATATATTACTACAGATGCTGCAGATAGTAAAATATAATAAGAAAATACTATGAATAATTTTAGGACAGTAAATTTTATAGGAAATAGAGAAATTTCTAGAGGAATGCAATTTGTCAAAACTGATATGAGGTAAGACATTTGGGTGGAGCGAAAATAACTTAACAAATTGAATCACGTTGCAAAAATTTCCCACACAAAAAACTCAAGCCTAGATGATTCCAGGTGCAAATTCTATATAATATTAAAAGAAAAAAGAGAGAAGAGAGGGGAAGTGTAAGAGAAAGGAAGAAGAGGAAGAGGAGGAAAAAGAGAAGAAAGGAAAGAGTAAGGAGAGTATAAAGATTGGAAAGAAATAAAATTGTTGTTATTTGAAGGTAATGTATATATTTATCGAAAAGCTCAATGAAATCTACTGACATTGATAAAAGAATTTAGAAAGGTTGCCAAATTAAAAAAAAAAAAATCAGTGTAGAAGAGTGAGCTACATTTCTACATGCTTGCAAGAAAACTTTAGAAAATGACATTTTAAAAAATGTTCCATTTACAATAGGATGAGGGTGTTAGTTGAAAGCAACAGAGCTGACTCCAGAGACCAGGGTGCAGGGTTGGTGGGGGGCTCATGTTGACACCAAGTTTCTAGGGACGAGCACCAGACCACCCTAAGAGAGGAAGGATTCAACCACTACTGTCCCACTGGTGACAATTCTGCTCTGAAACAGAACTATGTGCCACCCTCTGATGCTCAGTGATTCTGCCCCAGCCCCCGCCAGCCAGTCACTTCCCATATGGGGTCCCTTGCCTCAAGTTGTTCATGTCCTCCCCCCCCAACTGTATTAGTCTCTATTCTTTTGATATTCTTTTCCAGAGTTAACTGCTTCCATTTGTAGGTGATGAAATGAATAAGGAATCCACTTCAAACGTTGGCCCAGCTATGAGCATGGTCTTTCCCTTTAGTTGAACTCAGGATGAAGACTTGTGGGTCTTGGTTTTTATATTCCAGTTCCAGAAGTTTTCCCTGTAGAAGTTACCTGTAGGCAGTCTTCTGCCTGTCAGTAGTCTCCAACCAGGCTCGAGCTTCTCCACAGATGTATTTAAATATGTGTTAAACTAAGAAACTAAGAGGCATTCTCTCAAATGAGTTTAAATGCATTTTATTTTTAGATAGCCTACATGACTTTTTTTTTTTTTCCTTAAAAACAGTGCCTCTGCCCCAAATAAATCAAGGTCAAAACAAATAAGAGCTCGAGAGGACATCAGTCCCATTTGTCTAAGTCCTGGTGTTGTTTGGATGAAGAGCAGCAGCTGCTTATGACAACAGGTGATACATCCAAAGTCATGGCCAAGTTCGTTAGCATGTTTCCACTTCTAAGCCATCCTTAAAGAAAATCTAGTGGATGGCCTGGGTCACACGCGCCAGTCCCAGGGGCAAAGGACACCGTGGAGCAGAATTTTAGGGAAAAAAAAACACCCCAATAATGTTCAAGAACTTACAGAGTAAAGAATGAATGTTACTGAAAGAAATGAAAGCAAACCTAAATAAATTGAAATATACATGCAAAAACTCGGTATTGTTACACAGTAAATTTTTCTACAAATTTGTCTAGAGATTTTTGTAATTCCAAAGTCCTAACAAGATTTTTTAACTTTATTTTTTAAATATTTTATTTATTTATTTGAGAGAGAGAGAATGAGAGAGAGCGAGTATGAGAGGGGGAAGATCAGAGGGAGAAGCAGACCCCCCACCGAGCAGGGATCCCAATGCAAGACTCAATCCAAGGACTCCAGAATCATGACCCGAGCTGAAGGGAGTCGCTCAACCAACTGAGCCACCCAGGCGCCCCTAACAAGATTTTTGTAGTATTCTACAAGATGATTCTGAGATTTTATGAAAATTGCTAAAATCCCCAAATAGTCAAGAATAATGTAGAGATTTGGTCTGCCAGAAATCAAGGCTTACTTTAAAGCTACAATATTTAAAAAAATGTGGTTTAGTGCAGGGAGAGATAAATAGATCAGTAAAACAGAGTAGAAATTCCATTAGAAACTTCCTTTATCTCTAAACTCCCCAAGATACGTGTTGGCAATCATCCCCCAAGCATATGGCCCACCGATATCCATCTGAAGGGTCTCATGACTAAGGTTTTATTAGATGGTAATAAATGACCTTTTCCCAACAATAGCTAGCCCCCTCAAGGCCCTGGAAACCTTGCTTCCAAAATTTCTTGGAGAGACTTATGCTATCTCTACCCCCCTCCCAACTTGAAAATATATGTGGGGCCACTCCTCATGACCCCAGTGCAACTCTTTCTGCCCAGGGGTCCTGTTCCCATGCTTTAATAAAATCATCTTTTTGCACCAAAGACGTCTCAAGAATTCTTTCCCGGCCATCAGCTTCGAACCCTAATAATGTCCCTTCTACATCATAGCCCATGCGTATAATCCTTTTCGGTAAGAAGAGTCAATGTCTTTTTTCCTTCTAGAAATTTCCCCGGGATTTTAAGTAGCACCTGAAGCCTCTTTGTGAACTTGTAAAAGTTGTTGAAAGTACTAGAAACCAGTTGAATTAATTCCACATTTTATGCAGAGGAAGAAAGTGGATTATGCAAGCCTCCGACAGGTATGGGTCTTCTAAGCAAGATTGTGGAAAGAATTGAAGGTGAGCATATTTGCTTTTAGTACTCTTAACAAAAAAGGATGTGATTATTTTCTTATAAAACTAAATACTGAACAAGGCTTTTTTCCTCCTGAGTACCCAGCATGCACTTTTCCCCCCCATTGTGATAAGAATTTTGTCATGTCTCAAACAGCTTCGGGCTCAACTGTATCGACTATGAAAACCTTTACTGTCTGTATAATTGGATTTTATTTTCCGTCCCTGGTCAATCCCCCTATTCTGCTTTAAAACTCCTGGGCCCTGCTTAATAGTGCTTATTTGTGCTTTACCATTATGTTGTAGGTTTTCCATATAAGATATCCCAAATCCTTAGTAAAACAAGACAAGGAAGAGAGAGGGAGGCAGGGAACATAAACTTGGAAGAGAAAACCCGATGATAAGTTGCAGCATGGTTTCCTTAAGTAACAAGTCATGGAGGACAAATCTAATGTCCTTTTTTAACAAAGGAGCTAGGTTGAACCTATAGATAAGGAGGGTAGGGGGTAGAGGTACCTCTTTTGGGCAAGACCCTCCATGAAGTGCCATGATCCCTTCCTACTCAACATGGAGAAATCTGTAGGAAGAGCAAAGCACCAGGGAGGTTGAGACCACTGCTAGTCCAAGATGGTGACCCAGAGGAAGCTTCCGAGTAGCGGGGCTTGTGCTCAGTCCCAGGCCCTGGCCCCAGGCTCAGTATCTCCATTAGTGGCTTGAGTGAAGACCCCAAAGGCATCCTCGTTGAAGTAGCTAATGCAATGTATTATAATCTGGACAAGGCATGGGCTGGCAGTGAAACACACTAGTGCCAAACTCTACCTCTAGCATGTCGTCTTGGGCGAGCCATTGATGAGCTTTAGTTTCATAGCCTATACAATGAAGAAGTTAATAATACTTACCTTCAGGCTTGTTATGAAATTAAAGACGATCCACAAAGTACCTGGCATGGAGTAGACACTCAAGAGATGTTGCATATTTATTGCAGAATTAAGATCAGGGAAGATTCGGCATCCTGGAGACAAATCGGACCTAATAAAATAACACGAGATGGTTTTATTTTATAATTTTGAATTTGGCTCGAACAAATAAAGAATACATGAACAAAAACAAATTGCAAGAGTCCAGGGAGGAGAAGCTGTGGGAATAGCTCTCTCCCTACAAACCTGTCTACACTGGACTCTGATGGTTCACGTTGCGCGCACCTTTTAGCCAAACTGGGAAACTGGGAGCTTTTAGGCAGAAGCAAAGCCCCCATGTGTCATCCCTTACACTGTCCCCAACAACAAAAGCCAGTGGTGTTTCTGCTCTAGCAGTCACTGAATGGTAACGTTCCAGTGGTGGATCCCACGATCCTACACAGTAATTTACAGCCCCCACCAACAAATAGGAAATATTCTATTTTTCCTAAATCCATCTCTTCGCTGCTTTGAGCATATCTAAGGAAAATTCTGGCCCTCTTTTAAAGAAGTAGAACTTATTCTTCATGAGGACCAGAGATATTTTAGATTCTTCTTGTACCTGGGAAGATTAGTGACAGCCCCCCAGGTATAAAGAAAAGAATAAAAATAATCTCTTAAATGTCTTTCTTTAGGCCTGGAGAGGCTAAGAGGGACAAGAGTTTCCCACCAGGTCTCAGGAGAAACATCAAGTTGATTCTTTGATTCTCTAGACTAAGCCATAACAGTCAACAGAATTGGGAGAGAAGTTACCAAGTATCACGCGCCACATCGGGAACATAAAAATAAATAAGGCTCTGTCTTTTTGGTTCCTCGACTGGTCATGGCTCAGTCTTGCCAGCGGCCACAGACATCCCTTAAAAAGGTACTGCTCATCCCTGAATTCTGGCTCACTGCCTCCAAGCTCCTCTTCCCTCCATCCACGGTGCTATTACACAGCGGTTCTCTGACATTCTCTGCCTGCTTCCTTTTTAACCCCTCACCCCGTCTCATCTCATTTATAGCCTGGGCCCGGACTGCTACCTAGGCTCCCAGCCGGGAGCCCACAGAAGGCTACATCTGGTGGTTGCCTCTCCATCTGGCGCGCTGTTCCACAGGCCAGTTGAAGCAGGACCCGGGTCCTCGCAGGCGAGCCAGCAGCCTCCCCGCCCCCTCACCCCCCAGGAAGGGAGAAGGGGCAAATCTGGGGGGGGAATCGGTCCGCTTGCAAGGCCCTCGCACCCCCCTCCCATCCCACAGCCAGCACCGCGTGAGGGCCTCCCCATACACCTCCCAGGAAGGACCCCCGCGTGCAGGGCAGGTGGCTTCTCTGAACTCCCCTGGGGAAATAATCTATGCAAACGCACAGTAATTTAACAGCGGGAAGAACAGTATTCCGGGACCTGAGTGACACAGAGAACCTGTTGGATCCCCGCTTGTCTTCACCTGCTGTCTGATGGATGACAAGCCTGTGTTGGCTGCCTTCAAAGGCAGCCTCGCCTTTGCTCTTGACATCCCACAGCTTGGCAGCTCGGCTAACTAACGGTCCACACAGCTGGGGTCCCGGCTTCCGGGTGACTTCCGCTGTGAGCAAGCGACAGCAGCATATGCTCCTGCTAGAACTAAGGAGCCCTTCACAGGAGCTCCAACTGCGCCTGCATTTCACAGCAATGAACTGTTCTGTCATTAACATAGCTCATCAAAAATGAGGGCGCCTGTGTGGCTCAGATGGTTAAGCGTCTGCCTTCGACTCAGGTCATGATCCCGGAGTCCTGGGATCGAGTCCCACATCGGGATCCGTGCTCCTTGGGGAGCCTGCCTCTCCCTCTGCTTCTGCCTCTGCCTGCTCTCTCTCTCTCTCTGTCTCTCATGAATAAATTAAAATTTAAAAAGAAAATGAGAATGTTATTCTCCGGGCTGGAAGGGGCTGGAATGTTTCCGTGAAGAGAAACTGCAGAGTGTGGCCAGAACTCTGAACTGAGGGGTGAAAACGAAAATTTGCTGAGCATCTAGTCTTTACCACTAATCTTTATCAAGCCCAATTAGCTAAATACTTTTATCTTCATTTCATGGCTTAGGAAACTCAGAAAATTAAATAATTTACCCCATGCCCAGTGGTGAATAAATGGCAAAAGTGGGATTCGAACCCAGGTCCCTCTGGAAAGCCCACTCACCTGCTATACTAGTGGCCTCCTAGGAGCAGTGGCCCGTCGTGGTCCCTTGCTGAGTCCAGCGCCTCCTCTCTCAAATGGGGGTACCTGACCTCACGGTAGACGTGATAATCAAATGCGGAAGTGGAGGTGAGGGCATTTTGACAACTCTGAAGCCGCGAGCCTGAACTACACACATGAGGTCAAGGAGGTTAGCACCAAGGAATCTGTGTGTGCCTTCAGGGGCTGGAAAGTGGGACACAGTTTAGAATTGAAAGGCAAGTTCCTGGGCGCCTGGGTGGCTCAGTGGGTTAAACATCTGCCTTCAGCTCAGGTCATGATTTCCAGGTCCTGGGATCGAGTCCTGCATCAGGATCCCTGCTCAGTGGGGTGTCTGCTTCTCCTTCTCTTTCTTCCCCTCCCCCTCACTCATGCTCTCTCTCGCTCACTCTCTCAAATAAATAAAATCTTTTAAAAAAGTATTAAAAAGACCCCAAAGGAATAGAATAATAAACACATAACTTTCACCAAAATTCATTAAATCACATTTGCTTTATCTCTTTCCATAAATTTATGTTGAAAAGTATTAAATACTGTAAATATGACATTTAACCCGACTAGTCCAGCTTGCATCTCCTAAGAACAAAGTCATCGACCCCTTAATGACAATGCCATTAGCACACCCAAAAACTTAAACTTTGATTCAAAAATGTTATCCAAATTTCCCCAGTCATCCCCCAAATAAAAATCCTGTTAGCAATGTCCCCGCTTCGAGCATTCAATGAAAAGCAATACCTTACCCTTGGTTCCTTTAGTTCTCCTTTAATCTAGAATCATCCTTTTGCCTTTTATTTTTGTACCAGAACCTGGACTGGATCCTGGCAGAAAAACCAAGCGGTACTGGGAGACTCGAAGGATTGCATATTTATTAAAAACACTGGTGGACTCAGAGGAGACCCTTCTCCAAAGATATGAGCCCTGAACACAATCAGGGAGGGTAATCTATAGCCTCCTACTTGCGCATACTTGGTATTTTGGCGCTCGAGGGGAACAGGGTAGGAAAGAAGAACTGGAAGGTCTTTGAGACAGGGACTGGAGTTCCCTTGCCGGTTTGGTCGGTCGGCTTAAAGTACAGTTTTTCCTTATCATTTTCTTTCATGATGTATTAGCCATCTATTGTTGTCTAATAAGATAATAAATTGCTGTCTAACCACAAAACTTAGTGGCTGAAAACAACTCTATACATTTATTATCCCATAGTTGCTGTGGATTAGGAATTTGAGAACAGCTTAGTCGTGCGGTCTGATTTGGGGCCCATCATGGGAGAGTCAATAGTTTACCTGAGAATTCAGTTACCTGAAGGCTTGTTTGAGGCTGGGACCATCACTTCCAAGGTAGCTTTCTCACATGGCTGACAAGACGGTTCTAGATGCCGGCAGGAGAGTTCCTCACCAATAGACTTCTCCACAGGAATATTTATGTGTTCTTCTCAGGTCATGATGATTAGCTTTCTCCAGAGCAACTAATCCAGGAAAGTACAAGGCAGAAGGACAATGTCCTTTATGACCTAGCCTCAGAAGCCACACACAGTTCATTCCACAATACCCTAATCAATGTGGGAGGGCACTACACATGGGCATGATCAGGTGGCTAGGATCATTGGGGAGCCATCTTGGAAGGTAGCTACCACGCTTGACATTAATGTTTTCGAAAAGGCCAGGCCAGATGTCTTGTAGGATGCCCAGGTTCTGGGTTCTTCTGAATGTTTCCTACTAACTAGATGCAGATAATGAGTATTTCCCACTGAATTATGCCAAGAGGGGCATCCTATTGGTTTGGTCCATTACAGGTCATGCTAAGTTTGGCCACTTAGTTCAGGTAGTCTGGTTCACATACCAAGTCTTGGATTCACTATTATCACATGTCGAGGCCAGGGATGATTTCTCCAGAGAAAAACGGAAGGTTTTAGTGTAGTTTTACACTCCCAGTCTTTTAGCGACAATAGCTATGTGTGTGTGTCTGCCTGTGTATGCATATTTGATGTCGAATTCTGAACGCAAGAATGCAAATTCAATAGGGAGGAGGGAAAGGGCATGTAAAGGGATGAACTCCTTGAGGACAAAAACTGTCTTATTCTTCTATGCGTTCTGATTGCCTTACACAATATGGAACCAATAATAGGCATTTAGCAATTAGGTGTTGAATAAATGAAAAACAAACCAAAAAGGGAAGAAAGCCAGAAGAGTAGAGGGGCACTTTCTAATTTATAAAACTGTAGAAACCAAAATACCACTTTCTACCAGAATAAATAAGTAAGTAAGTCCCTGGGAATCTCCTGCCTTCCCAGTCCCCTCTCAGGGTGGCCTTGGGGACCTCCGGTCTTATTGTCCTCAGGTCCTGCCGCCACAAGACTCCTGACAGTCAAAATCTCCAGTCTCCTTGGTTCCTTAGAAAGCACGTGGCATCCTAAACCGAATCTTCCTCTTTCCTACCATGATGATAAACTACTTGCCTGACAACTTGAGCCTCACTCACGCACTCAGTCATTCTAGGAAGGAAGTGACGTCCGGAGGAATGCTATTTTGCTGATGTGAGGGCCGTGCTAAATGAAATTGCCTGAGCTAATCTGAGGGCACTTCTGTGTAGCCTCTCACATTCAATTTCATCTTCACTTTGTTTTCTCTCTGCCATATTGATTCATGAACCCTCCCTCGGAAATGCAGAAATTGTGGTAATGGGTCCCCTGGTGAATAATAATTAAAACAATAGGTCTCATTTTTTAACTGCCTTTTCTAATATAGCAAAAGCGCTTGGAAAAGCGCTGGGCATCATGGAGGTAAATTCTCCCCTCTTCAAGCCTGCCTCAATGAACACCCTATTATCCAGCCAGGCCAGGACAGAGTAGAAAGAGGAAAGGAAAAGGGGGATGGGAGAGGGTTTATTGAGAGCCCACTGTGGCCGGGAATGGGCCAAGCACTGTCCTACCGGCAGCCAGGAAGTGTTGGGTGAGATTCTAAAGCTGGGTGATGGAAGCTTGCTACAGAGAAAAAGCCTGCATGATCTCACTTTTCTGTGGAATGTAAAATAGTCAAACAGAAATAGAAGAGTGGTGTTTACCAGGGGTTAAGGGGAGGGGGAATGGGGACGTGTTGGCCATAGAGTACAGTTTTAGTTATGCACAGTGAATAAGTTCTGCAGATCTAACATACAGAAAATGTGATTATAGTTACCAGTCCTGTTTTACACACATGAAATTCACTGAGAGGATAGATCTTAACGGTTCCCACCAAAAAAAAGTAGAAAAAAACAAAAGTAACCCACCTCCCAGTTTCTCTCCTCTGAGGCAACCCACGTATAACTTCCTTGTGCCTTTTCAGAGAACTTTTTTTGCATACACTACTGAAGGTTCATATTTATTCTTTATTCTATGTTGTCCACTTTATTTACACAAATAGTAGTCTTCCCTACACGCTGTTCTGTAGCTTGTGCTTTTCCTTAGTAATGGATCTTGGAGATCATTCCCACTCAGATTATAAAGAGCCTTCTCTTTCTTTCTTTCTTTTTTTAAAGATTTTATTTATTTATGACAGAGCGAGATAGCGAGAAAGGGAACACAAGCAGGAAGGAGCTAGAGAGGGAGAAGCAGGCTCCCCACTGAGCAGGGAGCCCAACATGGCGGTTCATGCCAGGACATCAGGATCTTGACCTGAGCCGAAGGGAGACGCTTAACTACTGAGCCATGCATAGCGCCCCGGAGTCTTCTTGTTCTTTCATGGCACCACTGTGTGCATTGTGAGACCCTGCCAAAGTTTATTTTCCCAGTCCCCTGTGACATACACTTGAACTCTTTCCAGTACTTGGCTAGTGCAAACTATGCTACAATGATTGACCTACTACGGTTTGCACAAGGATGAATGTATCTCTAGGACAACTTCCTAAAAGAGGAATTGCTCATTATGCACAAGTGCATTTGTGATTGTGAGCGATCTGCCCAGTTGTCCTCAACAGGGCTTGGACCAGCCTCCGCTCCAACCAGCAGACCTGAAAGGGCTTGTTTCCAACACTGTTGCCCACACGGTATCATATACATATTTTAATGGTTGACAATCTGATAGGCATAGAATCAGACTACGCATTCCAGGCCTCCACGCCTTTCCTTTGCATTTCTGTCTACCCCACAGACCCTTCTCCCTCTGATCAGTTACCTTCTATCTAATCAGAGCACTGCCCGAAGGCGTTGTTTCTAGGGGGACATCTACAAGCTCCCTACATCTAGGGGGACATCTTCAAGCCCCCTACATCTAGGGGGACATTCCCACAAGCTCACCAAACGCTCCCACAGCACTTTGACCTTGCTCGGTTACTGCACCTTCCACATTCTCTGTTCAGGTGTCTATCTCCCAGACCATGAACCTCTCCAGGACCAGAATCCTGACTTACCTTGGTGTCCTCAACCACCACCAGGCCTGGTGGGTACATACCTGTTTAATGAATTTGAAAAATAATTCGGTTGCATAGCCATTGGTAACAAAATTAGCAAACTAGATTTTTGCAATCTGAAGGAATTTCTCCCCTCTGACATACTTGGGTGATGCCCTGCTCCCAGAAATCTAAGTCAGGATGCTTCTCTGCTTTGCCACTGAGCACCCGTTCCTCGCAGAAAACAGGGAGATGATGACTAGGAAAGAACTGTGGACTTGACCATCAGAGGGGACTCTGTACTTCCTGGGATGGTCTGGCTTTGACTTCAGCATTCATGTCAGCCACGCTGGAAGGACAGCAAATCCCCTGCTATCATGTCAAGGGATCTCATTCCATCCAAGACTTAACAAGAAAGGAGTTAATGCTTTAATGTTTTGATAATATCTCATTGAAAACTTCCCCTGATTTTCCACGCAAATCTGTGTTGCTAAAATAAAGGGTTATATTATTGCCAGATGGAACAAGGCACATTGCTTTTAAATGAAAGCATGGAGCTTGTTTGTACACTAAATACGAATTTTAGGTTCACGAGAACTCTCGACAACTCTGAAGAGGAAATGAATGCAAATGTATTACCAACCCTGCCCATTTTTCTCATTTATGAGATGCATCTTCCTCTGGCCCGCCTCTCGGCTGGAATAAATGAAGAGGAATGATAATGTATCACATCTACTTTCCTTAATTTCATTGTTTCTCATCACAAGCAATTTATATGAGGACTGACATTAATTAATTTAGCTTCATCTATCATGTAGTTTGACATTTAACCTAGTCCCGTGCGTCAGATAAGAATATAGTATTCTGAATTCTGGAGTTCTTACCTTGAGTGAAAAAAGAGATCATAAATCTAAGACGGTACTGATGTCTCTTCATTTTGCTTGCTCCTCCATCAATTACAGGTAGATACTGGCTTCCCGGAAAGTTCGGGAGAGAGAACTGCCAAGATCGATGGGCTTAGACCTAATGCAGAGATACGTGACCAGTCTTTCAGTGCCTAACGACCCTCAAAATAAGAAGCCTTTTCTGAGGAGTCTTTATCAGAAATTCTAGAAATCATCTGTTTGAGTCAGTACTAGTTCTAATATTTCTTCAGATTGTGTTGTGGAGTCTTGTTTTTGATCCCCAATCTAGACCAATACATTCTGATTGTACAGCTTTGGAGAGCTGAGGGGCCAAGGTCCGCAGCACTCTCTCAGTTACCCAGAATGGCATTGACACCGGCCTGTTTGCCCTCTCCACAGTCTTCTTTTTTTTTTTTTTAAAGATTTTATTTATTTATTTGACAGCGAGAAAGAGATCACAAGTAGGCAGAGAGGCAGGCAGAGAGAGAGGGGGAAGCAGGCTCCCTGCTGAGCAGAGAGCCCGATGCGGGGCTCGATCCCAGGACCTTGAGATCATGACCTGAGCCGAAGGCAGAGGCCTTAACCCACTGAGCCACCCAGGCGCCTCTCTCCACAGTCTTCTTACCCAGAGTTCAGAGTGGCCCTCTGACGTAGGTCCAGCCCTGCCCCCCACACTGGTCAGTGGTCATGTTTTATGTGAATGGATGTTCAAAAACTAGGGTCTGCCTTTCTCTTTATGGGTCTATAGCTGTGGCCTTGTCACGCCCTCTGACTCAGGTTGCTGTGTGTACTCAGAAGGTTCTCCTTTGCTCTTGGATCTGCCATGGTTCCACCCTAGGGCCTAAGGGCCTCCAGGCTTTTGGCTAGGTCTCTGATTCCTGCTGCCAGCCACATTCCAGGTTCCTTTCCTAGTCTGCCACCTAGAGAGAGGATATCCTGTAAGTCTCTGAGACCTTAGACACTGGCTGTTAGCCTTGACCTGTATCTCTCACCATCTCTCACCATTGTCCCTGACACCTGGTTCTAGGTATTGGGTGCCTTCTTCCCAATCTTCTTAATGCAACAACACCCACCTTGGCCTGCCCCTTGTTAGCACCAATAGCCTCGGAGAGTTCATCCAGACCCTGTTCTGTCCATCTTTTTTTGCTGCTGTTAAACCATCTTTGTTCAGTGATATCATGATAGATGACAAGCTGGTGGGACACTTACAAAAATGTTTTATCTTCAACTGTTATTTCCCCAAATAAGGCATGTTCAAGTTGGAAAGAAAAAAACAACAAATAAGTAGATAAAGTAAAACATGGAAGGTGTCTCCCTACAATCACAGTCCATCCTTTTCCCCAAAGGTAAAAATTAGGTAAATGTATCTGCAGACCTTGTATTATATATATACAGAATATAAATAGATGAACATACGTACATAGGAGATATAATATAGGGGGATCTTCAATCTGTTGTTTTTTGCTTTAACTTATGTAACAATCCATGAACACCAGCATAGTATCCCATAATTTCTATGTACTGCTTTCTATGTAAGCATGATTTTGTTGATATATATAAACTGAATCCGATTTATCAGCACTACAAATAAGGAGGTGTTATACATTATTATATCAAATGGCACAGATATTTCCACAAGTTAAACTGTTAGATATATATGTATAAAATTTTGATGAGCACTAAAAAATTATTTTACAAATATTTTATGAAAACTTGCATTTCTAAAATAGCAAATGACAATGTTCATATCCTCGCCAATATTGAATACCTTCAATCTTTGATCAGTTCACCAATCTAGTGAGTGAAAAATGATATCACATTGGCATTTTTTATAATTTTTGGTTAAATATTTTTTTAAATGTTTAACAGTAATTTCTATTTCTTCCTCTATTTGACCTTTTGTTTTTACATTTTTATATTGTAAGTTTTTTTATAAATCATAATTTAGATATTATTGCTTTTTTTAAGGTATTGCAAATATTTTCTCCTGATCTGTTGTTTGCTTTTTAAAACTTTGTTCATAATATATTTTACCATGTAGTGACTTTAAATTTTTATATAGTTAAGTCTGTCAATCTTCATTTAAGACTTCTGAATTTCATACCATTCTTTAGAAAAGCCCTCCTTTCCCCAAATTATAAAAATGTTCTTTATTTCCTCTAGACCTCATAGTTTTGTTGTATGTTTAGTTCTGTAATTCATATTTGTGTATGGTGTGAGTAAGGGATCTTACTTTACTTTCTGCAAAATAAAGAGATAGCTATCCACATACAATTTACTAAATACACTGACTGTTTCCTTATTGATTTGTAATAACAGATTTTATATTCTAAATTCTAAGTATATATGACTCTGCCTTTGGATTTGTTTCTGGTCCACGGATCTACTTATGTATTACTGCAGTGAGCTTTATGTGAACCCAAGATTAAGTGGTTCATGCTGTATTAAGAGATATTAAGGTTGCCCTTCATTTATATTTGTATCATAATAATGAATATAAGTTTAGTGCTCTGTAAAAATTTTTGAAAGAGGATTTGAAGTGGCTTCCTTTAACACTGGTCCTTTGGGATCTATACTAACTTCAGTAGAGCATAAAGAATAAAAGTTATGAGAATCTAAAAGTTGAGGATAACTTAAAAGATTTCTTCTCCAGATGCCCTAAAGTCTATCGAAAGATCCTCAAGAGTTCCATTCATTCATTTAGTTTACGCATATTGCACACTTACTATGTACCATGTGTACTGTATTCAGCACAGGAAAGACAAAACTAGACAAAGATCCTGTGCCCAATTTATAGCCTCATTAGGGGGCACAGAAATATGAACAAGTGTTGGTTTTAAAGGTATGATGAAGGTAAATACAAGATAGAGTGGTGACCCAAAGCGAGGGTGGATGAGCCCAGAGGAGGGGACTGGATACATAGCTGGGTCCTAAAGGGCGAACATGAGCTCACCAGGTGGCCAAAGGCAGACCAGGTCATCCAGGAGAGCAGGGACACAGGGACAGGGACATCCAGACACAGGGACGGGCCACTGGAGCGCTGAGGTAATGGCGAGGGCTCCGGGGGCTGGAGGAGAGAGGAAGAGTGGGATGGAGTAGGGGATGAGGCTGCTGGAGAGAAAAGCAAAGATAAAAATCATGAAGGGCTTCTGAACTTCAACAATGTAAAGGAATACGAGCATTATTTTCACAGGAAGATGAAAGTGCCATTTTTACATTTTGAAAAAATCATTTTGGTTGAAGTATGGAAAATAGACGAGAGTGAGATTAGAACCATGGAGACATTCAAGAGGTCGTCGCAACATCCGGGCTATTGTGAGATAGATAGATAGATAGATAGATAGATAGATAGATAGATAGACAGATAGATAGGTTTGTGATATATCAATGTATAAAATGATGTATCGATATATATGGTATACCTATACATGTATCTGTGGAGAGTTGTTTACACAACATGTAATGGGTTAAGTAGCCATGTTGTTTTCCCTTCAAGCCACCTTAATAGTGATTCATTATTTAAAAAGGCAAAATAATTAATCCATACCTACTCTGACAGCCTATTAAGATATTTTTATTGATAATGGGGTAAACAGGCCAGCAGAGTATGTACATAAACAGAAAGTTGGGCAATAAAAGTGACTTACAAATAAATTCCAAGTACGATTTTTCTGAGTCATTAAAATAAGGGAGACTTAATCTTGGGCTACATTTGAAAGTCCATCTTCTCCCTGATTAAAATTTTGAGAGAGGCCATCTATCCTTTTGAGACCTAAAACATGATTTTAGGTCTAACCGGCCAAGCGATGACTCTAACTGTGGAATGGGGTAACTGGTAAGGTTAACAGTACTCTTCAACTACTCTTGAAAGAAACCCCAATCAGATGAGGGGTTGGGGGTGTTCCCCACTTACACAGCTGAGGTCTGGAGGCCAATATGCTTGGAAAGAGTTCGTCCCTATTTCCCCGGGGACACAATCCACTGTCCCTCTGCATTTCCTATTGTCTTAGAAATTTGCACCTTTGTCTTTATCCAGATTTATATTTTATATGCATTTAATATCAAGTTGATAATTTAATATTTGGAGAGGATCAAAGTAACACCCCTGATCTGGTCGTAACATGTGGAAGAAAGCCCAGATCTTGCTGGAAAGTTTTCAGTGATCCACGGGCAGGTATCATCTATCTCAAGATATGGAAGCTCACAGAAAGACAGACTGGAAATTCGAGGCTAAATTGAATGGGAGAGTCAGTGGTATGTCTGGTTCTTCTGTCTTTCCCGATGATGGCTCTGTCCCTTGTCGTAGGGTGTGGTTGTTATGGTGACAGCGTCTTCCCTGTCCTAGGCTCTCAGGCATTCTTGCTGGGTCTGTCAAAGGTGTCTGACTCATTGTACTCACTTTGGATGATTTTTCTCTCAAGGTCTGTCATCCCCATGGTGGTGCTATCTCGCTTCCACCATGAAGCAATCCATCCATCTTTGTCTGTTTATGCCTAAGCTTTAATTAGAAACACAGTGTCTGTGCGAAATAAGGACCCCATCTGGATACTGCTGATGTGCTGTCCCCTACTCTCCCCCAGCAGCACATCCAAACCTGCCCGCCATGCAGGCAGGATCCCTACAACGTGCACAGAGCACCCAGCACAGTGCCTGGGCCACGTTTCTAGTAGGATCTAGGATAAGAGAAAGAAGTAGATAAATATCTCAGGGCGCCTGGGTGGCTCAGTGACTTAAGCCTCTGCCTTCGGCTCAGGTCATGATCTCAGGGTCCTGGGATCGAGCCCTGCATTGGGTTCTCTGCTCAGCAGGGAGCTTGCTTCCCCCTCTCTCTCTGCCTGCCTCTCTGCCTACTTGTGATCTCTTTCTCTCTGTCAAATAAATAAATAAAACCTTTAAAAAAAAAAAA
>CM052884.1:32695329-32728687 GCA_028534135.1 Potos flavus
GTCCCACTGCTCTCCTGGTGTCTTGTCCATTTTCAATTTGTTTCGACAGATGGGGGGTTATTTCTTACTATGAACTCGGCCCTGTGGACAGAAAGGGAATACAAGTCTCAGCTCTCAACAGATTCGCGGTCCCCTGGGGAGAGAGGGACATGGACAAAAGCACGGGGACGTGGGTGCTGCCTGGGGAGGGCACGTGGAAGCCGGAGGAGGGAGACCAGCCCCACACCCTGCTTGGTATTAATAAGCAACGTCAACCACTATAGAGGGGAGCTAAAGAGGGGATCTGAAGGAGAAGTTCACTGGCAGAAAAGAGGCAGGGAGTTCCCCAAGATGAGGCAGTGCATAGGAGCCTGGAAGGCGTGGGAGCGGCAGAAGCTCACAGGCAGGGTGAGAGGAGGGAGACGAGGCTGTTGCGTTAGGCGGGTTAGGGGGAGAAGGGCTGTGGGAGCAGAGTCCGATGCTGTACAGACAGAGGGCAGCCACGGATGGGAGGGCATGACTCCACCAGTGGGGTTAGCCGCTGGAGGGAGCCGGGAAAGCTGTCTGGACACTAGGGACATAGTTTGCTCCAGAGATGGTGAGCATGGGGCGCGCCTGGGTGGCTCAGTCGGTTAAGCGTCTGCCTTTGGCTCAGGTCATGAATCCAGGGTCCTGGGATCGAGTTCCACATCGGGCTCCCGGCACAATGAGGAGTCTGCTTCTCCCTCTGCCTCTGCTGCTCCCCCTGTTCGTGCTCTCTCTTTCTCTCTGTGTCAAATAATAAAAAAAAAAAAAAAAAAAAAGACGATGAGCGTGTATAATGGGGCAGTGAGAGGAGGGAGAGCAGGAAAGGGGAATATTGAGAAATATTAGAAGACAAAAATCATGGTAGCTTGGGGAATGAAGGAACCAGGAATGACGCCCAGGAATCAGGTGTCTGGGAGAGGAAAAGAAGGAGATCCCAAAAACTAGCATCAGGTAAGCCAAAGGAATGAAAGTTTTCAAGGAGGGAGGAGGCTTGAGGGGGGCATTTCGGAAGCCAGTCTCCAGAGTGCAGAAGAGGAAATTGGAAGCCACGAGGTAGCCAGTGCATGGACATTGATGTCTGGCTGTGAAGGGAAGGAGAGAGCAGTGATGAACTCAGAAACACACATAAAATCAGGGCACCTGGGGGACGCCTGGATGGCTCAGTTGGTTAAGCGGCTGCCTTCAGCTCAGGTCATGATCCCAGGGTCATGGGATCGAGTCCCACATCGGGTTCCTTGCTTGGCAGGGAGCCTGCTTCTCCCTCTGCCTCTGCCTGCTACTCTGCCTGCTTGTGCTCTCTCTCTTTCTCTAACGAATAAATAAATAAAAAATCTTTAAAAAAATTATTAAAAAAAAAAAATCAGGGCACCTGGGTGGCTCAGTTGGTTAAGAATCTGCCTTTCCACTCGCTCGGGTCATGATCTGACGGTCCTAGGATCGAGTCCCAAATAGGGCTCCCTGCTCAGTGGGGAGTCTGCTTTTCCCTCCCCTCTGTCCCTCTCTCCCCCTCTCGATCTCCCCCTCTACGCTGCTGCCCTGTGCTCCCTAGCTATCTCTCTTTCTCATAAATAAATAAAATCTTAAAAAAAAGGACATAAAATCAAAGGAATTTTTTTTTTTTTTAACACCGAAGACCCTTGTGTGTGCATGCTTGTGTGTGTGGGTGTACATGTGTGGGCTAAAGGGAAAGAGACAAACACCGAAAACACAGAAGAGAGAGAAAGAACTTAATGGGGGAGGGTTCCAGAAAAGCAGGGAAAGGAAGAGATGAAAACTGAAAACACAGAGATTATCATTGGCGAAGTCTAGACCAGGGCAAGCGTGGCCAGGCAGGCACAGGAAATGTCCTCAGACGCCGTCAGGAGAGCCCTGAATAGGACAGGTTCCCAGGAAGCACACACTCAAGAGTGACATGTACCCATAGTCTTACCTTCCAAGTTGGGTCGATGCCCTGAATCTGTCTCCCACCTTCCCCCCATCCCTCCCGCTCTTTCTCTAGCGCCATCTCTGAAAAAGTCAACCCAACACATGCAGCCAGGGGGGCTCCAGCAGCGTAGTCCTGGAAAAAAGGACTATTCATCTAACCACTCATCCTGCTCTCAGGATCACCCCGTCATGGGCGATAAAAAGAGCTGCCTTTGTAGCAGTCACGTGAAGGATACTGACGTCTGCTAAGAAAGGTCTATGATCTTAATATGGGCTGTGTGCCTTGGTTATGGAACCTGAAAGTGTTCTCATCGCCACAGTCCTATCTTCTTAATAGCGATGAATTAAGGAACCAGACTTAATTACAGAAAGGTCTGAGATAAGGGTTTCTTTTTTTTATTATTATTATGTTCAATTAGCCAGCATATAGTACGTCATTAGCGGCTGATGTAGTGTTCAACGATTCATTAGTTGCATATAACACCCAGCGCTCATCATCACACGTGCCCTCCTTAATGCCCATCGCCCGGTTACCCCCTCCCCCATCCCACCCCCTTCTGTCACCCTCAGTTGGGTTCCTGGAGTCTAGAGTCTGAGATGAGGGTTTCTTAAAGTCACCCTAAACTCTCAGTAGAGAGACTCGATTCCTAGAGGAATGAGCGCAAATGCCAAGTGCTGTCAGTTTTTAAGCACCTTTTGAAATCTCACTCTGCTAAGGGTTAATGGAAGTCAATAGTAGATTTTTCAAGACTGTTATCAATAAAGCCAGTGGTCAAATAAAAGCTGGTTAAATTGAGCGGCTGGAATTCATGTCACTTAGCTACAGCGTTAGCATTTGTTTCTGGTGCTGAGCTGTAGCCTACTCAAAACAGAGGAGAGGAAAGATAGAGCAGGGGATGGGCCGGCAATTGAATGCTCAGCACCAAAGTACTGGAGTCAGAGGGCCACACAAAGCCACACAAAATACATATACTCATTTACTACAGCTGGCCTTTCTGGATGGTCTGGCTCCTTAGAAAAGCATGGTTTTCCACTGTTGTCTTTTCATTGCAATTCACTCGAATATTTGAGTTCCCCCTAACACCTAGATTAGGAAATTACAAATTGACAACCAGGCCATTGAGCTTTCCCCGCTGAAATGGTCAGCACGCTCCAATGACCTCTCAGGGTCAAAGTTCAGCATTCCCTCTGGTTTTTTTCTCTTGAGGACCTAAGGAATGGAAAAATTGAAATGAGAGTGAACAGAAGGGAAAAGATACTTTTCTCTATTGCAACACTATTTTGTCCAATGGTTGTTTTAACCTTCATTTAATCCCGCGAATTCCCTATCTTCAGAAAAGACCACGTTATCCCAAAGCAATGGAGTTCCACCCAAGCAGAGCCTGCAGATTTCTGCATCTGCACTCTCTGGGTTGGAAATGGGTCTTCAGATGACTTGGAGATAAGTTTCTGACACAAACACACATCCCCGCCCTCCCTCCCACCACCCCGGGGCTTCATTGTCTCAGCACCCACTGCAGGAGAGGGAGAGAGGTGTTAAAAATCCTGAGATTCTTGTGGCCGGATACGGGCACCCTGCGGACGCGCACAAATCGGAGCGCCCTGGATGACCGAAGCTTCCAGCTGCGTGGGTTCCCACAGAGCGGGTGGCCCGCCGAAAAGTGCTCAAGAAAAACTTTGCTCAGTTCACGCGGCACCGATGCGTCCAGTGCGCCCCGCTCGTCGGGTAAAGGCAGCAGTTCCCCCAGACTTTTGAGCACGGGACCCAAGTCGGGGACGAGGTTAGAGAGAAGGGAACGGGGCACCGGGACCGATGGAGGGGTCAGGATCGAGACTGGACGTCAGGGAGGGTCCGCCCCAGCAGCGGGCGTGGCGCTCACCCGCTTTCCGGAGCTTGCGGTTCCTGCGCACTGAGAGGATGACCAGGAGGTTGCCCACGACGTCCCCCGCGGTGGTGACGACGAGCACGGCAGACAGAGCGGGCGCCACCCAGGGAGGACGGGCTGTCCCGGAGGGCCGCGCGCTGCCCGCCCCCCGGCCAGCCCGGGAGTCCGGCCAGCTCGCCCGCCTCACAGCAGTTGAAGAAGGAGCCGTTCTCCAGCATCGTGGACCGTGAGGTGCCGCGCTCCAGCCACCACGCCACGCACTGTCGCCGCAGGGAGCTTGGTGTCACGGCGCAGGGAGGTCTTACCGCCCCCACGTGTACCCCGGCGGGTAGGAAGGGACCTAGATGGAGTAATTAATCGTGGGCAGGGGCGGAGAAAACGTAGGAATGGGAGGAGGACTTGGGGTGCAGGCATTGCCAAAGAGTGGATCCCTCCCTCTCCCTCCCTAGGGGTCCGGCTCAGGAGCAGCTGAGACCCGGAGCCCAGAACTGCTTGGCCCCATCCAGGCCGAAACTCCTGAGCGCACCTCCACACCCAGATCCCAGATTCCCTCCTCGCCTCCACCCCCAAGAGAAGCTGTGCCCAGGAAGGGACAGCCAGGTTTGAGGACTGGAGAAGGCGCTGGTGGTGGGGACCTGCAGACCTGTTGTCAGAAGGGCAAGGTTGGAGGCTCCCACAGGGGCTGCTCAGCTCCAAAGAGAATGCAGTCCCCAGGGTAAGGGGACAGATCCCAGGGCAAAGTAGGGTAGAGGGTTCCACTCCTGGGCAGCTGCAGGAGAAAAGCAAACCCCTGCTATTTATTGAGTACTTGTTTACCCTGGGAGACTTTGATGATGGCTCTCCCTCTCCTCTTTATAAAGCCAAGACATCTATTAAAATATCAACATCTATTTAAATATGGCAATAAAATACTGGGGGTTGTTATAATGCGGTTTTGAATGGCTTTTGAATAAAGAGTAAAATATGACTACTGGAAAGAAGGAACTTAGATGCCCTTTATTTAAAATGTTTGAGTACTTGCTTTGATAAGAGCAACGGCAAACGTCTTCTGAGGGTGAATTTTACGCCAAGCACTGTCCTAGCGCCTTTCACATCATTAGAACCACTAAAATCAAAATGGCGGACAATTTTAAATTTGAGGAGGCGGAGAAGCGTCTGGATACATTGCTTTCATGAGAATGCAAAATGGTCCAGCCACTTTAAAGAGCCAGTTGGTAGTTTCTTATGGAGTTAAACATACACCATCCTACAATCAGCAATGAGGCAGAAATGAAACACATGTCCACAGAAAAGACTTGTGCTGGAATGCATTATGGATAGTAGCCCAAATATCCATGAATAGGTAAACAAATTGTGATATATTCCTACATGGAATACCACTCGGCAATAAAAACTACTGATCTACACAACATGGATTAATCTCAAAAAATACTACATTGAACAAATGAAGCCAGACCCAAAAGAGTATATACTGTACAATTCATTTACATGAAGTCAAAAAATGGGAAAAAATTAATCTTCGGTGATAGAAAATTAGAACAATGGTTGACCGTGGGGGTGAGGATGGACCAGGACAGAGCGCAAAATAAATTTCTGGGGTGTTATTTGCATGTTGTTTTATATAAATACGATATGTGTATTTCATGTAAATCATACTCTCCCACTTCTGTCCTATCACAGCCCCCAAGAAACAAAAACAAAAAGGAAGAGTGCAGTGGAAGGGAGTGATGATTCAGGAGAGAGATATGAGAGTTGGAGAACAACCCCCTCTGAGAAGTGAGCCCATCCCGAGCCCAGGGAAGGAATGTTATTGTTAGTAAGGAGAAGCTTTGCCCCTATGGTAGAAGGGAAGCAGAAACCGGGGACAAATTCAAAGTGTTTCTAGACTGCGGTGAGCAAATGAGGGAGCTGCCTTCTGGCTGCTCTAATCTCAAGGAGTTTGAGGCTACCTCATTAGCCGGGACTGGGGGAAAGAATGTGGGAGTTTCAAAGACAGGAGAAGGTTCAACATGTCATTTCAGAAAATAGGTGCACTAACTAGGATTCGTGGCGGATTTGTCAGCAGAGTGAGTACCCCTGAGCAGCTTCAGATGGTAGCTTTTAGTGAAGACAGTCAGCCTCACAGGCACCGAGGAGGCAGGGGGATCTTCAGCCAGGATTGGGGTTTGCCAGGGAGGAGTAAATAACGGAAGGAAGTGCAAGGCATGATGGGAAGATGGACCCTAGGAGCCACATTAAACAGGGATGCTGAGAAAACAAGAGGGGGCTGATGGGCCATGACATAGAGATGGGATCAAGGGATCAGAGGGGCTAAATTCAAAGAATTGTGGTGGGTGAATTTGAACAAATAGGCTGTGGTATTGAGAGAGTGACTACTTTGAAACTTGTTTGAGATTTCTTACGAGTGCAGCTTCTGTTGAAGTGAGGGCTCTGAGTGGGATGATGGAAGTGGGTGGCCAGAGGAAGGCGAGGGAAAGTTCATTGGAAACGAGAAGGTCAAGGAACTGAGAAGCCCAAGCGTGGGTATTGTGGTGGTGAGAGAAAAGAGAAACTGAGTCAGGGGGTGGATCCGAGTGAATGGAGAGCGATGACGAGCCGGTGGGTGAGAGAGATGCAGGCAAGAGGAGAAGGAGAGACAGCGGGATGGTATGAAAAGGTCACGGGCTGTTTTTAAAGAAGGGACAACCTTCCTTCTTCAGACAATGGAATATTATTCCTCACTAAAAAGAAATGTTCCAAAAAAGCCACAAAAAGATATAGAAGAACCTTAACTACATATTCGTAAGGGAAAGAAGTCAACCAAAAAAGGGTACATATGATCTGATTCTGCCTACACAACATTCTGGAAAAGGCAAAACTATGGAGACAGTAAAAAGATCAGTGGTTGCTGGAGATTCGGAGAGATAGAGATGAACAGGCATAACACAAAGGATAATTAGGGTAATGAAACGACTCTGTATGATACTGTAGTGGTGAATTGGTGTCCTTATACATTTGTTCAGTCATTCAACACCAAGAGTGAACCCTAATGTAAACCATGGGCTTTGGGGGACGACAATGTGTCAATGTAAGTTCATCAATTGCAACAAACTTACCACTCTGGGGAGGAGGCGGATATTGACAATGGAGGAGGTCATGCATATACAGGCAACATATGGGAACTCTTTGTACTTTCCCCTCAATTTTGCTGTGAACCTAAAACTGCTCTACAAAATAGTCTGCTTAAAAGGGGGAGGGAAGGGGAAGAAGGAGCGTTGTCGCCAGGGACGGTGAAAATGCCGCCAAGACTCATACAGCCTCAGCCAAAACAGAATCCACGCACTTACTAGCAACAAGACCAACTAAAGCGAACCCAGAGAGCAAAATCCCTATGGTGAAGAGGTTGGAGCTAGGACATCCACGGTGATGGAGGGGGGTGCCCCGATTTAAGAGAGAGGGCGTCACATTGGAGAAACTGAGAAGACATCCCAGAAGCAGTGAACTCAGGGCAGAGAGGCTAGCCTGGGCTGGAGAAGTGGGCAGGAACCAGGAATCGAAGACTCTAGACTTTTCCCCTTCCAGTGAAGTCTGTTGAGGGGTGAGACATTTATCTGCGCTCTGCCCTCATTTGAGGGCTGCGCTTCCTAAGCAGAGTGGATGTCTGCCACAGAAAACTGTTCCCACGCTGACTCCTCCAAGTGTAGAAGAATGGTGATTGCTTCAGCATTCCATGCTGATGGCCTCTAAATGTGAGCAGATTCTTTTCACAATAGGCGAAATCCACAGTGGCTGCCAACAGTGAAATGAAACTATATGGGAGGAAAAATCAAACCCTGGAGGAGGAAGGGGAGAGAGACAAAGGAGAGAGGTTCAAGATTCCTAGCTGGTTCCTCAGCAAAATAAATCAACATGTTGAACACCTACGGAGAGTTCTAGTGTTACAACAATGAGCAGGACGGGTGTCCCTTACACCTGCCCCCAAGTCCAAACGCAAATCAAAATATGCTCACAGAAGCTCAGCTTCCCACAGCCCAATAATAATACCTTTCAATCTGGATAGTACTTGAAACCTTTCCCAAACCACTTTACACGTGGCCATCTCATGTCCCCTTTCAACAGCTCAGTGAGACCCGGGAGGCAGGGATGATGGGTCCAGCTGGAAAAGAGAGGAACAGGCTCTCAGAGATAAGTCGCTTGCCAAGGCTGGTGGGTGATGAGTGGCCAAGATGAGTCTCTAAACCAGCTGTCTAACAGAATCCGTTTCTTGTACTGAATTATAATGGTTTTTCCTCCCTCAGTATGAAATATACAAAGAATGTAATCAAAATTTTCTGTTAGGTCATCAGTTTGCCACGGGACGAAAGCAACCACTTGCCCTTTTACTAATACTATACACGCTCATGATAGCAGCCACCGCTAAGAGGGAGTGTTTGCTGTGTGCCAGACACACGAGACGTACGTATTTCTCATTTAACTCTCACACCTCTATGAGATGGATGCTTATCGCTATGCGCTGTGAAGGAACTGAGACTCAGAGAGGGTAAGCAATCGGCCTCACGTTGCCCAGCTAGTGGATCTAGGAGCTAAAATTAGAATCGAGGCTGATTCTTGCTACGGCACCAGGGAGGATTAAAACCCCTCTTCTCCCCCTCAAGAGAAGGATGGGGAAGCTTGATATCATTGGGTAAGTCGAACCTTGGGAGAGAATAGTTCTGCCGGTTTTGAAAATGGGTTTTATATAGATCACTTAGAAGATACACCACTGCCTAGCATCGGGAAGCTGCCCTATCTTTTCCTGATAAAGAATAGTCTGGAAAGGAGATATTGTGCAACAAAAGAGTATAAAATAAACAAAGCAGCAACAACAAAACCATCCTCCGGGCAGCCTTCGGCCTGTTACCCAGCATGCAGAGACCAGTAGGGGACCCAGTGACCTTGCAGGGCTAAGAAGGGTCAGAGCTCAAATGCTCTCCACTGCTGGTTGCACAATCTTTACCTTTTCTGACTTCTTCATTCCCTTCGGGGGAAACCTCAGAGTGAGAGTTAGTGCCCTGGTTATTTCAGATGTGAATCTAATCTAACAGTTCAATGTTCAAGCAGAAGGGGCTGACCCTTCCCTCAGAATGTGCTGAACACCAGTTTAGTGCTTTTTTATTATCGCACACTGTCCAGAATAGATTATTTAGGGGGAAAAGTTATATATATATTGATTAATATATGTTAATATAATATTTATTCAATATGTCAAATATTATATTAGATTATATTATAATCTATTATATTAGATTAATTAATTAATAATCTAATATATTAATTATAATATATTAATAATAAATACATTGATATTTACTTAATATATTTATTAAATATATATATTATATATTTATATATATACAGTTATACTATATATATACATATACAGTTAAGATTGTTTAATTTTTTGCTTTATTAGAAGTTTTGTGTTGATGGTTTACAGTTTACCAAAACAGTATACTTTCCTAGTAAAGATACATAATTATAAGCTGCAAATCATAAGCAGAAAGATTCAGGGGGTAAGAGCTGTGCCAATGTTGTGATGGTTTTAACTTTTATAGAAGGACATTTATTTTGGAATCTTGGTGCTTGTTTTCAAAACCTGGGGATGAGGGGACCCAGTCATAGGGAAATCAGTCCAGAGACAAGCTATTTGGGAAGGGGGGCTTTGGCCAGAACAGTCGGGTCCAGGGCCCAGTGGGCAATCGGCCCCCCAGGGTAGAGGGCACGACCCGATGGTCCCAGAGCCTCGGCTGGGTGGGATGTGTAACCAGCCTCCTGCCTCTCGGGAGCACGCTCATTACCAGAGAGTACCCAGGGCCCCGCGGGATGCTGGTATGGGCCCAGGCCTCTTCCCCGGAGACTGGCTCTTACCGGCCCACGAGGGCCTCGGCCAATAACGTTGCACTTTTGTCTTTAAAGCCAATGAGCAGTAAATTCAGCCTAGGGCAGAATTTTATTTATTTATTTATTTTTATTTATTTTATTAGAGATGGAATGGGGGAGAGGCAGAGGGTAGGGAGAGAGAGAATCTTAAGCAGGCTCCACGCCCAGGATGGAGCCCGTTACAGGGCTCGATCTCACAAACTTGAGATCATGACCTGAGCTGAAATCCAGAGTCAGACACTTAACCGACAGAGCTGCCACCCAGGTGCCCCCTAGGGCAGAATTTTAAACGGGAGTGATTCATTCTAGATTCTTCTTGTGGTTGCTTAACTAGAGCTATTTTTTTTTTTTTTTTTTTTTTTTTGTTAGCCAAGCTAATTTGCCAGGACCTGGCTTGGCCTGGTCCCTACACTCATGTCCATATCCACCCTGCAGCTTCTTTATCCTAGATTTGAGTCTGTTGTTCTGCTTGGAGGACTGGTTCCTAATAATGCCCTACGGAAATGTTGGTATGTTTGGCCCCAAAGCTGTCTACCCCAGACGAGCTTTGCGAGTCCCCGAGGAAGGTGTGGATTGAACGTGGAAAGCCAGTGGGTCCGTAAGGGCCCATCACCACCTGTGCCATCAGGAAGGAGGCAGGGCACCACCACCCACCAATCAGCTGGTTGACTCCCTCAAAGCCGTCACTGAAGGTATGGATGGTTAGATGTGCAAAATGGTTCATCCTCAGAGGAGACTGGCCTCTTCTCCATCCAGACCCTGGGACATTCCAGCAGCAGAAGAGCATTTCATCCAACAGGCCTGTGGCCCACCCGTCCCAGCCCTCATTCCCGCCCACAGGATCCTCCTGGCCTCCAGGACCTACCTTCACCATTAGGAGGAAGAAAAACGAGGTTGGTTCTCTTGTGGGATCCCCAGACCACCTGTGGGCACTCTCTCCCACACCTCTTCTTTTTCCTTCTGCACCCACGATCCCTGGACAGGCTTCATGCAATACTAACCATTGTTTGTTGAGCGCATCCGGGTAACGTGTTACCACGTCCTCTGCGTTACTGCAAAACAATCCTCGAAGGTCAATAAAGTCACTATCCTTATCTTACAGTTGAGGAAACAGGCATAGAGACATTAACCGACTTTCCCAAGGCCAGAGAGCTAAGAAGGGGGTTTGTCTGATGGCTCTTGCATGACTGTCTTCCTGGTAATAACATCTCTGGGATACACGATGTAGTAGTTGACGTTGAAACCAGATTACTAGATGTGTGGCCCTGGGCCCCCTGCTTAACCTCCCTGCTTAACCTCCCTGTTACTTAGTTCCCTTATGGGCAAAGTAGGGATAATAATGCTGAAATCACAAAGATGTTGTGAGGATGAAATGAAGCAAGATAGTGCCTGGCTCATGAGTTAGCACTAAGTATATTTGGGGTATTGCTGTTCTGTCTTCGAGGGCTTTCCCATCTGTATCTCATTGCAGAGACAGGAATATTCTCATTTTACACTGATGTTCCTGGAGAGGAGTTGGCCTGCCCAGCCCTTGACAGCCGGTGGGGAAGCCAGGGACCAAACCAGATTTCCAGACCCCTCTGTTGGACCTTCCCTTTCTCCCCCTTGGGAGTGCACCGAGGTGGGTGGCCCACGCTGAGTTCAAAAACATCTCCTCAGAATCGAACCTTGTGAGTCTCCCATGTGCCAGGTTCACAAGATAATCAACTCAGCAAAACAGGCTTGCTCCTGCATCCAATGTCCAGACCCACATTCTACGGGCATAAAAAAGTACAACCAGTAACGTGACAGATGCCCATGGCGCACATAAAAATGTTTCTAGAATCCAAACCTTGGAGCGACCTTGTCAGATGTGATGTTGAGGGTCTTGCCTACAGTAGGTCCCCCTTCTCACCTGAAAAGAAGACATATTCTCAGCATAAGGCTTCTGCTGACCCCCGGGCATGCACCTGCCAGGCTGGGCCAGGAAGCACCTGCCACTTCTCAGGGAACTCTTCTTGCTACAAAAGCCAATCCTCAGACCTAGATTTTTCCATGACACTCTTTATGGTCAAAATATCTTTTTTCTTTTTTTTTTAAGATTTTGTTTATTTATTTGACAGAGAGATTGAGAGAGAGCACAAGTAGGCAGAGCAGCAGGCGGAGGGAGAAGGAGAAGCAGGCTCTCGGCTGAGCAGGGAGCCCGACGTGGGGCTCGATCCCAGGACCCTGGAATCATGACCTGAGCTGAAGGCAGACGCTTAACTGACCGAGCCACCCAGGTGCCTCTGGTCAAAAATATCTTATCCTGGGCGCCTGGGTGGCTCAGTTGGTTAAGCGTCTGCCTTTGCCTCAGGTCATGATCTCAGGGTCCAAAGATCAAGCCCTAAGGAGTCAGGCTTCTTGCTCAGCGGGGAGCCTGCTTCTCCCTCTGCCTGCCGGTCCCCCTGCTTGTGCTGTCTCCCTCTCTCTCTCTGACAAATAAATAAATAAGATCTTTAAAATAAAATAAAATAAATGAGTGTAGGGCAATTGGGGAGGGAAATAGTGTGAGTGTTGATGAATTGGCTTTAGGTCGATCATTATTAAAGTTGAGTAACACGTGGGAGTTCACTATACTAGTCTTTCTACACCTATACACGTTTGAAATTTTCCATAATGAAAACTACAAAAGAAAAAAATTCTTACAACATTTTCAGAGAAAGGGAGGACAGACAGAAGGAAGGTGGGAAAAGAGGAAACGAAGGTGGTACATGAAGCAAGTGAAAATGTGCCTGGCTAGGTCTTCCGAGGAAAAATGGGCAAGAGGCATTTCATTTGCCTTTATAAATTTTATAAGGTTAATGCTAAATCTAAAACATTTTGGGGGCTAATGGTGCTTTTCTCTGAAATACTTGTGGGAAGGTTATCAGAACACAGGAAATTGTTGCCAGGAAAAAAATAAGGAAAAGTATAATTTGATCTCCATTATATCGCAAGATTATCAACACATACGTAAGGAACAAAACATTTGTCAAGCCATTTTCACCTACATTGTCATCATATTCACAAGAACTCTGTTGGCATGTTTCTCCATTATTATCGACTCTCTGAAGTACAAAAAATCCAAGTGATTAGCCCGGCATCACTCAGTCAAAGGCAAAGACAAGACTTAACCCCCTTCTCTGACTGTCAGCCTGATTCTCTTTCTTGCGGGGTTTGCATGGTTCATAAACCACCTTTGAATCAAATGGGGTCCATAGAAGCCCACCAGGCACTTTTCAGCGACTCTGTCCCAACAAGACGCCTTCGACACATCGCTGGGAGCTGGTCATGCTGACCTGACATTACGACTCTTAAAAGGAGAAAATGGTTATTAAGAAAAGAGCTTCTGTGCGTGCACTTTACTCAAATCTATCACATCCTAAAGGGCACAGAGCCTCTGGAATGATCATTGCTGTCACTACAAGGAATACGTGCAGCCCTCAGATGTAAGGACTTCTCAACCTGGGGCCCCGTTGTAAAACAAAAAACGAAAACCAAAACGCTTGACTAGACCATGTTCTCAAGAGCAAAAACAATTTCATTCACCTACATCTTGCCAGTGCCTGGCATGGGGCATGGCATATAAAAGAAGCATAAGTCTCTGTTGGATAATTACAATGACAGCATGCCTGTGTTTAAAAACATGAGAAGCGGGGCACCTGGGTGGCTCAGTGGGTTAAAGCCTTTGCCTTTGGCTCAGGTCATGATCTCAGGGTCCTGGGATCAAGCCCCACATCGGGCTCTCTGCTCAGCAGGGAGCCTGCTTCCCCCTCTCTCTCTGCCTGCCTCTCTGCCTACTTGTGATTTCTCTCTCTCTGTTAAATAAATAAATAAAATCTCTTAAAAAAATAAATAAAAACATGAGAAGCAATTAACTTCTCCAGAGTTGTTGAAGACGAACACAGATATTTGTATAAAGATTCTTGCATATCAGCGGCACGGAAGTACAGTCATTAAGAGCAATGACCTCGAAGCCCAGATTTCTGCAAAAAGTCTGCTCTAGGCAATCTACGATTTCTCTCAAATCCTTCCAGGCTCCATACACTGCCTGCTTTTCTACTTCTCTAGGCGTTTGTTACAGTCACACAGACCCCCATTTTTTTAGGTACCCGCCTCTCTGTCAGCTACCTGTGGCTGCCTAACACTTTTATCATAACATCCATGTCTTGCAATAACAAACACTGACTACAGCACCGTTTCCGTGGGGCAGGCGTCCAGCGTGGCAAGCCGGGTGTCTCCGACTTGGGGTTTCTCACAAGGCTGTGGGAGAGATGCTGGCTGGGGCTGAGGTCATGTCATGGCTCATGGAGGAGGATCTGCTGCCAAGTTCACGCGCATGCTCATTGATGGAACTCAGTTCTTCAGCTGCGCCCAGAGACGGCGGCTCCTGGCTGCCCGGTCCTCCCTGTACAGCAGCCCACAACCCGGCAGCTTGCTTCCCTCAAAGCCAAAAGTCAGAGAGCAAGAAAGGGTGCTCAAAACATGAGGGACAGCCTTTGGGTACCTAATCTTGGAAGTGACTCCCCACCACTTTTTCCATGTACATTTTTTTTTTAAAGGCTTATTTATTTATTTTAGAGAGGCGGGGTTGAAGAGGGAGGAATAGAATCTCAAGTAGACTCCCTGTTGAGCGTGGAGCTCGAAGTGGGGCTCGATATCATGACCCTGAGATCATGACCTGAGCCGAAATCAAGATTGGAGGCTTAAGCGACTGAGCCACCCAGTTGCTCCTTTTTTCCATATTCCGTTTATTAAGTGAGTTACTAGGACTAGCCCACACTCAAGGGGTGGGTTGGGGGTTACATAAAGTCTCGGACAGCAGAAGATGGAACTCACAGGGGCGGGGGGATAGGGGGGGTATCTTCCACAAACACCGTCTTACCACACATGCCTTCCTTCCTTTCTGTCTCCTGTACTTCCTCCATTCTTGCCCCACTTGTTTCTAGCACTCACCGTGAGCCTACCAGGGTCCAGGAGCTACACCAGGCACTGGGCATACAAAACCTGAGAACACTGAGGTCCCAGCCTAGTGGAGGAGAAAGGTCCAGTAAAATACAGGTTTCCCAAGGTTCAGTCACTTACTCTTTGACCACAGACAGATTTCTTAAACTTTTTCTTACTCTATGTTTTTAAGTCTATTTGCCTCTAAAATATGACCTCATCCTAAGCCAGTTCTTAACCCAGGCCGCAACTTAGCAGCCCAGAAGGAGGCTATTTAGCCTGTAGGGGAAGGAGATGTGGTTAACGTCATGCGTGGAGTTCTTTCCACTGCCCTACAGGTGCTTTTTCAATATCCCCAAGGGGTCATCATCAGGAGGCAGCTTCCTGGGGAGGAGACCCGAGCTCCAGCCCCGTGGCTACAAGCTCCGCCTCCTTGTAAGTTCCCCTCCCCGCCCCCATACTCACCCCCATCCCCACCCATCTGACCCGCAGGGCCCTTACCCCCTTCCAGTAACAAAGAGGCAGAAGGATCTTGCTTCAGGGAAAAGGTGACTTCTCTGCTTTCTTGAAAGAGATGGAGCATTATTATGGGTACTTGTGACCCCTAGTGGTAGAGAAGGGAAATACACGCGGTGAGGTCTGGGAGGCGGGAACGAAGAGGCTCTCGCCAAAGCCCCAGAGCCACTGCTTACACTATATGCAAAACGGTGTCTACAGGGGGCAAAAACAACCGACATACAACGATAAGACACCTCTGCATCTCACCTCATGTCCCGAGCAGTTTTATTCACATCTAAGCAATCAGCACCTCCACAAGTACAAAAACGCCCAGAAGACACCAATGCCCCTTGCTGTCTTTGCATTTTGTCCCTCGGATCCTGGTGCATGATGTAGAAGGAGCTTCTCAAACTTCCCAAGTACCCCTACTGGCTGAGAGGGCTAATCTACGTCCCTGGGAGCCTGGGAGGATGGTCCTTAGCTGCAGAAGCAAAGGCAAAATTGTTTTGTGGAAGTTTCGTGTTTCATTCTAAACACGTGAATGCTACACGCCAATGCGCTAATAACACTGTGTTTAACATAAACATATTTTACCCAAATCTCTGAATAAAATCAACTTGTAGAAGGATACACCATTTTTATGCAGAGCACCTTAGCCAGTACCCTTGAACGTACGGGTCCTCCTCGAGAAGGGCAAGGGGACCATGGTCACCACCATGGGGCGGGACTCACTGCTTCCGATCCCAGCTCTCCTGCTTCCTGTGTGACCTTGGCAAATGAACTCGATGTTCTGAAACAGTTTTCTTACCGGTAAGGCAATGGTACCCTGCCAGCTCTGGAGAGAGCCAGAACTTCTGACAAAGGTAACACCGTTATCATTGTCGGTAGAGTGTTTTGCAAGATGCCAAGCATTTCCTTGTGCTATTTTATTTTGACAAGGCACCTTGATGTGGAAAGGAAGAGAGGGCAAGCTTTGGAAGCCAGAAACTTCAGCGTCCCACCAGCTCGGTCCCAGAGCGGCTCTGTGCGCTTGAGCGGGTGACTTAATCTTTGAGAACGTCCGCAGGCTCATGCAAGAAAGAGGTGTGATGATGACGTTGCAGGACACTGGGATAATTAAACATAATTATTATAAAGTGAGCAGTCCACAATACATGGTAAATCTCCCTGGTGGCTAGAGGCCGCTGCGGTGGGTGGCCAGTTCTGCATTCAGACAGGATCACCTTTTTTCTTTTTTTTCTTTTCAAATTTTTATTTAAATTCTAGTTAGTTGACATACAGTGTAATATTGGTTTCAGGAGTAGAATTTAGTGATTCATCACTTACATATAACATTCAGTGCTCATCATGACAAGTGACCTCCTTCTATTTTTTTAAAGATTTATTTGAGAGCAAGCGAGCATGTGAGTGGGAGGGGAAGGGCAGAGGGAGAGGGGGAGAGAGAATTTTAAGCAGGCTTCACGCCCAGCAGAGTCTGACATGGGGCTTGATCTCACAACCCTGAGATCATGACCTGAGCTGAAATCAAGAGTTGGACGCTTAAGCAACTGAGCCACCCAGGCGCCCCATAACAAGTACTCTCCTTCATATCCATCACCCATCTAGCCCATTCCCCACCCACTACCCGTCCAATAACCTTCAGTTCATTCTCTGTCATTGAGCCTCTTATGGTTTGCCTCTCTCTCTCTTTTTGTTTCCTTCTCATATGTTCATCTGTTTTGTTTCCTAAATTCCACAAACGAGTGAGATCATGTGGTATTTGTCTTTCTCTGACTGACTTATTTTGCTTAGCATAATTTACTCTAGCTCCATCCATGTCATTGCAAATGGCAAGATTTCTTTCTTTTTGATGACTAATAGTCCTATATATATATATATATATATATATATATATACACACATATATATACCACCTCTTCTTTATCCATTCATCAGTCAATGAACATTTGGCCTTTCCCTATAATTTGGCAGACTGGCTCAGCTCTTAGTAGCTGGGTGGTCTTGGGCAAGTTATTTAATATTTTTTGCCTCAGTTTCCTCAACTGTCAAAGAAGGATGAAAATAGGACCCTCTCAGAGGGTTGTGAAAATAAGATGACTTAGTATAAGATATGCTCACGGGAGTGATTGACTCATAGACTATTAAGTATCTGTATATAGTTGACTGGCCATATTATTGTCCTCCTCATTTAGGGAAGCAGAGGCTTGGAGAAGTTCCCCTCAGTCAGTGTGACTTCTCTTCCCCAAGTGGAAGATCTAGGATTTGAACCCAGATTGTGACTCCAGACCTGGTCATCTTTTCACTGTTTTCCAACGGGGTCTCCTGGGGGGTAGGGGCTGTGCACCTCACAGCAATGTATCATCCACTGGAAACCTTGAATCCCTCGGGCCACCCATGGAGGCCAATGCTCCCACACCATTCCCAAGTGTAAGCAGCAAAGATTCTCAGGCTGATTTTTTCCAGTGCATGAAATAATGAGTTGTTGTTTCCTAGAGAAGTTGGGAAAAAAGACAAAAGCTGTGTGTCTAATGGAATCTCTCTCTGGAACCAAACAAATCTCTCAGTTACCTTAAGATGCTAGAGGGAGCCCACCTCATTGTTCTGATACCTACACGGGCCCAACAGAGTTATAAAATGTAAAAGCAGAAAAAGATCATGGACCGTTTTCTCCAAATTGATAAGGAAATTGAGGTCATGTAGGAACGTAAAGATCACGTTTCAGCCTTCACTTTATTTCAGCTTCCGGGGAAGCAGATCAGTCACTCACTTTTGAAATATCTAGTACTGGGCATCATTTATCTTAAATGCCTGATACATCTCAGCTTCCTTTGACGTTATAATTTTTTTCGTTTTTTTTTCCATTCCACGAATTTTGCTGAAGACTAAGTATGTGAGGACCACTCTTTTGGGTGCTAGGAAACCACAGTAATAAATAAAAAGATAAAAACCTCTGCCCTCACAGAGCTTACAGTCTAGTAGGAAGGTACACGGAGAGTGTTAGGTGTGAGCTCGAGTTGCTTCAAGGAGGAGGTCATGTGGATCTAAGGAGGCAAGCCACTCGATATCTGAGAGAAAAGCATTTCAGACAGAAGGAATATCCAGGGCAAATGCTCTGATGCCGAATAAGAGGGGGAGCAGCCGACCATCGGGTGAGAGTGGTAATGGGGTGGAGGGAGCACGGACCCTGTGGTACACCACAACGACTTTGGCCTTCCCTCTTGGGGGGGGGGCGAGGTTTGAGCCATGGAAAGATGCGATCTCAGGTGTTCTAAAAGGATCACTCTGACTGCCTTGTGGGGAACAGAGATGATGGTGGCTTGGACCAGGATGATGGAGAGAAAAGGATGAGAAGTCATGGAGTCCAACAGGGCGTTGTAGAACTCTCCAGAGCTCAGCCAACCTTGGCCTCTTCTCCCTGAGGAGAGAGCCCTACAGTGAGATGTTACTTAGGGGACCCCTATCTTCTCCCACGGCTCCACTGCCTTCTATCCACCCACAGGTCCAACCCAGGCATCTTCTCTGAGCTTCCTCTCCATGCCTCCCCCTGGTTTCTCACCATCACCTCAAACTCAACACAGCTTGCCCCACTAGCCATGCGCCACCCCCCAGTTGCTAAGCTGGACCCTTGAAATTCATCTTGGATGTTTCCCCTGCTTTATCTCCACATTTACTTAGCTCCACACCTTGCAGCCATCCACTTCTCTTTACATTTTTTGAAGCCAGCAACGTGTTTGCTCCAGCCTCCCAAATGGCTCACAACGTGCACAGCTGCCCACCCCCACCCCATCAAATCGTATCCTGCTTAAAATCCTTACATGCCTTCCCACTGCTCCTAGATAGATCCTTACAAAACAAAATTCTTCTCATACCCTGAAGTGTCTCAGCCCTTTCTATGTCTCCAGTCCTATGCCATTCCTTCTCTATCTTTCTCTGCCCTCCAGATGTACTAACCTTCTTCCATTGCCTCCTCCTTCAGTTGCCTAGAAGACTCTCGCATGCCCTCCATATCTCCCACATCCTCCGTGGGACCACTCCTCTGTCCTATTTTCCTATGCTCTAAACCAGTATTTTCCAAAACACGTTCCTCGGCACCTTGGTTCCATGAGTGGTTAATAGTGTGCTTCCAAAAATGGGCTCCCCAACCAAATGTATGTGGTGAACTCCAAGATGAGCTTTCTTTCTATAAAACCAGATTCCTGTAGAATCTAGAGTGGATTGCTCTCTTCACACCACTGATGAGGCTGCTGCTCTATCCACGCTAATGAAGACACGATTCTCCCAAGATTACATTTTGATTGGCTTCTTAGGCACTTAAAACAGATTATGGCTCAGTTGGGGTAACTTCTCCAGAACATTTACTTCACTTATTACTATTGAATTTCTTCATCCTTTCTTTCTTTCTTCTCTCCCAGTTTCACTTTCTGAGGGTTAGAAAAGTAGATTTTTCACCATGCGCTGATGGTAGCTTCAACTCCTCTCCCTAACCCTAGCCCTTGCCAAATCTTCGGACTTCTTCAGCGATTCATCAAATGTTGTGTGACCTCGACTTTTTCCACTTCATGACCATCTCCCTACCCTCATTCTCTGCATGAAGGCTACAGATGTTTATGGGCCTTGTTAAAATGCCATCTCATTTATTCATTTGGATGTTAAACACTGAGGACCTACTCTGAGCCAGGCATTGTTTCAGGGATCTGACTGAAGGGCTTAGTAAATGAATGGATTTACGCATCCCTGGGAGTTGGGAAGATCTATTACACAACACAGGGCTAGGTATGCTTATCTTTTGGGGAGAAAAGGAATCTATAAATCAGGGCACTATTCCAGTTTTTACAGGCTGGTCCAATGAAAAATGATATAAGTCGCTTTCACTATGTTACACATCCTGATAATTTGCATTTCTATAGCACATTATTGGCACAACAACTCTGTCCCTTTGAGTAGCTTCATTGAAAGTTGTTTTGCTTTCATTATCTCTCATAGAGCAACCATAAAATGATTGTAAAACAATTTGCAAGTATGTGTGTCATCCATAAATGCTCAATAACAGTTAAATTATCAACACAGCACAGTGGAATCTGACATTTCTCTGGGTAATATTTTAATTGTTCACCCGATGTATTGTCAATCCTGGAGCAGGGGCATCTGGATTAGGATAGATACGTATGTGGGGGAGAGGAGAGGGTGAGCCGTTTACTGGGCTTACAAGCATCCCAGAGGAAGGAGAACCGTGTTTTGCCTTATAGTTTTTTTTTTTTTCCCGTATCTTACTCTCTCTCAATAGACCAAATAAAAGTTATTTCCAAAAGCAAACCAAAGTATTCCTAAAACAGGCATGCGTTCATGACAGCATGAGTTCAGATATAAAGGTGCTTTAGATATTAACCAATGTATGGACACTGAAGAGATATTCTGAGCACTTCATTGATCCTTCGTGAATGGACTTTGTGCGAATGACCGTGAATGGCATCTTGGAATCAGCCATGAATAAGTCTGTCGTGATCCCTGAGCATCCATCAAATAAAGGAAGTCCCTGGTCATATTTACATAATCACTTTTCTCCTCTAGTGCTCTGGGTATGATGTCTGTTCTTGCCAGCACAGCAGAGTTCATTTCAAACCTCTCGGTCTCTACTCATTTTGATTAGAGTTGCGCTGTGGGTCCCTCCTGGAGCCCACGGATTCACTCCCAACCCCCTTATCTGATTCTCCTAAGGACTGGTAGAAGGATGGGGCAAGAATGGTTATCAATCCTGTCCTACCGGTGAAGAGCCCAACCTTCAGTGGATCAGTGGCTTATGAAAAGTCACAGTGATAAATGAAAGGCAGAAACTGAACTGAAATTTCTAGAATCGAAGGGCAGAAAGATGCAGAAAAATATGGAATATCTACAAACTGATTTTCCCCCTATCGTATGCTTTACAGTGAAAAAAGGTAGGACTGGAAATATGTACTTTCCCATTGCTAGATGGATGAATGAATGAATGAATAAATGGGCGATTCTATGCTGACTTGCCTGTACGGACTTCCCAGACACTTGCTGTTTTCAGAAGGAAAACCCCTGAGACATTTAACTTTAACTGTGTTCTTAGCATCCTCTCCTTACCACCACCTACTACCACCCTCTCCTCATCCTACTTCCTTCTCTATCCGTTGAAATGCAAAGGAAAGGAGCCTTTCCTTTGCCCTGGTTCTTCTAAAAGATGCTTCTCGGAGCTGACCCTGGGGCTGGGAGAGGGGCTGCCTTGACTCACCCTCCTGGGCCCTGCCCTGCCTCTGGGCTGAAGTTCAAAATCCACTCGACGTTGGATTTATACTCCTACCTGGCCTATGATCCAATGTGAGTAGACACTGGGAGCCTTAAAATTGACTGCAGTCCTGGCAGAAAGAGATGTTAACTCTAGAGCACCAGAGGAGGAAAACAATCATGTAAATATTTCCAGGGGCTCCCTTTTTGCATGGACGCTGGCTCAGTCGAGGCGCCTAGGGTTAAGTGAATCAGCAGAGTCTCCTGAAGGCTGGTGCTCCCCCTTCTGTATTGCGAGGGCCTACTGAGTGTGGGTGGGAGGGCATCACCTTAGCTGGCCTGGGATTTTCTAGAAGCATGGATCCTCCTTGCTCGGTGCCTTGCACATAAACGTTTATGGTCTCAAATCAGATTGAAATACCCTTACCCCAAGCCTCAGTTTCCACATCTAAGAGAAGGTGCCGTACTAGAATAATGCCTAGGGGACTTCTAAAGAGGCAGCATGTCCCGGCTGGGCTAAGAATGGTATCTTTAAAAGGAAACACATGTTGGTTTAAATGTCATACCCCCACGCCCCCACACTCCCACGTACAAACTAGTTACGTGGTTTAGACAATTTGTTTTACTTCTCTGAGCCATTCCTAAAGGGAAGGTTCAGCAAAAATACCCATCCACGGCCCTGGGGGTTTGGGGGGGCGGTTCAATAGCACAAAGAGCTCAAGAAATTTTTGTTTGATGAATGATGCTTGGATAGTTCACAGGAAAAGCTCTCCACTTTACTGGAGCTTGACCAGAATTTCCCACAATGCCATGTTCCCCTGAAGCTGTCACGCTCTGGGACATAAAGGAAAGGACCCTCTTCCTTTGTCTATTCCGGACCTGAACAAGAGTTATTTGAGCAGAAAGAGCACCAAATTAGAGTCACTACAACACTAAGTGCTTTGTTTCCTCTAGAGCTTTGATTTCATTCAGCTCGTGGGTGCTGTGGGGGCCGAGCCTGTCGTCTCAGTGGGAGCAGATAATCAAGGTCTACCTCCTATTTCAAGACCGCCCGAGAAAAGGCGTTTTATAAATATTCATTGCAAAGAAGTAACTCCTTCCTACTTAGGATTTCATTTGCTCTTTCTGCGGGTCTGTAAACTAGATATCTCTTTATTCAGACGATCAGACCCCGGGAACAAATTGGCTTTATCTTCTTGTTCACACACTTGAAAACTGAGCAGAACTAAGTCAAAACAACTGTGAAGTTGGGAAAATTCCATTTTATAAATTAGAATAACAGGAGCTTGGTCAGTAGAAGGAATCAGAAAAGGAGTCTTCCCCATATCCGCCTCAATCCAACCTCTCGGAGAAGACACCCATAATCTTACCGAAATTTCCCCCAAAGAGAATGGCTTTCTACCTACCAGAGACACAGAGGATAGATCTACGTACGGTGTGGTGAATCCATTTCGTTGAAATTAGATCTAATCCCACAGCCCCACAAAATCAAACTGCTGGTGGTTCTTGACTTGTCAGTATTAGGTGTTAAACTTTGATCTTTTAAAGCTCCCCATCGCTAACTCTGGGTCATTTCATGTGTTTGTCAATATCCTGGCGCCATGCACGGATTTGGTCTATGTCAGCAATGCGTTCTGTACCTAGAAACTTGCACAAAGTAGGGGAATCTGATAGCTATACCTCTGCTCGCCAGCTCTAGAGAACAAGGGGCTTTGGTTAATGGTTACCTAGATAGATAAATTACTTGATAAATGTATTTACCTCATATGCCAAATTTGGAGACATCTTCTAGTCCTTCAGGAATTAACCCTCTCGGTGTGGTTTTCCCCAAAGTCACTTCTCTTTGTGTTAACGCAGTTGCCCGTCAAACACATCTTGACCATAAAACTCCATTAATCTCCGCAGCTCCTCACTGCATTGTGCTTGTCCATCTAAATGATTTTATTTCATCCCGTCCGAAGCCTGCATGATAGTCACTATAGACTCATTCCTGATTCGTAACCGTCCCATTCCAGAAAGTCTGATGATTTTGTGTTTATGAATTGTAAATACTATTTCCAATAAACTGATAATGAATTGCCGGGTCCCTTCAAATTTGTAAATAATGGGGATATTTCCCCTAGCAACAGCCAACTATACTAGGCAGGAAAAGTCATTCTATCAGGAACACTTACCCTTCGGCTTATTTCAAAGTCAGAAAACCTCTTAATTCTGATTATTCCTGCAGTTCTGAGTGAGCCAAGACCACAGAGATACGATGTAAGTGGCTCAAATGGAAGAAATGTAACAATAATTCTTAATGAGGAGACAGTCTGGCTCAGAAGAAGCCTGGAAGCCCAGAGACTGAGAGGTAGTCTCCTATTTCTTTATTAATGTATTCTGTGACCTTGGGCAGATCATTTTGTCTATATAGGAGTGCTTCCCCTCTCGGTTAGAGGAGTCTGGCCACATAAGACAGGGAGAGGAAGATGGGATGCTAGTACGTACACACTATTTATCACTTGCCACGTGCCAGGCACTGGGCAAAATGATCTCAAACAATCCTCCCAAGAAGCAGGAGGTAGATATGTCCCCCACTTTACAGATAAGGAGACTGAAGCTCAGAGAGGCTAGTTCACATAGCTCGTATGAGTCAGGGAGGCAGCGTTTAGACTCAGGCCTTACTCTGAAGTGAACTTGTCTTATATGCTCAATTTGCCTCTGTGCAACTTCGAGGAGGCTGAAATGAGATGTCATTAGGGTTTCACCTTAAACCGGGGGAATTTCACGCGGGGAGGGATCAGTTCAATTGCACTCGTGCAAGGGCTGAAGAGCCGGGGCGGGGTCTAGGGGACTCGGACTCCTTAGAGCTCATAGCACAGCTCTCCAGGAGCTGGGAGCTGCTTCCAGGGTTTGAGCCTGACTCTGGGAGGAGGGAGAAGACGCTGACTGAGTTGCGCTCCCCATCCTGCGGGCAAGTGCTCCCAGGAGCGCTCCTGGTCTCCCTCCCTCGCTTCTGATCCCCTTTCCACTTACATCCAATGCACATCCGTGGCTTGGCGTGGCTAGGGCCCCCGCCACCTCCCTCCAGGACTCCTGCATTAGCCTCTTAAGGGGCCCCCTGCCTCCAGTCTCAGTCTCCTGTAATGAACGGGTAATTTTCCCCTGAGGGCAATAAAGAGTAATCAAGAGATTTAAGCAGGGGGATTACATAATTAGATTTACAGTTTAGGAAAATTAAATGCTGAGGAGTTAATGCATAATGATCTTTCCCTCTTCATCTCTTTAGCTACCATTTTCTCCAATCCATTCCCTGCCCTCTGGGCGAACGGAGTGGAGGTATTGTGCTCAGCAGACTCCTCTGCCTGGCAAGTCACCCTCCCCACTCCCCCCCACCCCTCACCCCCCTGTGGGCCCCGACATGCTCACTATCTAAGACCCAATAAAGTCTCCTCTATGAAGCTGTCCTCACCTCCTCACATGCCCGGGACTCTCCTAAACCAGCCCACCCCACTGACGGCCCTCTTAGTCCTATATCCTTACATCGAAAGAGCTTCTGGTGGTCCATCTCCCTTACCAGAGTGTGAGCCCCTCAAACACTCAAAGACAGGGGAGCATCATTCATATTTGCATCGTAGCTCCCAAGGAAAGAAAGCAGTGGTTACTCCTAGATGTTAGTGGAATGGACAAACGGGCTCTATAGCTCTGCCTCTTTTCTTCTAGAAGGTGGATGGATAAGGAAAACATACTGATAGTGCTGAACAAGGAGTTGCTGAGTCTTTGAAGAAGCGTTTTATCACCTGAGACCTTAGTTGCTTCGGCAAAGTGAGGAAAGGGAAGATTTCGAAGTTTCCTAAGACCCTCGCATCTCTGACCCTCTAGTTTCTTGGTTCTTCAGGAGCGAAAGTGGAAAATGGTGATTTAAAAAATGACACGTGGGCAGTACTCAGGCAGGTGGGCGTCCGTGGGACCCGGGAAGTCCAGACGCCCCACGGGCCTCCCGTCCTCCTGGGCCCAAGCAGGAGCTGGGGCAAGGGGCTGGGGAAACAAGTGAGCACTTAACTGTGTGTGACGGAGCTCGGCCAAGGACTTCCCAGGGGAAGCACGAGGACATACTCGGCCTCAGACAAGGCTCCAAAGAGCCCCAGCCAGTCTCAGCGCAATCCAAGCAGCTCTCTCCTTAAGCGATTCTGGACTGCTGACTTGGAGGAGACCCAGAAGGGGCTGCCATCTCTCCAGGGGGCTGAGAGCGCCTCAAAAGAGAGGCCGTGACTGCTTCCTAATGTGGGGGTCCTCATCCTCCTGAACAGTGTTGGGTGCTATCCTCCTCAATAAATGCTGAATGAATGAATGAATGAATGGCGAGCATGACCACTCTGCACCTTAGTCTTGCGGGAGCACCTGCACAAAGTCTGGCCCTATGCACCTGTATTCTATATTTTCTTTTTTCTCATTTCCAGCCCTTCCCCCCTCCCACTCCACACGCCCAGGAAGTCTACTTAAAAAAGCATTAGTGAACCTCACCGACCCTTTCTTCATCCAAACACCCAATCGATCAAGGTCAAAGTCTCCCAAATTGGGCCTGGGGTTAGGGAGTGGCATTTTCTAACCAGTTAGCTGTGGTTTCAGATTTGGTGGGAATCAAGAGGGTCCGGCTCGAGCTTTAGAAAAGCAAGATGCAAGACGTTCTCTGCCTTCACAGCTGCTGTCATTCTTGCTGGTCCTTGGATCAAGTTTGCCTCTTTTTCTTTAAGGTGAGGACTTAAGGGGACTGGCTGCGAACTAGAGAGTGAGGGTCTCCTGCACTAGAAGTGAGCCGGAGGGAGGGGGGATTGGAAGGGTAGAGATTGGCTGAGACTTGGTATTCTGAGGAAGGCCCACCTTGGAGGAAGGATGAGCTACGGCTGCTTGGACTCGTCCCATCGAGTGAGCCTAGGCGGGTCAGTGTTACTTGTCAGCTTCTACCTGCCGCCGTGTCCTGGACTCTGGGCTAGGCACTGAGGTGGAAAGGGGGTGCTGGACCCAAGCAGTGTGGAGGGAAATAAAGGAAGGAGGAGGCGGGCTTGGAATGCTTTGGCCTCATCCACTCCCACTGTCTGTCCAGCAGGGACTCGTGAAGCCTCAGCCGTGGGCAGAGAGAAGATCCATATCAATATTGTTGTCATGGGCCTCATGGACTCCGGCAAGTCCACTACCGCTGGGCCCCTTGTCTACAAGTGTGGGGGGATCGATGAGAGAACCGTCGAGGAGTTCGAGAAGGAGGCAGCTGAGGTAAGGCACCCACTGCAGCTAGGAGTGGCAGGGGTTGGGGTCCATCCCCATCCCCGGGGTGGGTCTAGTTGCGAGTGCAGAAAGCAGGGTGCACGCTGCAGGTCGAGGTGCCTGGAAGTTGGCTGTGATCAACTTGTCTGCTGGCCATCCATGCACGCTACCCCTCCGCCCCTCCCCGGATGGGCAAGGGCTCCTTCAAATACGCCTGGGTGCTGGGCAAGCTGAGGGCGGAGAGAGAGCGTGGCATCACCGTCGACATCTCGCTCTGGAAGTTTGAGACTGGCAAATAATACGGCGCCATCATCGATGCCCCGGGCCACAGGGACTTCATCAAGAACATGATCACGGGCACGTCCCGGGTAAAGCAGTCTGCCCCCAGGGGCCTCCCTGGGCTCCAGGAAGAAGGACTAGAAGCTCATTTGTGGGACTAGATGAGAGTTTCGCTGGGAGGCAGGACCCCGGGGCGGGGCGGGGCGGAGGGGAGACTGTTCTCTCCGGAATGAGGAAAGGTTAGGAAGGAGCTCTGGCATGCGACAGCCAGCGTCCGCATCCTGACTTGAATCCACTGCTTCTGAGCTAGGATTCAAAGTCAAGAGCACCCGGCATTTCCAACTTATGCAACAGGTCGTTTAAATGGTTCCCAGTCCATTTGGTGCTTCATACCGGTTCTGTAGGTGGCCCTTTGTCCTTGAATGTGGAACTAAGAGACCTCCCGGGATGTCAGCTCTCCAGCGGGGAGAGGCGTGTGGGACAGCTGTGACTTCTCTGGGACAGGCATTGGCACCGTGCCTGTGGGCCGTGTGGGGACTGGCTTCCTGAAGCCTGGGATCGTGGTTACCTTTGCCTCCACGAACCTCACCACAGAGGTCAAGTCTGGAGATGGCATTGTGAGGCCCTGCTCGGTGACAGCGTGGGTTTCAATGTGAAGAACGTGTCCATAAAGGACATTCACCGTGGATTCGTGACGGGACAGCAAGAACGTCCCCCCAGCCCCCACGGAGGCTGCCAGCTTTCTAGCTCAGGTGATTGTCTTAAATCGCCCCGGGGAAGATCCACACTGGTTCTAGCCCCGCACCGGACCGCCATGCAGCTCGCATCTCCTGCAAGTTTGCCGAACCGAGGGCAAAGACTGACCGGTGCTGGGGCAGGAACCTCAAGGACAGCGCCAAGGCCCTGAAGTCTGGTGACGCAGCCATTGTGCACGTGGTCCCCGGCAAAGCCATGTGTGCAGAGACCTTCTCGGAGTACCCACCTCGAGGTGAGTCAGGGGTTGCTACGGAGTCACAGGAGAAAGCATTATCTCCTTTGGGCAAGGCACGTGCTAAGGAGCATCTCCTGTACCACTTTCCAGAAACCTCATTCTTCCTCTTCCAGGCCGCTTTGCCATGCGGGACATGAGACAAACAGTGGCCGTGGGAGTTACTGAGGCGGTGGATAAGAAGTCCTCTGCGGCCAGCAAGGTCACCAAGTCCGCGGTAAAGGCCAGCAAGAAGTGAAGCATCAGTTTCTACAGCAATCTTCCACCATAAGAATAGAATTGTATGTATTTACCAAATAAGATTAATGAAAACTAAAGTAGCTGGTCTGGTTACTTAGTTCTTCCAAAGAGGTCAACAGGGAGCCTCTAGGCAGGCTAATGAACTATAATTTAAAGCCCATTGGCTTCAAAGCGCTTACGCCCTGGGCTGTGATGATTCAGGATCCTCTCCCTCATTCTCAGCCATGTCTCTATCCCAGCCTTTCTCATTTCCCTCAAACTTAGTCACTTCCGACCTGTTCTCCCTCCGGGGAAGCTGAATTGTTCTGGGATGTGAAAAATACACTCACAACGGCATAGGACAGGATCTCAGTAGTGCCAGTGGGTTAGTCCAGCATGACTGTGTGGTTCCTGCTGCCAGGAGCTCTATTATCCAGACCCCGAGAGGACAGTACGTGTCACTATCTCTCAGCCAAGAGGGAGGTGGGAACTCCAAGCAACTCACTTGGAAGCTTGAGCTCAAGCTCTTGCCCAAAACGGTAGTCTAGGTCACATTAATAATATGCCTGGAGGGTGAGGAGTGAACAGATAAAACTCTGTGGCCTTTGTTCCCTAAATTTTACGTGGAACAAGATAACATCTCATGGACCCTAAGCTAAATTATATGCTCATTTAAAATATACTGGGAGTCAGGTCCCCAAGGTCTGCTGGGGGTGTGTTCCTTGTCCATTTATCAAATACCAACACTTACACGGGCTGGATGCTGTTCTCACCCCATGGACTTGACCTCATTAGAGTTAGAGGCAAACATCAAGAAATAAAGGCATGAAGAAAGTGAGCCAAGAGGATGGTAGAGGTGGGGAGGAGCCCGTGAAAGACACAACACAGTAGAGGCTGTTCCAACCATCCAAGCAAGGTGGTGACTTGGAAAAGAGGGGTAGTTAAGTGGTGAGAAGTTCTGAATATTTTGTAGAAGTTCCAAAAATCTTTTCAAACTGATGCATTCCTAAAGATTGCATGTGTGGTATGTAGAAGTCAAAGCTGATATCTGGGTTTGGGGCCTGAGGGATTGGAATGGTAGAGCTTCTATGAAAGGTGGGGGCAGATTGCCAACTAAGTGATGGTGTGGAGAGAAGGGAGAGGCTCAAGTAATGAGGGGAGTCCTTAAGACATGGAAGCAGAATCCCTCGCCTATAAGCATCTACTGGGAGGAGCTAGGACAAGCATATGGACCTTCCCTGCTGGACGGTAATAATCAGTTGTGTGATCGCCATCAGTTCCCTATTGGGAAAACCATTAGTCTTACACTTAAAATGTGTCAGGGCCTGGGAGGACGGTGGAGTCTTTTCTTATTTTAATTCCAGTACAGGTAACATACCGTGTTATATTTCAGGTGTACAATATGATTCAACACTTCCATACATTACACAGCGGTCATCACAGTAAATTACCATTAATCCCCTTCATTTCCCCCCATCCCTTACCCCCTTCCCCTCTGGTAACCATCAGTTTGTTCTCTATAGTTTAGAATCTGTTTCTTGGTTTGTCTCTTCTTTGCTTTTGTTTCTTAAATTCCATATATGAGTGAAATCATATGGTGTTTACCTTCTCTGACAGACTTACTTCACTTAGCATTAAATTCTAGATCCGTCCATGTTGCTGCATGTGGCAAGATTTCATTTTTTGTGGCTGAATAATATTCCATTGTGTATGTGTGTATATGTATATATACCATGTCTTCTTTATCCATTCATCAACTGATGGATGCTTGGGCTGCTTCTGTTATTTGGCTATTGTAAGTAATGCTGCAGTAAACATAGGGGAACAGGTATCTTTTTTAATTAGTATTTTCGTATTCTTTGGGTAAGTATCCAGTACTGGAATTACTGGATCATATGGTAGTTCTATTTTTAATTTTTTGAGAAACATCCACACTGTTTTCTGCAGGGGCTGCACTGGTTTGCATTCCCACCAACAGTGCATGAGGGTTCCTACTTCTCCCATCCTCACCCACACTTGTTACTTCTTGTGTTTTTTATTTTCAGCCATTCTGACAGGTGTGAGGTGATATCTCATTGTGGCTTTGATTTGCATTTCCGTGATGATGAGTGATGTTGAGCATCTTTTCATATGTCTACTGGCCATCTGATTGTCTTTGAAGAAATGCCTATTCATGCCTTCTGCCCATTTTTGAATTGCCTTATTTCTTTTCTGGTGTTGAGTTGTAAAAGTTCTTTATATATTTGGGATATTAACTATCAGATATGTCATTCGCAAATATCTTCTCCCATTCCATAGGTTGTCTTTTAGTTTTGTTGATTGTTTCCTTTGCTGTGCAGAAGCTTTTTATTTTGATGAGTCTCGATAGCTTATTTTTACATTTGTTTCCCTTGCCTCAGGAGACATAGCTAGAAAGAAGTTGCTACGGTCAATGTCAGAACAGTTACTGCCTATGCTCTCTTCTACGGTTTAGGTCTCACAGTTAGGTCTTTAACCCATTTTGAGTTTATTTTTGTGTATGGTGTAGGGAGTGGTTCGGTTTCATTCTTCTGCATGTTGCGGTCCAGTGTTCCCAACACCATTGGTTGAGGAAACTGTCTTTTTCCTCTTGCATATTCTTGCCGCCTTTGTGGAAGATTAATTGACCATAGAAGCATGGGTTTATTTCTGGGCTTTCTATTCTGTTCTATTGATCTGTGTGTCTATTTTTGTGCCCGTGCCATACTGTTTTTTTGTAGTGTATCTTGAAATCTGGGATTGTGATACCTCCAGTGTTGTTCTTCTTTTTCAAGATTGCTTTGGCTTTTCAGGGTCTTTTGTTCCATACAAATTTTCGGAGTCTTTGTTCTAGTTCTATGAAAAATGCTATTGGTACTTTGCTAGGGATTGCATTAAATCTGTAGTTTGCTTTGGGTAGCATGAACATTTTAACAGCATTTGCTCTTCTAATCCATGAGCATGGGATATCTTTCCATTTGTTTGTGTCATCTTCAATTTCTTTCATTAATGTTTCATAGTTTTCAGAATGCAGGTCTTTCACCTCCTTGGTTATGTTTATTCCAAAGAATTTTTTTATTTTTGTTGTAATTATAAATGGAATTGTTTTATTGATTTCTCTTTCTGCTGCTTCATTATAAATGTATCGAAATGCAATGCATTTCTATGTACTGATTTGGTATCCTGTGACCTTAGTGAATTCATTGATCAGTTCCAATAGCTTTTTGGTGGAGTCTTGAGGGTTTTCTATATACAGTATCATGTCATCAGCAAACAGGGGAAGTTTTACTTCTTCTCCTGCAGTTCTTTTTCTGAAGCCAGGTTGGGAAGATCAGTCCCTGCCCTTTCCTGAGACTTTGATGTCCAAGATTTAGACTAGGAGTGTGGTGGTCTCTTCTCACTGATCAATCACATTATCTGTCCGTGCCTGTGCAGTCGGCTCCCTCTCAAGCACAACTATCCAGGGAAACCTTAGACCCTGCACAAACCTAGAAACAATAGCAGGACAGAGCTGTCACCACATCGGGCATCAAGAAACTCACCTGTCTGCGAGGCTGGGGAAACTGTCAAGTTCCAGCTGTCGTCAGAACAGATCTGCCTGACGGGACCGGGACCAAGCTCTGGAGTCCCCCAAGCCCGTCAGTGTTATCAAAGGCCACCCTGCCTGGCTTGGGGAGGCAGGCTTGTTGCAAAGCTGTTGTGGGGACAGAATGCAGATCGCTTGCCTGTCATTCCCCACCTCCTCCTGCGACCTTGCAAAATGACTAGTCCCTTTTGTCCTCAGAACTCTTTCTTAAGGATTCTATAACTTGCCACCACAGCTTTGCTGAAATTGATCGGGGAATTGAAGTTGTAACTTTGCAGGGTCTGGGTCCTTGATATGTACTCAATAAATATTTGTTGAATAGTGAATGAATGAGCGTCAACATGTTTGTCGAAGTCCATGAATTGAGTGTGAATGCCAATTTACTCTTCATTCTCAAGAATGATCACGGTTGAGGCTGTTTCTTAAGAATGCTTTGAAAAATTCAATTTGAAAAATTCAATTTGAAAAGAAAACTGAAAATATCATTATTAACCCTCCCAAGTGCTGTGTTCTCTACTCAGTAATTCCTCACCAGGGTGGGAGGAAATGTGGCTGGTAGGAGGGTGAATCTTGTCTTATTAGAAACTCCGAGAACATTTCTGGGCAGCGATGCCAAGGGCTGCCAGAATTAGCCGAGGTTTTGCACCTAAGCCTGACTGTAGCAGTTTAGAGCAGTAGGTAAGAGCTTTGCCAGTTGACCTGAGAAATATTCTTGCTGGTCTAGGGCCCCCTCGTTTAGTCCTTGACACAATGTTGTGAATGGATCTGAGGCACCTCGCTCAGTCATGATGATGAGGTTCTTTGTCGGCAGGTGTGGGAGGCGCCCCTTGTTAGATCTCCCCGCGCCCACCCTGAGACACGTGGGTACCGTGAGGCAAGCCTCAGGCGCAATTCTCCCCCACATACTTCAGTTGAAAGGCCTAGAACAGGCATGACCGCTGTGCAGTTTGGAGTCTCAGGGATCTGTCCTTGCAATCCCCGACAGACAAGCAGCTTACACGCAGGGAGATGATGGCATCTGGCGGCGGGCTCCAGCAAGGCTTCTAGTGAGGGACGGGAACCCCTGAAAATGACTCCGTGTAGGATGGAGTCCTGAGGCCCTGGCTGCCACTTCAAAGGGCAGAGGCTTCTAGCCCCTTCTGGGCTCCCCTGTTCAACCAGGACACTGCCTAGGTAGTAGCTCATACATTAGAGACGTCACCTCGACTCATTTCACTGAAAAATTATTCCTAAAATCCTTTACAATAAACAATAAACTCCCTGGTGTTAACTGGAGATAAATAGGGTCAAGGCCTGCCTGAGGCTCCCAGTGACAGCCATCCCACCCCCCCACCCCCTCCGCCCTGTGGGACATTAAATAACCACCTCTCGAGGGTGTCGTCCCAATTAGGGGACTTCAGATATTAAACAACTCCCTCGACTGTGTAGAATAAAACTATCCTACAGACCACAGATCACATCAGAAAACGCTGTGGAGTCCTGGCCCCCCCCCCCCCTTTCCCGGGTCTCTCCTGCCTGATTCGGCATCCCCACCCACTTCTGGGGAAATCCTGACTGGCTTTGCTGGCGGCAGCTTTCCCTCTAGGGGTAGATGAGTGCTGGAAGTTTCCTCGATGTCCCTAGATCACCTCTCAGGTGGAAGCC